>JAANDG010000046.1:0-453203 GCA_036852015.1 Pelodera strongyloides
TTTTTTCCTTCTCTATCAAGTTCGTTGTGAGCGATTGTTTGTTACCGGTGACTAGTTGTGCACGGCTTAGTGTCGTAGCATAACCAGTGGCCGGTTTCACCAATATTAACGTCTGCCAACAATTTTTGAGCATCAAATGGGTACTTAGCCTAAGCAAATTTTTGACTGAAGGAAAAGTAACCTTTCTTTTTGACAGCTAATTGTACGTACAGTATTGGCATTTGGCAATTTGCCAACACTTGCAAACAATGCAAATACTGAAGTACCGGGATTGATCCGCCCATTTGATTGAAGTACGCGTACCGCGCAGCTTTTGACTGAAGTACCCTTTTTTGACAGAAGTAAATGTTGGTGAAAATGGCCTCCGGTGTGGTTGTATTGAGAAATGTGTGTATGGAAAGCTGATCATTTAGTCCGGGTTGGGTTTTTATCGGAGATTCATGATTCATCCTCGTATGCCCGTAAGCGCATGCGTAGGTTTAAGCTTTGTGAGGGCAAGTAGCCGGTTGTGTGCGCAAGCGGAGGTTCGTTCTTTGTTAGAGATGTTTACGTGTTACCTTTGCAGGTGTTCGACACGACGATCGGCTCGAAGCAGTACAACTTCCAGGAGACGACCAAGTGGAATCAGCAGTGCGTGGAGCTGGTCACCTCGGAGCTCGTCAAACAGAATAAGCCATTCAAATATATAGGTGAGGACTTATAGTTTATTCGCTACATGTATCAAGATCGTAGTGATACCCCTGAGACTTGAAACCTAAGCCGACTGTACTTGACAGCAGTTCATACTGTAGTGACAAGAATAACTTTTTCGAATTGACGCGTCGATGTCATATTGTCATGTTACTCCAAGGCCACTCTCCTAATTGGCATAGTTATGGTTAGCGTGCAGCACATTTTGTAAGGTGGCGGGTGGTCATTGTATATGTATGTAAAATTGATCGATATATGACAATCAATGCAATTAATTCATCAACTGAATGATTACAAGTATGACCAAAACGCGGACTTCACACAGTATTGTCACCATTCCTTCAAAATGTTACGACGATGGTGAAACATTAGCATTTTGTCTTACAACATGTGAAAGGCGTAATTACTTCACTTAATTCCGATCGATTGCAGTGATCTCATCGCTGCTGCAGCTTGGAAACGGTGCCGGAATGAACGTGTCGACTGTGTCATTCTGGAACAAAGAGACTGACCATTCTGTCTCCTACAGATGGGAGGGGTGAGTAGTATTGAGGGTTGTAGTTTTGTTATTGGTTGGGTTGATCTTTCTTGGGTCGTACTACTCGATTCAACAATTATGCTTTCTTGTTTTCGTGTGCGTCAACATTTTCGACGAGGATACGAGGATTTGTCATGACCGCTGTGGGGGGCTCCTCAGCGTGACGGTCGTGACTTGATATACTAAGAATATGGTAAAATGTGCTATAACCTCATTTTGCAGAAAGAACATGCTTGCCATTGTCCACGTCTTCGCTGTCAACATCTAAGTGATTGAGAAGGTTGTTGGCGACGTACTAAATATTTTAAACTGTTTGTGGAGCCACGTTTGGCTCGCGAACTTGACCCCTATTAGAGCATTGTCTAATTGTATCATCCTTGGTTTGGCCTGTAACAGTAACTACTAGTGAATTTAACTTACTTATACTTGCAGCCCAGTACATTATGTGGGTTCGCTCTCCATCTCTTGTCTCTCTCTTCTGATCCTCGTAACTTTCTCTCTCTCTCTTCCTCCTCATCCTTCTAACTTTCTCTCCCTGTCTCGCTGTCTGCTGTCCTATGTCCAGAGCTAGTGATTTGCTGATCCATGATCTTTTTTTAGTGTGGCAGCTGTACTTGTAAAAAAAAGTTTTTTTTTTCTCGCTCAATTCTTATCCGTTCATATGTTTATTTATGCTTAATACCATAATAGTGTTTTTGTTTCAGGTAGCATTTTTACATTTTATATGATTTGTTGGTTCGATTATCCCTTTATAGTTGCGGTTTGCTGTGGTAACTCATGAGGGCCCACCAGTGTTTTTTATATTCGGTCTCTAATCTTTTTTTTTTTGTAAACTTGTTTAAAGAGGTATGGCACGCGTTGTTTCGAAAAAGTATGCTGTATAACTGCATTTCCGTGTATTATATGTGCAAATTTCTGGCAAGAGCGCATCAGACATGAAACAATTTGAATATGATACACGGAAATGCTGCACTTATTGGTAATGCTGCATATGTTTCAGAAACCACATGCAATATCGCATTAAAAACCTCCCGGAGTAGTTTTCACAAAATAATTTTATTTCCGCTTGTCATTCAGTAAAGTACACGGCTCAAAATAATTATGCGACTTTAGGTTTAGGGACTTTTGATAAATTCTATTTTGACTTTCGATCGGTTACTTTACAACTTATCATCTGGTATTTATTTTCTCTTATTGTTGTTCGATTCGAATGTTGCATGCTCTTATATTAGTGACATCTTTTTGACCAACTAATTGTATTTGGTATATGAATTCTTAGTACTTATGTGGTTTGAGGAAAATACGGTTTCAAGTTTTGTTATTTGTATTGTGCGGCTGCACTGGGATGGTGTGAAGTTGAATTCCAAGAAACGTAAAATTTTACGTGGTTTTTCATTTTGCTCACAACATCACAGAAAACTAAGAGAATACGCGGCGCCCCTGTGACTCTGACTGTTAGCGCCGCTATATAATGGCTCTTATTTCGCACACTTGGTTGATTTGTACCGAGGCTAGAATATGGCGGCGTGATGGTCGTTATCAGAGGGGCTTGTAAAAGTAGGATATAACTGTTTCCTAATTTGAAGACCCGATTATTTAGTATTTAAGAGTGCAGTTTTGGGCCTTGTTTGCAAAGTTCTAGTGGCTTTCAATGTTTCGTGTAATTTGTTTTCGAGTTTTTTTTTGTAAAATGTTGCGTAGTTTGTCTGCCTTTAGAACCCTTCAGATGTATTGTGGACAGTTATGATAAATCTTTATGAGGAATGCTTTAAAGTTTTTTTTCTATGCACCGAACTTGTGAATCTGAGGATGTAAACGCAAACGCAGACACGAACATTTCATCATTGCACTTCGTCGCTTGAAAAGGTAATTCTTGAAGCTTGTAATCTTGACAGGTCTTTTTCTCTAAAGTTAATATCAAGTACCGAAGTAGCGTGCAACTTGCCTGCCGTCGCACGCCAATTTTCACGTTGGTTGAAGTACTACATATGCGGCAAAATTCAAGGTAGGGTTGTGATCTATGAATAAAAAAAATTGTGCTCATTGTCAAAATAGAGAAAAGGACAGTGCAGCTTGTGCAGCAGACCATACTTATAGGGAGTAGTGGTTTCTATCTATATGTGTGTCTAACAAAATTTGCTCCGAAATGCACTGGATGCCTGTAGTTGGAAGGTCGCATATTATTTGAAATCCGCATAACGTCGAGCTCTTTCGGTCCCAGGCATCTGATATAACAGCACAACCAACTTTCGATAACTGATTTTGTGAACTTCATGACCAGGCCAGAAATACCAAGACCAGGCCAGGAATACCAGAATGTAATTACTTTCGTAACCGGCCGAACCAGTGTAGCCCAGCGCTGCAAGTAGCGTGCGCGGCGTGGTTTCGGCGTTCAATCTGTTTGATTGTCGGTTTCACTACAACATCATGACACTGCTTCCCGCCGCAATTCTCGCGTTGGATCGAATAGTTTATTTGTGTTTACGTGTTTACTTGAGGAAGTTTGTGCACCCGGTCTTTTTCGCAATTCAACCAAAGTAGAAAGGAATCTATGGCAATTTCCGGTTAATTTCGATGCTTAAAGAGTCGACGTTTAGGTTTAATTACGTTTTACGTTAGAGTATAGTTAGGTTAGGTTAAAGCGAAATACCGGTCGGTTTTTGAAACACCGAGTATTCCAGCCAGGATTCTTATATGGCTTATGCAAATGATCATTAATTACTATAAAAATCGAGCTAAATTGGAATAATTTAGCTAAATTCGAGTAAATACGTAGGAATTCAGTTGTCCACGATGCGTTTCAGAAACCGGCCGGTATTTCGCTTTAATTAAATTAAATTGAGCAATTCTTTGGCCGCTCTAACCTTGATAGACAATGTAATGTACTTTTCTGTTTCAACATACAAGCAAAATTCAGGGAATTACTGGAGTGGAATTTACTTTATTTGAAAGGACATCCACTTTATGTTTCAAATCCATATGACTCAAGGGGACGCTAATTGTAAATCCGAATGACGGCGTAGACGCGGCGCTAGAAGCCCCGCAGTACTCGCTCACATGAGGCGCACCCGATGCGCCCAAGTGTGTGACAAGACTGCAAGAGTGCCCTGGCGCGCAGCCCTGGCGCACCTCCCGCTAACCTTTTGCCCAGAGATTGACCATTTTGCATTAATGTAGAAACTCTTTTTGCTTATCAGTGTTTGCGCGTCCCCGGAATTGGACCAATAGACGTGAAAAGCACGGTGCTGTTTTCGCAACATTCCCGTGCTTTTATTTGACTTGGATGTTGACCAGACGTCTGTGGCTGTGCCAATGAGCAAATAGTAATTTCCCGTTCCCTTTTCTCCGGGAAGACTTTATTGTTAGAGATTAAGTTCTTTGACTTGTGCCACTCTTGTGTTTGTCTTAAAGTGGGAGCTGGGACGAATCCCATTCCCAGAATGACAATTTGGCAACATTCCCGCTCCCGGTGCCACCCGGCACCATGCTACCGCATGCACTAGATTGTACGGTAGAGCGAACGGTAAATAGAGAACAGACGGAAATTTGACGAAAATTTGCGGCAAGTTTACATAGCGAAGTGCGCGGATTGCGCAATGAGAATGCGAATTAGTTCGAAGGTTTTGTTGCGTTATGTGGGTATTTTGGGGTATTTGTGGAGTAAGTCATAATCCGATGAGTCATTATCCTGAAAGATGATAGTCATAAACTTAAGAAATAAGTTGAGTAAAAAGGTGTGCGAAAAGGGAACGCGGCGAAAAAATGCATAGCGCACACGTGGGGTGTGAAAGACGGTGAGTGCCCAGTAAGAAAGGCGGGCACGTGGGCGTGGGCCACTAGTGCGCCAACCGAGTAATTCAGTAATGCCAACTGTGTTTCTGCAATTTCCGCCAGTGTTATTATGAAGATTGGCTTGTAATCGAGAAAAAATCCATAGAACTTTGATTTCCGAAGAAGTGCTTTTCACCCATTTGTTTGCCTTCTTGTTTCAAGTCGTAGTTTTTATCAAATACGCTTTATTTGCTTGCTTTGCTAGCACGTGACGTTCCAAGTGCAGAGAGGAGTGTTATCTGTTTAGTTGCGCATAACGTTTTCAAAACGACTCCTCTCTGTGTCTCTCGTTAGCTTACCCTACCCTGGGAAGATACCTCGTGTAAGATACCAAAAGGGTACTTAGGTACCATTGTCATCTGTATTGGGACTTTCCAGTACTAGTCACATGGATCCACCGTATCCTATAAAATTTTTCTCAACAATTTAATTAATTAAAATCAGCATACGAATTTTTCCATACACTATGATGAAAACGCAAATGTGTTTTGCCTACAGTCCCTTTGAGCCAACATCGTCATATTCTCCATCAATTTATGTATACAAAATCAGAACAATAATTTGCCACGTGTAAAGAGTCGGGCGCACGCCGTGCCTGCTGAGCGCCTCCGCACCGTACGCCGCAGCACCGTACACAGCGTGCGCGCACGCTGAATTTACCGAGGCCTTTCGGGAACATTACGTGGAAAAGCATTCCATACATAAAAAAAATTCTGTAGTTTGCCCCATGTTTCTCTCCCGTGTGCCTGGCCCTTGCATCGTCAGCATGTTTCTTTCTAGCTAATAGGAAATAAGTGAAGACCTTCAATAACTATACCCCTCTATTCGATTTTCTCACGTTCTCACTGACCTTTGTCCGAACCAGAATACAACTCCAATATTCATATTTATCAACAAAAATAGTAACATTTAATCCGGCTTTATGGTATTAGGACGCCTTAATTGTAGTTTTATTTTTATTTGTTTGGCGTTCTGCAATGAACGACACAAAAGCCATTTAGCCGGAATTAGGCAGAAAAACTAGGTGCCAGTCGGTGTGGTTTGCACCGAATTGTATTTATTTATTTTTTATTGTTTATTTCAGATTTGCATATAAAAATTAGGAGGATTAGCTTTCCATAGATTATTTTTGTGCATGTTACG
This sequence comes from Pelodera strongyloides, assembly GCA_036852015.1. NCBI lineage: Eukaryota > Metazoa > Nematoda > Chromadorea > Rhabditida > Rhabditidae > Pelodera > Pelodera strongyloides. The sequence goes on from JAANDG010000046.1 coordinate 6,203, forward strand.
TAGAGAATTCTGAGGTGAAGTTAGTTCTACAACATGATCGGCGTGAACGTTTATTTCCTACGTAAATGACTGGGGGTAGTGTAGGAGAACTTAAACCTGTATATCATGGAACGCTATAACGGAACAAAAGACCCGGTGCGATCACAACGCTATAACAGTTTATTTTTATTTTTTAAGTTCCGAGAGAAACAAAACTATTGTCCCATTATATGTTGGCGGATTTCTGTGTTGTTCTATAAGATGAACCGTAAGCGACAAAACCTTGCACCGCTGGACTATCCTTGCTAGTCTAGGCATAACTTCCGACTGTCTCACGAAGTCTTACATTATATTGTATAATATTTCATGGTACAAGTGTAGGATTCCATTATTGCAATAAGATGAATAGATCACAGGTTGTTTCTGATCTGGGGTAAAAGCCCCCCTTATTATACATGAGAGATTAACTTTTTCTTTTAATCTTTTTTCACTGTTTGTGTTTATATTTAGTGAATTGTTGATAGTTCCATGTAACATTTTCTACATTTTTTTGTTTTGTGTTTTGTTGGGATTTACTTAAAGAAACGTACAGTACGCGTACAATTAAAATTCGCCGAAAGTCTCAGATCCACGTAAAAAAATGTTCCCGCTTTTTCGATGCGAAGTTACAAACTTTTGCCGTCGACACTGCGAAAGTCCCCTATTACGTAATCTTGTTGTTGTTTTTTTTATGGAGAAAAAAAAAGAAAGAACTGAGCTTCTGCGCTCCTGAACTGAACATTTTTCTTTAGAAACGTGCGGGATGCGTCGCAGCTGCTAGCCTCCTATAGGGTTGTGTCAAAGCAGATGTTCTGCCGTGACTCTTGGGACAATTGTTCTGCCATGTAATTTTCACACCTTTCAACGTCAGGAAAGAAATGAAAATACTACAGCTGAGTGTTTTCATGCGTCTGTCCGTTTCACAACAAAAGGGCAACATTACGGGTTAATTGTCTCGGGCTCAAAAATACTCCCGTTTTCCTTTTCTCTATTTTGTTCTCAAACGTTTTATTTTGGTTAGCTCTGTTCATATATATGTACAGCGCTTGCACTTTCCGTTCCATTAGTGACCGACATTTAAAATTCAAATTGGGAAAATTGGGTCATGCGTAGCAGATAATTACAAACAAAAGACGAAGAGAATATTAATGCGGTAAAGTTTAAGTTGTTATTCACATTGAGAGGTGAAAAATCCCCCACTACGGTACCTGTAATAGTTCCACGTTTTCGTACAATATTACTGTCTGATTACTCATTGTAAAGGCATGGGAAGTCCCACTAGGATAAGGGTCGACTTAATTTCATGAAGAGTTCATTTTAGCCTCATGAAATGGGTTCTCAATCGTGCAATCTTCGGAGAACGTTGTCATGTGACTTAGAACTTCCATCTCAATTAGTGAGATGAGACGCCCATGTTAGCGAAAAGTATGCGCTTCATCTCTTTTCACACCGTTACCTGACATGACATTCGTTAATGGTTAATCTCATAAGATGACAGTTTGGACGTGTGATTAGATGTGTAGTAACAGTGCTGCTGGGCCATGCAAAATGCAATCGAATCTTTCAAAGAAGAGGCAATCGGCGGCTTATAGGATGGACGATCAGTCAGAAATTATTGCTGCCTACCGAGGGAATCACCGGCGATCCTCCTTGGCCCTAACCCTACGACGTCGAGCAATTTGTCATCTGAAACACGTCTACTGCACAGGGCCTCTGCGAGACAAGTCTAATAAACTTTGCACACTGAATTGAATCCGTGGTGCCTTGGGATATGCGAAACGCTTGCAACGATAAAATGATTTATTGCAGATAATGTGAATCGACTCACGCGAAAGAATTGCAGATTTGTGAGGCATTGGTTAAAACAGCTAATTGGTTTATAACATCCATGTCTTCATGATAACGCCGGAAGTTGTATTGGTGCTGCTTCCATAACTATGCCAACCTGGAATAATTGAATATGTAGTGTCTGTATTATGGAGCACTTGTATTTGTAGCTCTTGAATACTACTCACCTCTGGGCGTATACGTATGTTGTGCGTGACGGTGGATACGGAGATCATCATATTGCAGTTTCCAAGTGCGTGCTCCCAACAATCTGTCAATCGTCGCAACTTCTGGCATCGTACACAGAATCTGGTGCGATGCAGATGTTCGGTGCGCTAGAGACAGTGGTGCGGGGGCACCTCGTTTCGGAATAGATCAGAACATCACGTTGCGGATATCACACCTTATCAACAGTACCATCCAGTAGCATCGGCTCGTCAATATTCTCTCTCTGAAATGATTATTGACAGTGGATGACATATCACAGGATTTTGCTACATTATAGATCCTGGTCTAGGACTCATCAAAGTGGCTGAAAAAAGAGAGATACTTACCGTTAGTTCTCAAGCATACCTGACATTGATCTAAACAGACCACACACGAAGGAAACCCAGAGCTCACCAGAAGCTAGGCCCCGCGTATGCGAAAATCCGTCACCTGCAAGTTGTTGCATGTAGAATAACGGTCGACCACATAGCTATTAATTTCAGGGACATTTTTCAAGCTCTTGAACCCTCCTTATTAGTTTTTTTTGCGGCGTGTGCCTGTCTCCATTCTTATCTATGTAAGCAGGCTCGTCCGATTTTTTTTGGTTGTTAAAATGTTGGGGTTTTTTGCTTCAAATTCAAAGAAGACTTATCAATAACTAGATTTTCTGCTGGTTATCAGTAAAACAACTTCAGACTCGGAAGAATGCCAACCGGAGACAAACCTAATGCTCGGCTAATGCTCAAGTTTTATGGGGGTTTCTGGTATATTGCTGAATTTTTCTGCAAAAGCAAACAAGTGTACGGTGCTTTTATGGGCCGTAAGTTTCTAGAGGAAGTCTTTGCTGGTGATAAAAGAATGATAGAACATAACAATGGGATTTGGTTTTTGGTCTTCTGATAAAGAAGGCCACCCGACCCGACCAAAAAAAGTTTCATGAGCATCTTTGCAGCAGTCTAGAGGGCTAAAAGATGCATACTAACAAGTGCAATACAGAAAAGATCATAAAGATTTCAAACTACTGAAGGATAGTGGACTCCGGCTCTATTTGCAATCAGTCATGGAGGGCATTGCGTCATGTTACGTAGAGACAGTGGAGACCATTATATTTCATCTTTTCACGCACATATTATATTTACAATTTGTTATGTATCACTTCCTGAATTAATAGGCACAGGCCCACGTATAAAAAGTTTTCCCTAATTTTTCTGAGATACATATCCCAGATAACTCAAACGTGGCTGTGAAAACCGTTTTGCATAATATGCAAAATTGGGGAAGATATTCGCGAAAGAAGATCCACAGCTAGTTACCGTACTCAGCACCCAAAATAGAGCGGCTAATTTTTCTTCATTCATACTAGTTATGCATTTACATCCTTAGTAGACCAGGCAACGGCTCAAGGCCACAACAAATTATTAATAATAATATTCTTTATTAAGTTCAACATTGTTTATATATATTCAGCATATATGTATAATAATATAACATAAAACTTTGATATTATGAGCAACGACAACACAACGGATAGTAGTGAATAAAACATTTGTAAAACTAGCAGCTTCCACAAACATTTAACCATGGGTTACCTATACCAATTTTTCTTTGAAATCGGCACCCTGGGTAAAATGTTTGCTGGAACGACATAGCTAATTGAATGACACGTGAAAAATAAAGAATCTCAAGGAATTTTGTCATTTTCCCACATGGTTGGTGTTATTTAAGCGACAAACTTTTCAAAGCGCCAGAGATTCATAATTTTTCAAGTGGGAGGGCAAGCGATCCTTGCAATGTAGCTTTTTGCAAGCAAATAAGGTTGGATTTCTTTGTGCAAATTTGCGAAATTGTAGTGCAACAAAAATATAGAAAGATCGCTTCCCCTACAATAAAATAAGTTAATTATATCTATGTGTACAACATATAATGACATTGTTAGCAAACGGTGTTCGAGATCATAGAGATAGCAAATACGGCTTGAAAGAAACAATTTCTAAGACAACTTTGTATCACGGGGCGAGGAAGTAATTTTTGGATTTTTTGCACAGACTGTTTATAGTACGCTGTCGTAGCCTTGCCAAACTTTTGGCACTGCGCCAAACTCATTCAAATTTTCGCAACGATACGGTAGATCAGGCACGTGTTCGTAAAACAAAATGATGCAGTACTACAAAAAGTCTGTGGGAATTAGTGCGTTACTGATGAGAATACGTCATGGTGGCGAGAGTATTATGGGCAACTACGCAACATCTCTAATAAAGAAATCATTTTCACCCCAAACTAAGTTTGTGGGATTTACGACTGTTTGCCTTAGTTAACAATGTGAATTTTAAAATCGACTTAAAGCGAACTGCCAGCTCCTTTGGAAAATTTGCATATGATAAGCAAATCCTATGTACCCTATGCTAATTTTGCGCGATAGCCGTGGACGATCGCGCAAAATTAGCATAGGATACATAGGATTTGCTTATCATATGCAAATTTTCCAAAGGAGCTGGCAGTTCGCTTTAAAATTTAAAATATCAATAAGGCAAACGAGTCGATATTTGCGCTTCATATGGCGCAAAAATATAATTTGATATGCGATATGGGTAATATTATAAATATTAAGATAACAAGCTAAATTGCTTAACATAAAAAATTTGAACAAATATATGAATAATTAAAACAAAGTCACTTAGAAATGCTAGATTCAATAGCTACTGCTCTATGCTACTCTACGATAAAACTCTGTGGGGCATTATGCTTGAGGAGCAGTTGGAAAGGTTGGAATAACCGGTGGCATCAACGATGGCAGGGGTCGAACTTTGGCCCATCTGGCCATTCTAGCGGTGCGATAAACTGCACCACTCGGTACCAAGCCTTCCAAGGCACAATAGGAGATCAAAAACGGAGTTAGATTGCTATGCTAGTCTCTTATTTTCCAGAGACATGTTCCAGAAATGTTTCATGCTAATTTCGCATATCTCTTCACTTTTGACACGGTATTCTGGAACGCGCCTATGGTTTTTACTGGGGCGCTAAATTGCTCTACGTGCTAATAAACAAAGGTCAACGGCAGCCCGAACATTTTCTACTGTATCCATTAATTGATAAGATTATCTTTTAGTTAAAGAGTAGAGTCAGTATATGCCTGCTAGTTCGGCATTGACATGCTTTCCTGCAGAAAAACGTTCGGGCTGCCCCTGCTGGATAATTTGAAAGACAGCGGTCGGGGAGGTCGGGTTGCAGAAATTAACCATAAAAGCAAGCCTAGAACAGCTATAGGAGCGTGGTCGGCCTACTGATATGTGAGATAGATTACAAAACGGTGAGGAGGGTGTATATATAATTGAGGTGACTTAAAGCTATGGTAGACTGTGTGGCAGAGAAATTCAAGCGGGAAGTAGTTGTAGATGGGCAGTTGGAATTCAGCTTCTAGACAACAGCAAGCGGTTCTGAAAAATAAGTAAATAAATATTAGCTTCAATAAAACCAGGAATACTCCAGCACTGCACGTCTTACTCGAGGATGTGCACTACTTGTGCTTTCGAGAAGAACGCTAGTAGTTCCTGTTCGTGAGTAGAAATTCTAATCAGATGGAAAGCAGGGCTAGATAGTGGATAAAATTAAACTAGACAGAACTTAACTACTGTAGACTGCTGTAGACTACTGTAGAAGTTCAAGCACACTATATCAGCAACCACATAGACTACTGTAGGTCGTCAAGCACATTGTAAAACATGTTTTACCAGTGTCATTTTAGTTTGGCTCTGTTATGGTGCCAATTCAGCTTACGAATTGCGACCGCCATTCGTAAGTAGGAATTCATTGCGAACCGCGTCTATGCCAAACTTGCCTCTTGTGCATGCAATTAGCAATCACTACAAGCCAGGAACTAAGCTAATTAAATTAATGAAGCCAATAACTTATCACCTGCGAAGCTCGGAAGCTGTCGAACTGACGGAAGCAACACACTTCTTATCAAAATAATTTCTTCCAGATAACAAGGTGTTTTGTGCTCCTGAGATGTGATCTGATGCACTTGGCGAGTTTCAACATTGAAACAAGTGGAGTTTAATGCATAGGCATAGGGTTTAGAACGTTTGCAAGAAACTTTGAAAGACATCGTCCTCTAGAACACTGCTGACGAGTTATTGAACGGCCTAATATCCCTGGTGAACTAATACACCCAAATATTGATTGTAGAGGTTTCAGCTGATTGTCGAATCTCCGCTGACAACTTTTGTAAAACGCCAGTCCGGACAGCTTCGCGGACGTGCCTTTCGTGTACCATTCGCCGTAGTTTACAAACAGTTATTACCCAAAGAAAGCAAACAAACATAGTTATTGATTAAATTAAATAATTCCTTTTACGCTTCAATTGCGTTGCCCTTTATTCATGTTCATTCTAAGAGTTGGAGGTGGAGACTTTTCCCTTTTACAAAACCATATTACTCTTTACTCCGGATGTGCATGTGTCGTAGGCGACTCCGCACATTCAATAATATGTAAATAATATTGAAAAAGCATTCCACACACAACAATTGTAGGGTCAACATATTTTTATTAAGCAAAATAAATACACATCGATTAACAGAATATCTTCGCCAAGACGTCGGTTCGTAGCTTGGTTTGTTTCAAGACTCGAGCAGCAGGCCTTATTCTTATTAGTGGCAGCAGGGTCACTTCAGTCAAGCCTCACAGTAAATACTCGCCATGTTCTTCTCCCTAAAAGAAATTACAGTATCAATAGCGCCTAAGTGATTTCTCTCTCTCTCTGTCTCTCTCCCTCTCCCGTCCTTTCAGCAAACCAAAAAAGTACAGGGTCCAGAGATAAAAGAGAGGGAGAGGGGGCTAGAGAAAGAGAGAGAGAGAAGAGAGAACGGAATAGAAGAGAGAGTTCAGACACCCTATACTGCACGTCTTCAGCTCCAACTGCTGATAACTGGACCACGTCCCTCCAAGAATGTTTATCAAATAAACATTTATTGGCCCCCTAATAAACTGTGTTCTCCACAACAAACTGCAACTGAGATCGGCTTTTTTACGATAGAGGGAAAGCGATGCAAAACTTTCTTTGACAGCTGGGGCAGTGAGAAAAGGGAGGGGAGAGCCTCCGAATTACACAGGTTCATTTATGCCGAGAGATGCGTCTATACGCGAATATGCGTGAGAGTAATATAGACGCGGAAACGATACGTCGACTGACTGCCGCGCACCTCCTTTTGTTTGGTAAATACATTTATCATAGAAAATTGGTGAGCTTCTGCCGCGCCAAGGCGCGCGCACATAGAATGTGCCCGTGTTCGCACTCTCCTGGGCAGATCTGTGGCCGCCGGTTTGGGCCGCACACTCTGGACAAGGTTGGCCACTCCTGGGCGCACCCTCACCTGTAATATCGTCGGGTCGACCAGATGATATGAAACATCCAACCGTTAAAGAGGAAGATTGCGATCAGAATCAGTGGGAAGATGTGCTTTTCCTCGGCTGTATTGGGTAAAGATTATTGGAAACATTGCAAAAACAATTTAATTACCTATAATGTCATCGAACTGGCGGCAGGAATCGACATAATATCAGCGTTTTTTGAGCAATTCAATGACGAGCTAATTCGGATAATGAACAGAATTTTTTGTAACTTCTTCCTTGATCGGTGACCTCAATTTCGCTGTGTATAAAACCCAAACGACATTGGGGCCCAATGTAGCGTCGCCTAAGCTTGAACCTTAGCCTAAGCCCACACATCCAAACGTACCAAATGTATAACACTCGTTGAAAGGTTTCAACTGTGTGCACTGTTCGATAATGAGACGGTCGGGAATAAAAGAGACAGCAACGAATAGTGATATGATTAGTGAAAGGACGAAGAGGCCGACGCCCTGTAAAGATCTGCTGTTTTAAATTAGCATAAATACCTAAGAACTCTGTTGTCGACGATGCGTTTTAAAAACCGGCCGGTATTTCGCTTTAACTTCTCGAAAAGGGTTCCTCAGCACTTCGTACGATAAAAAAGAAGGCGCGACGCAAAACAGTGCGGGGAAAAACATGAAGCACGTGGCGCACCTCTTGAATGAAGCGCGGCTTGTGCGCCAGTTGGATTCCTTTGGAGCGCAGCGCTCCCGCGCACGTTTTTCCGCTGCAACTTTTGCGGAATTTCGAGATATGCATCATACTTTGATTCAACATTTGTATAAAAAATATGCTATGTATGTTTTCTGTTTCTGTAACATCTGCAATCTGCTTCCAAATTCTCAGCTATAATCACCAACCTGCAGGACCAGAAACGGAATGAAGTATTTGGGATTTTCAGTTCGAAATGCATGCACAACACTGCACGCCATAATCATTGTGATCGCAGTATTGAGGACAGGTACGGTGAGCTGAAAAGATGTAGATAAACTGATTCTAAGGCCTAAGGATACTTTCGCGAGAACGTAATTAATTCGAAATAATGTTTCGGTTTCGGGAAAATACGCCACCACCAACGCATAGTAATTGTTTCTTATTGTGTTGCGGCCGTAGTGATTTAGTTCTGCCGGCCAAGTACTAACTTGACCACTGCCATACTTCTTAATTTACAAGAATCATGCATCATTTTCACTGATTTTAGGGTGCACTTATTTTTGTTGTCAAAAACTAACATCAGCATTGCGCAGTCGAATTGTGCGATACAGCTCCACACCATGATACATCGAGATGATGACCAGAATGATACAAATGACGAATGTTCCGGCCTGAAACATAAAATATTATTTATTAAATGTTGTTGTTGTTTTCCTGCTGGTGCCTTTGTGGCGCCTACAAATCGCCGTGCACTATTCAACTTGTAACGTGCTTTCGCCCGGCACCAATTTTCGTATAATTTGCGCGGCGTACATGGAGTTGCGTCAGAGTTGTCAACGACTAGTTTTGTTGTGTACAAGGACATACCCCGTGAGGACCTCTTGCCGCACTACATCCGCAGATAATATAAGAAAAATTATCTTTAAAAAATCCACCTTCACATGAACGGCTCTACATAGACACCGGTGCTTCGGATCATGCTCGTTGAAGTAGGCGACACGCTGGTGCATACCTAATCATAAACAAGGTTTTTAATTATCCTATGATTTTCAGCAAATCCGACGATCCAACGTGAGAGAGAGAGAGAGACAGAGAGACGGAGAGAGAGAGAAGACAGAGTTGTGAGAGAGAAAGGGTGAATCAGAGGGTGAGATGACATAGAGAGATAGGTAGCGAGAGCAACCAAGTGAGTGGATGAACAATGAATCAACGTTTAGATCTATTATTGTTAGGCCTATTCCACATAGAATTCAAACCAAAGAATACAGTTGTACAACAGTTCGATTTCGAAAATAGACCCAAATTAAGTGTGTGAAAATGAAGCCAAATTCCAAAAAAACTAATATCACATGCTCCTCTAATTTCACCATGGAAACCAGGAAACGGGCATATATGTTCACCACAACAACACCTTTTAATTAAGGAATATGGAAGTGAAATCGATTTTAGTTGTGCTACAGTCTACAGTCCCAATAAATGATTCGCCTAACTCCGAGCGTTGCCGCTTGATAATTGGCGATTGGGCAGCAGGCACAAAAAGACAGAAAATTCCGCACTTTTTACTCTGTACTAGGTGAGCGACACGGGTGCCACCACTGCGCAACTGGACCATCCGCACACCATTTATTGACGAGCCCCGCACACCCTTGGCACAAAATTGAGTTCGCCGATTCGCCGCGCCGACCTGGGTTGTTAACCCATCCAAGTACTCGACCACACATAAATGTGGTAAAATCCACCCTTGACAAAGGTGCTTACTCTAACCTGCAGGCCTGCTACCATTCTTTTAATACCAGCACACCACAGCAAGTACGAACTATCTTCAATTCCGTAAAAAAACCACAGAAATCCATCACATCATTTTCAATACCATTTATTATATTATATTAACGTAAACAAAACAGAAAAAAATTAGGTTGAGAATGAAAACAATTTTACACCGCGTACAAAAGCACAATTCGGGCAATAAATATGCTAATTACGGAAATAACACAAATGGTGTGACCAAATTAAAAGCTATTTGTAACTCATAAAAACTGAATAAATTACCAAAAATATTGAAAATGACAGTTAACCAACCAAGGACTAAACATGTATTATGATTATGCAAAGGAAAAGGATTGCGTAGATAGAACAATTCTAATTCTAAAGGAATGATTCTTATTATAAGAAAAGAAAACACTGTTTTATGTCAATCAACCCCACTATGACCTAGCTCAGAACGCAAAGAGTGTGAATTACAAATAACCATGTACCCTAGCACTTGGCAGGTATACTTCAGAGGGGTAGGCCTACTTTAGGGTTCATCACATCTCGTAGGTCTATCCCAGGGTACGCCTACTTCTGAGATAGGTTCAATGGAGAAATCAACCGCTGTTCATGCTAATGGGGTTTCCAAGTATCCCAAAAATTCGGTGTGATTCTGTCAACACTACCATATTTCTGCACAAAACTTGCATACATACTATGAAAAATTAAAAAAAATTCTCGTGTAGTTCCAAAATACAATAAATTTTCCTCATACTTGGAAACCCCATAAAAAAACATTTGCAACAAAACAATACAAAAAGCTGCTTCGTGAGCAAGGAGGGGTACCACGACACAAAACAAACACCTCAATTAAAAAGCACAGGAAACTTATCGACTCATTAAAAATGACAAATCGATATTTACAATAGATAAGCGTATAATCTGCCAAAATTCAAACTGCTGTTCCGTTAAAGCTACGTTACTATACTACATCAATTCAGAGATTCGCACTCCCATATAGAATGACAGATTATGGTATATCAAATTTTGGTTGAAGTTCAGTCCCAAAGGAAAATAATTGGGTAATTAAGACTACAAACTACAGCAATTGCTTACTGTAACTCAGAACTGTCAGACCTACGAAGAAGGTTCAGGAGTCTTCTCCGTTTTCTCTGCACTACCATTACGTTGGGTGAGCGCCCGGCATAGATTTTCCAATTTTGTAACCTGAATATATTTATTATTATTATTATTATTATTATTATTATTATTATTATTATTATTATTCCTACTATTACTATTACTATTACTATTATTATTATTATTATTATTATTATTATTATTATTATTATTATTATTATTAACAAAAAAATAAATAAAAACAGAGCCCGAAAATTTTAATGTTTCACAGCAAGCTAATAAACTGGAAATATTATTATAACCTCTACTCCAAAGTGAGAACATGTCGAAAAAAAGTGCATGATATCGTATACGTTTGGGAACTCGCACTTATTGTCTACTTATGGCACTAATACTATTACTATTGCAATTCGTATTTTAATATTATACCTTCTTTTCGTATTCCAACGCCCGTTCCTCAATGTCCTTCTTCTGGACGGTCATCACGAGAATGATTCTGTAAATCCAAATATGTATATACTAGCAAACAGAGCTAAAAAAAAAAACAGGTGAGTAAACTTACGAGACAACGCCAATGATTAACAAAATAGCATACAAAAAAACGAAACAATACAAAATGTATGTCAACTGCTGACATAATTATGCCTATTTTATAGATTTTACGGTGCTTTCTTTCATCTATCTTATTAGTATTAGTATTTATTTGTTCTTTGGTAAGGGCCTTGACAAAACTTGTTGCGTAAGAAATATTATGTTAAAGCGAAATGCTAGCCCCTTTGGAAAATTTGCATATGATAAGCAAATCCTATGTATCCTATGCTAATTTTGTACGATTGCCGTGGAAGATCGTACAAAATTAGCATAGGATACATAGGATTTGCTTATCATATGCAAATTTTCCAAAGGGGCTAGCATTTCGCTTTAACCTCGAGTCAGAGATTTTTTTTTGAAACTTGACTTTGTAAGGCTTACTTATTCGACTCCTCATATTTGACCTTCCAATTAGTCGCTTCCAGTTCAACCTTCTTCAATTGTAAGTTCACCTGCAAAAACAGATCACTAACCTTTGTGTTCTATTTTTCATGACATGCACATTAAGATTTTTTAGTTCAGTAGATTGCTTTTTTTCACGAGCTACAGATTAATAAACAGATCACACACAAAAGTGGATCAGTGACATCATCAGTCTCGGTTCAGTTACCAGAAATGATCAAAAACTTCTACACAATTGGTCATTTCAAATTTCAAACAACCGCACAAAATATTGAATACCCGGTCGATCTCCTTCTTGAATTTATCAAAAGCTGCCGAACTCTTACTAAGACTGTCCGCCAGTTCAGTGTACCGATCAGCGTACTGCTTCACCTAAACGATAAGGTTAATCGCACAGTTAGGTTAGGTAAACACTCATTTAAGCGGTGATTCATAATACTGTGAATCAGAACCTCTAATAATCTGTCACTTCCAAATCCAACTTGGAAGTAAAGAAGTAAATCTCAACTCAATGTTCAGATAAAACTCGTCGGAAATCAGCCAATACATTTTTCTTAATAAGTAGTTTCTTGATCAAAGAACACTTAAGCGCAATGCATACCTGTTCTCTGAGCTGCGTTTCATTCTCGATAGCCTGTCCAACACGCTGGGTTCCTTCGAGGAGACTTCGTGCCAGTTCGTCCTGTAAAATAAAATACGGTATATCAATGCAGGTGATACAGTACATAGCACTGCCTGAGCAGTGAAAAAAAACAACAAGACGTGTGGAAGACAACTGCCCGATGGTTTTGGTTATTTCAGTGGTCCTCGTCCATTGGAGGGGGTTCATTTTTCATTTTTCTCGAAAACCGCCACCAAATGGTCGGTAACCGGTCGCAATGGTGGTCATTTAGCGACCTGTTACCGACGGTTGGCTCAGTCATTAAGTTGTCCCGTGTAGAGCATATTCTATTGTATTGGCCAACCTTCTCGAGTGCTGCCTTCTGTTGTCCAAGGGCCGCGGCCTGCAGTCTCGTCTTTAGCAATTCAATCTCGCAGTCTCGCGCCTTCATCAAATCGCCGAAATATTCCTCCTTCTTTTTGTACTAAAAAGGAAACATTGAAACATCGCACAGGAATTTTCACGTTTAATTATTTTACTATAAACAGTTACAGTTAGCACCCATCCATTAGTGTAAACCAAAAAAAATCGGAACGTATATTTACGGAGCATCGTCACACGGTCACACTGTGTTCCAGGCAGGTGACTACTGTAACCACCACTCTTCCTCGTCTCTCTCTCTCTCTCTCAGAAAGCACCCACCGATTCCACAAGACTAGTCAGTCTCTCCTCATACTGACTACCCAATTCAGTCAGTCGCTCGGAAAGCCTACTGTTGTCTGATGCCAGAGTATCCGACCGGTCTCTGCCCTCGTTCATGTTCTTTTCAATATCCTTCAGCGAGTTACGCAGTTGCTAAAACGATATTTCCATTAGAAACATGTAATTAAATATGAAATGATCACTTCCTTTCTATAATTTAAGGTACTGTTACATTAAATGACTCATTTACCTAATGTCTACGTTCTTTTAAGAAAATTCCCAATAATACACTAAATAACGGAATATTTGCATTTCAGTAGGGGAATCATTCATGGATTATCAACCATGAAGTTGCTATACGTATTATACACAACCACCTAAAAGTGAACTTAGTGAACACGTACTTACAATTAGAAACGCTACGTTTGGAACATAAGTGCTAGTGCTAGAACTAGAACAATAAGAAATCCAAAACAAGATCCTACATGTACTGCGTCCTGACGCTCAGCCTCCAGCTTCTTAGCACGGCTCAGACCCTCTTCGCGGATCTAAACGTGTGGGACTCAGTTTAGCACGCGCACACCATTACCTACACACCATTTTTTCGCGGGCATAGCCACATCCATAAGACGTGTCTCGCACTATTATGGTACCAGGTACAATAAATCTGGTACCGTTGAATTGCTTTTGCACAGATACAGACAGAAATCTATACTTCAGGAATGGTTGCTCATTGCGACACGCCTTCGACCACCGCTCGGAAGTACATAAATGTCAAAACCCCGGATTCGGCTCACGGCTCACCTCCTTATTATACTTCTGAAGTCCACGACAGAGTTCCTCGAGCTTCGACTTGGACTCCTCAGTCTTTACAAGGATCGAATTCGTTTTCTCGACCTTCTTCTCCAATTGCTGCGCGTACTTTTGCATCTTGTCGTACTGAAAAAAATAACTAATTACCTAATTATACTTCACTAATTGATTGTTACTTATTGATTAGTAAACTGACGTTTCGAAGAGAATAGGCACTACATCTAAATAATTGAAAGCTCCATACATACATTGATCAGTACAGTAAATTCAATTGCGACAGTATGAATGAAAACATACACAATGGCGAAGTACCGTATCCAGTACTAATCATATCGTAGCTGCTAAAAGGGACTAGAAAGGAAGTTCCTTGCAGATAATTTAAATAACAGAAAAGTACCTCTCCAGACTTTGCCTTGAACTGAGCACGCTCATTTTCGGCCGACACAAGACGATCCAGTAGCTTAGCCACCTTAATTGAAATAACGAATGAGGAAGGTAGGAGAATTGTGAGAGTTACGGTAAATGAGGATCCAGTAAATCGATCCAGCCCACTATCACCTACGCTAATTGGCATTTTGGCTCATGGGGTATTATCCAAGTATGGTGAAAATTTACAGTATTTTGGAACAACACGAGAATATTTTTTTTAATTTTCCATATTATATATGCAGGTTTCGCAGAAATACGGTAGTATTGACAGAATCACGCCGAATTTTTGGGATACTTGGAAACCCCATTACAATTGAAAAGTGATAGTAACTGAGAATAAAGTAGGTAGGTGTCAGAATGCAAATAAACCTTGTCTTCCGGTGTCAATCCCTCTAAGGTCTTCTCGACATCCTCCTTGGCTATCGTGGGCACCTGTGCCGGCACCTTCGGCGGAACGGGCATTCCATTCTCTACAGTCGACGCTGCAACATATGGTAATTTACTATAGCACTATGAATGCGTCATATATATCTAACACACCAACCCACATTTATGCACAATTTATGTTACATAATATTTGCACACTCACCTTCACGCCACACCTTACAACAATATCACCAACAGCGATCAAGAATTCTCTACCGTAACCGTGTACTGAACCGCCCTTTCGCCCTTTGAAAAAACGGAGCAAAGAGCAAAAAAGGAGCGTAATTTTTTTAAATACGAAATGTTCGCATTGTGCTTCGACAAAACTCAAACAATCTAACAAAAGTGCTGGATGATAATTCAGATACAGAGGATGAAACACAAAGTCAGGTATACGTTTAACAAAACGTGCCGTTGAAAAATTGCGGAAACAAAGTCAGAGCTAATGACTTACTCGTAACTGCCGGCGCAAAAAGCATGGAGAATTATCACAAATATTTTTGTGATACATAACAATATCAAAATTATAACACCAGGAATGTCCAGGGTCTGGGTCAGAGGCCAAAAGTAAATTAGATACCTAATTGCGACGAAAATATCGTTATAACTATTAGGTAACGGTTGAAGTCTTGATTAAGGTAAATTAATAACTACCTGACAAATAGAGACAATCATGCATCTACGCAAGTCTACAACTTTGTTTGTAAACAATTTGCTAGTTGTAACTTTGCGAATATCCTCCTGTGTTCACATGGGAGCAAAAGTTAAACCCGTTCGCGTAACTATTTTAGTGTCCACCTATCCAGTTAACGTTATTCTTAAACTGACCCATGTTTCTTCTGTTACCAGTTGTCTGTCGCTATCAAATATACCGCTTCACTTAGTTTCAACGCTGATAGCCAGAGGAGCGGTGGTAAGTCGATAATTATAAGCACAGCTTCGAAATCTGGATTTCTCTCAACTGTTCTCTGATGAAATGTTCAGACAGTTAGAGTATCTTGGGGAGCAGAGAGAATGAAGAGAGTAAAGAGATAGAGAGATCAGGGTACCCCAGGGAGAGTTTAGGGGGTAGGATAGATCCCAGAGTAGTCGGCTTGGACCTCAAGAATAGTTGTGGGAAGCACACGAGCGCAATACGAATGTTACAGCGCGTAGGCTCTAGGGAGAGATCACGAGACGTCCAGAGAACATAGAGATGGAGAGTAATTCTCATTTACATTAGACGCAAAGAAGATGTAGAGAAAGAGATATATTGCGACAATAAAGAACATACAACATAAAGAAAGAATGCAGAGATCTGAATCTGACATGAGACTTCAAGAAACCACAGAGATGCATAAAATATAATCGAGAGACCAAGTAATAAGATAACAACAAAGTTCAAATCATCAAAGCACAGATGTTGTGAAATTTACCTTCACACAAGTCATACTGATACTCCCCATCAAAAGGAGACTATAACTATCAGTCAATAGTGGACAAAGCAATATTGCTGCATATATATATGAACACGCATAAACCATAAACTTGTATACGCTCTTCATATGTCTATGTCTACTGATGAAGCTCTTCATAGGAAGTTGTTATGGTACAACAACAACATAATTAAATAAATAAAGCAAAACTTACAAGTAGAAGCCGTAGGTTCCGCGTTCTTCTTCTTGTTCTTACCCATTATCTGAAAGAAAAAGCTTGGTTAAAACTTAAAGAAAGCCTTCATAAACAAATATCGATCGTTCACGGACTGGAGACATCAGAAAAAAGTTCGATCTACATTGCTCACGATATTCTAATGGTGTCAGAACTCAGAACCAAGGAATAAGGAATAGGAACCTTACCTACAGCTTAGGACCTAAAATTAGGCCACTACAACATTTGAAGTAAAGCCATACTGTCCTACTCAACTTCTGTCACCTTGTCTATTTTTATTCTCTCATTCTATCATTTCAGTTTTCTTTTGCAAGAACGACATAGCACCTCAGCAATGTAATAACTTACACTAGCAGTAATACCATGGTATACACGGTACAAAACCACGATACCGCTTCCGCTACCGTACCGCGACCAACGGGGAACCCAAACTCACGACAACCCATGCTAGTTATCGATTATCAATTATCGATTCGTATCGATTGATCTTAACCCACTCATGATTATCAATCACTCGGAAAATCAATAAGAACAAAGCCTTGGTGAAACGAACAAACACATCCGCTTATTTGTGCACTTCAACTACCGGCAGTGCAAACAAACTCCAAACGGCAGCCAGCTGTTCGATGAAACTAGTTTTGACAGTTTATTTTATTTTTAAAGAACTACTTTTAAATTAAGTAAAGAAGTGACTCAAGATGATCAAGGAAACTAGTTCTGCTGAATATTTTATTTATAAAATTCTATGTACTTAACTTTAAAGGAAGAGGCCCACGAGAAAAAACGGTTTCCTCAATTTACTTGCACTTGCACACAATGTCCTGAATTTTAGAAATATTTCTGTAAAAACCGCATTTCTTTGCACCTAGAACTCACAGAGTTATTCCCCGGCAAACAGTTCGGCCAGGTACCGTAGTCAGAATCAATTTTTGTGCTTTTAGGGCATTACAGTATTGGAAACGGTTTTTTATAATCGTAGGAATGTTCTTCATTCGTTTAACAATTATTATGTAGAGAAAGAAAGCTAATGGACGGATATAAACGGTAAAAACCTATTTTGACGTTGCTGACTATGGTACCTGGCCGAACTGTTTGCCGGGGAATAATTCTGTGGGTTCTAGGTGCAAAGAAATGCGGTTTTCACAGTAACATTTCTGAAATTCCGGACATTCTGTGCAAGTCAATTGAGGACAACTTTTTTCTCGTGGGCCTCTCCCTATTATAACTCCAGGCGGCCCAGCACAGCAAGATTTCGAACATTTGTTTTTATTAACGCTACTTTATATAATAACCAGCCGTTCGAAGAGCCCTACGGGCTCTTCTCCGACTGGAGGAATCGGCCTTCGGCCGATTGTTACCCTATTTAAAACATACACACGTCTACAAAGTCATTTATGCTTGGGGAAACGTAGAATATGAGTCTAGATAGCCATTCCACTAATGGTTATGGTACCATGCAAATTTGCCATTGAAGGACACTATGTAGAGCAGATTGTTACTCTTGTGATAAGCTAGTATAGCTCAGCAGGTAGAGCGTTGGACTGTGAATGTAGAGATTGTGTGCTGCTATGGGTTCGAATCCCTCCGTCGGCAAAGATTTTGTATACTCTTTCGATCGAGGAATTTTCTTTATGAAGGCATTTCGTTGTGCACATAAAAACAAACCCGTGACAAACTTTTCTCCTTTATATAATAAGATAATGTTTCATCTACAGTATAAGTACGTAAATCAAATGGGCACTGGGTTAACTAAGTCGCTATGTCAAAAGCCAAAACGATCAAAGAAAGGAAATGTGAGGGGTATAGCCAATCCATGCTAGAATTTGTTCTAAATTCATTGGCAGGCAATCTGACATGACAAACTGTCAGAATGATAAAATAGTCTGATCGTATTCTGTCGTCACGAACAGAATTATCACACAGAAAAAACATTTTCATATAAAGTGATTTACATACGGTCTGGATACCGCAACCGATAGCGAGAGCTTGTATTTCTTGGCAAATAACTATTAAACTAGTTCAAATTACAGTCGTTTTTAACTATAATTCGTCGGGATAACTGGAGTACTCCTCCTTCCTCGTACATATCCAAATTGCCAAAAATATTATCAGTAAAATCGAAAAATTGAGCTACTCGGTCCATCGATTCACGCAAAAAAAGGGAAAACTAGGAAACCGAAAAGCACCTTAGCGGCTCAACATTTCTAACTAACAATGAACTTAGAAACATAGGAGACCCCAGTCTGTCAGAGACCTTTCTAAATAGTTCTATAAGCAATGTAAAAGCGTAGACACGCAGCTGATGAACGCGACAGCCGTGTATTCCGTTGTAATACAGATGCGTGAGGCTACGGCCACTAGCCCACAACCTACTACGTATTTATATCGTACTACAAATAGAAATATAGCTAACTAACAAAAACTATGACAGTCCAGAGTCCAGACTCAACCACAGCAAAAGAATAACGTTAGCGGCTTAGCTATGCTACTTATCCTAAATATGTGTAATCAAGTCGTCAGTGCCTAATTGATCGGCATAAAGAGGTGTATAATTACAGCACAACCTCAAAAGTCGACAATATAATTCCCAATAAAGCGGTACGTCAGAGCAAGAAAAGACTTCGACTTCCTTCATTGATAAATCGTTCAACATCATCAAAAAGTTTTATTCCGAGATTTGTAAACATTTAAATGTTGAAATTTAGTTAGACGACAGAGAAAAAAATGCAGTGAAACTTAGCAAGAGGATAACTCGCACAACTCCCAGAGAAACGAGATCTACAAGAAATGTAGTTAGAGATCTACAATACAACGCATTAGGACAAGGGTTCTAATAACAAATGGCAATACACTACTGAGAGAGTGAGATAAATTTAACCCATCGCAAAAGAAGTGATAAAGAACAAAGAATTGAGCTTAACCAACACGTAACGTAGATAATCTGAACAGAAAAAAGACCATGCACAAAATGCGCCAAGCATTCATACATGTGAAAATACAGCACAAATGGTATGAGATACTATACCGTATACAACACTATGAGCTTAACTTAACCCATCATGATAAAGTAAGAAGGGATAAAGAATTGAGCGTAACTAACACGTTTGAATCTGAAAAAAAAGAAGAAAATGTCATGCACAAAACGCGAAAAGAGTGCACACATGGCGAAAAGACTAATTGTAAGTAACAAACGAGATGCACGGCATACCGTATTTAACAATAAACAATAATCAGCTGAAGCTAAATACATTGGCCGTTTTCTGGTATAATTGGACGTAATGAGTAATGAGATCCTCTAAAGTAAAACCGAGTCTAAGTCAAAGAGTAAGTAAACCTGTGTAAAGGTCGTAACTTAGAAACACCTACTCTCTTCATTGAAGACAACTACAAATAAAACTAGTTAATATGTATTGAGCTATGTGAGCGTTCGATACCTAAGATATCCAAGGTAAAGGTAATATACAAAAAAAGTAAATCTATATAAGAATGTTGTTCATGCGCTTTGAACAAAACATACAGTGCCGACTTCATCGACGATGACTGACTACAAGCTCTAAGCTCACAGTGCAAACGCAAACTAGTGAATTGGCTGAGCTAAATGATCACTAAGTAAGCTAGTTGATATTGAAGTGGCTGACATGAGTGTAAGGTATCTAAGTTAAGGATACCTTACAGCCTTACATACCTAAGGTAACATGTAAAAACGGTCAATCTATTCACTGGGTATTCATGCATGCAAAATAAAAGAGTCACGGAAATGTGTGACATTCTCTCTCTGTCCATCTCATTAGTCATTTCTGGAACGGAGCACCTTTCGCCGTGCATCATCACCACTAAAAACAACAACCGTTCATCAAACAGGAAGGAAAAAAGCAAGCAAGCGCAACTGACACCTCCCAAGTTGCAACCCTTCAAAACTATACATGCCACTTATGCCAAAAAATGAACACCGAAAATACGCAGTCTTTTAAAGCGAAATACCGGCCGGTTTTTGAAACGCATCGAGTGCACCAGCATTCTTATGCAGCTTATGCTTATGCCGGTATTTCGCTTTAAGGTCTTTTAAAGATAAACTAAACTCGCATCTCGCGAAGAAGTACTGAAGTACCCAGGCAAAATTAAAGTGAAATACCGGCCGGTTTTTAAAACGCATTGCGTACACCTGCTTTCTTATGCAGCATATGCAAATGAGTAAAAATTAGAATAAAAACTAGACCCCAATTAGACCCCATGTTGCATAAATGCATAGGAATGCAAGTACTTGAGATATGTTTCAAAAACCGGCCGGTATTTCGCTTTAATGCCTTATAGTAGAAGTGTGGACGTGAAACTACAGAACGACTCAAAACCAAATGAGCACATCCCAATATAGTCAACACAACCCAACACCCTCATAAATATATGGAGTTCAAGAGCTCAACTCACTCCGCGTACAGTCTCCTCTTTATAGACCTTCGAGCCGACTGCTCTTTTTCCTTTCGACGAGATCGGAGGCTTAACTTCCTTTCCGATAACTCGGCCACAGGCTTCTGTTCTTCATCCTCAGAGCTGAATAAAAAAACGATATCCAATGTTGAACAGGGACGCACCACACGAAAACTGAGAAGTATTTAGCCGTGTTTTGAAGCGCATGATGGACACTGTATTCCCACGGAGTGTTAGTTCCATCAACGCGTAATAGCCTTCAAAAGCTACATGACACAATGCGAGATGTCGTCTCACCCAGGGTTTCAGCTCTTATAAGCATATTGTTAATTACACACTTGAATTGTGAGAATAATACTTATAGTATTTCAAATCGTATGTAGACCAATTATGGAAACCATTCATTTCATACCTTTCGTCCAAGTAAAAGGGCGCCTTCTTTTCGGAGGATGCAAACTTGCGGGCTGATCTGGCCTTACGCGACCTCGGCGTCCTGCCTGCCAGCTTAGTACAGTAGGGTGTCTTATTCTCGTTCCAGTCGTTCTCATCATCACTTAAACAAAATAGGAATGATTCGAAAGCGAAAGGCAGTTCAACCGTCAATCCACCCCACCTCAACAAGAAACATATTCCAACATGCAATCTCAGCAAAATATGTAGAAAGAGAGAGAGAGACAGAGAGAGAGAGAGAGAGAGCGCGCGAGAGAGCGAGAGTAGAGTGTAACTAGGTACTGAGTTAAACGATAAACACCCCACGCACGTCTGGTGTATAATACTAGTCTTACTGACAAATGACATTAGAAGGATAACAAATAAAGACAGAAATCAGGACAAAATAATATAGCACGTAATAACCAAGTACGAAAGAGAGTGAAAGCGAGAGAGAGAGAGACACACACACACCTGAAAATTCCAAATTCGCTCGTGTCTATCGAATCCGCTGGACTTTCAAACTTCTTCACGGTGGCCCTTCGCGAAGGCGTGGAAGCCGTGACTCGCAAATGGTTTTCCTCCGTCATCGTCAACCCAGGAGGAACCACAGTTTCTGGTTCACTGAAAAGCCACAGAGTTAAATCAAATGTATAAAGGCAGTTCAGCTCAATCCAGTGAGCATAAATCCCATTCCAAATTCACAAATAACAACACATTACACACATGATATGTGAAAAAATTTATAGATTATTATAATGAGAGAGCACAGCCGTGAATCATTAATAAGTCAAGGCTGAAATAAACATGTTCTGAACTTCCATGTATCGGCGCTAGGTAATCCTAGGTTATAAGGGTAAAGGGTAAATTATCTGCGACTAGGGAAATAAGAAACGAACAATTTAAAACTAAAACACACCCTTCATCGTCCTCCACCTCTTCTTTGATGTCCTTCAGAAGTGCAGTCCGAGACCTTCGACTCTTCCGACTACTTCGACGAAGAGGAGTCGAGTCATTGAGCTTCCGAACTGGAGAACTCGCTTCCGACGCTTCCTGTAGTTCAGAAGGATTACATAGTTTGTGAAACGTATGCCGGGCACCCGTTTTCTCATTTTCATAGACCCTTCCACAGCGTTATTGACCAACACACAAATTTACATGTAGTAATACATGGAAATGCTGGGCCGAACCAAAGTGTCATACCGCTTACCGATTGAGTGGCCGAGTAATATAAGTAGGACTGTTTGGTACTGATCAGAGAAAGGAAGGGGCGAGAACGATTTACTGAGCCAATGAAAACTGTAGTGTACAGTAATTTCGGCACCGAGGGCGAAGAGCTCTCGAAAAACCGGAGATTCGAAAACGATTCTGCATGTCTGCTTCTGAATTCCTACCTTTTTAACTTGAATCTTCTTAGCAGAAGACTTCAATTCTGATTCCCGCACACTTTCCTCAGACCGGCTGGTTGAGCAGTGTGACAACACTAGATACTCATCGTCATCCTCAGTCTCGCCTTTCTTCACCTTAACATAAATATGCTAAACCCAAATAGGGCTTTTCCCAATAATCTAGAGTTAACTACAGAAAAAACGGTTATTCAGGTTCATCTCCATCGAACACAACTAATCCTGTGGAGTTTCCACTTGTTACTCAGAGGATCCCCAATAGTCTTGAAGTAATAATGGATTAGATAGACTAACAACCGAAACCGAAGCACTTTCCAGCACGATACGAACAGTCGCAAAATTTGATGCATAAAAAATCTGCCATCGTGGATTATACTAATTCGTGGCTTCTGAATCCATCTAGCGTGGTGCGGACGTGTCATAGGTCAGTTATATATTTATGGCTCTATGCCCCGTGAACTATCAGTAGATTTCCGGACGAATATTCATAGAAAAATTGAAACATGTCGTTCTCATGGCCCAAAAAAAGAGGGTACACTTTCGACTAAACGATCGACTAAAACTAGTTGCACTTCAGCTCAGCTCACAAGCTAAGTGAACGAACACCAATGAGCCTAACATTCTCAGTATATTACAACCCTCACACTCTCTTTCACCGATCAAAACAAGACAACTCACACGCAGAAAATTTTAACGTTTTGAAGAGACTAACTAACTGACTAACCATAACTTCTTGTAAGTTGGAAATCAACTAAATAAAAAATATAAACCATAAACGTGTCCTCAAAATGGTCCGGAATACTTCAAACAACAATAAATAATCACTAACAAGTTTAAATCGAAGGACAAGATCCTCCAACGGAACATCATCATCTTCGGTTTCCGATGACGAAGAAGTGCTTGAAATGGCCATGCCCTCGCGGTCCAAATCAGAATAATCGACCCCTGAAAGACCAAAATTGAAGAAATCCGGCTTGACTTACGCAAAAAACCGGAACCTGCTTCTAAATGCAATCCTCATATATGATTGTATGTTTGCATCTCCGCACTCCGCATAGTTCGAAGAAGTGGTATGCATTATGTTTCAACAAGCTACACACATACAACAAACGTGCTACTACCCCCACTAACAGTTTAAACACAATATCCGAGCCGAAATCCAATTGCTTGTATGCACAAATAAAGTGGAATACATAGACTGACTCATAATAGGGTAAACAAACATGCTTATTGTCAGCCAATAGCCAATGACAGCTACTCGTTTAAAAGGAAAGTGTATTTCCATTCCTCCACAGTAAATATCTCGTGCAAAAGTAGGCAGACCAACAACAAATAAAATTACGTTCACCAAAGCCACTATCCAATCAAGACATGTACCAAACGGGTTTGAAACGACGATGGTGATTGGGCAACAGATTCTTCGATCTGGAATCCTTCACTCCTATCAACAGTTCAAGACTCACGTGCTCTGTTCCTCAGACCTCTACTGGGTGTATGCAGATCTTCCTCTGTCTGCTCCTCGATGTCAAGCTTTGGTCGTTTTGGGGTCACGCCATGGACACGTTCAACCAATGGGTTGTAGTCGGGATCGGGAGCCGACGCGAGTTCCTCCCTCAAACACAAAGCGTTTATACCCTTTTTGGTCTTTTCCCTTTTCACCTTTTCCACTATTCAAAATATAGCCCTAGAGTAAACATCCCTTCGTTTGATCAGCACACGTATTTTAGCGTGCTACATTGTGTACGATCAAGGTGTACTCTCGGGGGAGCACTCCGCAAGTTCTCAGCGTCATGAAGTGTTGATCCACAGTAAAATTTGTGAAATCCTCCTCTTTTTGCTGAGAATGCATTATTTGCTGGCTCAAGATTGCATCAAGGCACTCATCACAATCCTAGACCATTATGTGTTCCCTGTGTGTTAGTGTTTAGTGTATAATGCGATGACGGAAGCTCATTTAGGAGATAACTGGATATCTTATGAAGAGAAACTCACTCTCATCTCAGACCTAGACCCCCAATGCGCCAGAAGCAAAGCCCCAAGAAAAAAAGTTTTTTGTGCTTCGAACGGGTCAAGGTAGTTTTTTTTTTGGTTTTCTGATAAGAGATATGAAAATTTCTCAGTAGGAACGAGAACAGAGAATAGATAGCAAAGCAAAGCCAGATAAGAAAACAAACGGGTCAACGTCTACTGGTACTGGTAAAAAAAAAGCGTTGTCTACACAGGAAAATTTATAAAGATGCAGCGAAAAAGCAAGCCTAGCAAGCCACTAATCAGATAAGAAAGGCAAACGAAAGAGAACAAAAACTAAACTTCTCGGTATTGGTCATTTGGGAAACTTTTTTATAAGTGGAAAGTACCAACGAGACATAGCTAGCAGTTCTTTTCTTGTTCTTATGACGAACACAAACAGATCAAAACTCACTGAATAAGTTCCCGCAAGCGCTGTTGTCTCCTGCGTACAACCGAATTACCAAGGGATTTGAACTAAAAAAAGGAAAGGATGTGTTGCGGTAAATGGGTAAACATAAACATGCAACATAACACAGAAAACAAGTAAACACTTACCTTACCAACCACAACTAAGCCTACAAGACAAATAGCAATAAACTAGAGACCTTCACGAGTCACAGGTCTGATAGAAACACTACTAAAAAATAGAAACAATAAGTAACCTACCATATACTGGTGACCATTTTCGTCATTATTTGGTGACCCTCCTGAAACTCGCGAATCCCTACCGCTTTCTTCCTGAAATGAACCTTATTACTGTATTCAGACTCAACCAACGTCTTCTGGTAGTTATTTCCTAGCACCTTAATAAATATAAACGCCCACTATATAATATATATAAATGTATATTCTAAGTAGAGTTGTCATAAACAAATTGGATGAAATTTCACTGCACCGGTACAGACTCAACCAACGCCACCGGTAATTTCATTATGAATAGAAGGCTACCGGGGCATGAGCAACATGCTCCATTTAATGATAATAAGTGAATACCGCTTTGTATGTGTGCGTTGTAAACAATTATATAAAAAATAAAATCTTACTTTGAATTCTTCATGTTTAGAATCCTTCGTTTCAATTTTTGTCGGTTTTACAAAAGGCGTAGAATCATCGAGATCATACACAGAATATCTAAACGAACGACCAGTTACCGAAAGATTGCACCGCTAGGAAAAAGTACCTAGCCCCAATATCTCTTTCGTTTTCAGCATCATGAACGCTCCCAAACTACAGCCAAATATAATACAATGTAAAAGAAAATGAAAACACTGAAACTCACTTTGTCGGAGAAACGAAGGAAGGAAACATGTTTTCTTTCGGCTTCGAACTCTCAATGATGATTTCCTTCAGAAACTCGTCATTTTCGCTAAAACATGCCACGATCAACTTCTTTGAAACATTGATTTGACTATTTGACACTAAAAATCGGACCGAAAAAAAGAAAGAAACGCCCACGATCTACCAATTTTAACGTCACCCAGCTTACGGCAGTTACATTGAACAAGCTAAAAACTGTGATCTTTGAACCTATTTAACATTCACAACCTAAAAAGAGAGACAATAAAGCCCCAAAATTGGTTTCACGTTCAGATACTCACAACCGGGAAGGTAGTACTCCCTTGGAGGGTGCGTTCTTTTTCCTCATTTTGCTGCAGCTCTTTCTCTCATTTTGCTGTTGAATCGCCTCGTCAGCAATCTATAAACGTTAATAAACTAAAAATTTATCAAAGTATTAGTTTGGCAGGAGACACCGCCAGGTCAGGTGGCTACAATGAGACACCCGGCTTAGGGCGCATTCGAGATGGACATTTTCCTACTTTTTCCTGAAAAGAAAAAGAAAACTTTTGGTTCGAGATGGACCACCAGAAAAGAATGCAATTGCCAGGCATACACATGCAAATGATCGATTGATTTTAGTTTCAATTACGGTACATTTGCATTTTCGACACTTATTTTGTATGTATTATTTTTTTTCTCGGTGTCCATCTCGAACCACTTTTTTCTTTTCTTTTCCGGAAAATGTCCATCTCGAATGCGTCCTTATGCAAAAAAAAGGGACCCTGGCTGGATTCTAAGTGAACGTGTGATGAGATTGCGATTGGGTGGCGACACAGGTATTCATAAAAGAAACCGTCCTCGTCTATTTATAAAAAGCTGCTTACAATAAAAGAATAACTTATTTTAAAGAGTCTGTCATAATCGATTCCCTCTCCAAGGTCGAGATCCTCGTCATCGCTGAGAAAAATAGGGCTAACCGGTGTATTCTGACTCATCTATATGCAAATTTCTAAAAAAAAAAAGTTGCTAACAGTGGATATGAGCCGAAGAAATAAAGCACAAACCACAAAAATCAATGACAAAGAACACAACACTCAATTCAGATAGTCTACGTCTCGTTGAAACGATCGACATCACTCAGGCCAACAATGAACTCACAAGTATGTAAATATATATTCTGCACAAGACTGGAAAATATACAATGCATGACAATGATACTATAATAAGGAATCCATGGTGAGTTGAGTACATAAGTAAAATTTTGTTTCAGCTAAAAAATATAATAAAACGGGAAAACTAACGTGTTTTAAAGCAAATATCACAGTAAAAGTAATAACATCATAACGTTCAAAATGCCATGATTTTGTAGCAACATCAGAAAAAATGGAATGTAGAAATGCTACTACTGCTTAACACTCAATACTACGACAGTTCCGTTATCCTCCTTTATGAATAGTTGCTCACTATCAGTTGTGAGTGTAATTTGGCGACGTTGCTTGCCATTAACAGATGCTGCTAACAGAGCCTAAACAGAACATATAGAGAAAGCCTAAACATAGGACATATAATAGAGAACATAGACAAAAGAGCTCAAGAAATGTTGGGCCAACATTTCCAAAATAACGATGTTTCAAGATTTACTTCCATATTTGATATACCTGTTTGAAGGTTGGAGCCCTTTCCGCTGACAATGTACCCTTGGCCAAAATGCAAAATCCTGCATTGTCCACTACGCAGACGCCATCGATCTAAAATATAAAACATACGGATATATAAGTTCAACTGGAGAAATGGAGAAACGAATAAACGATAATGACACGAGCTGCTGAAGGCGTCAACCACCTGCTTTCACCTAATGAATTGACTATAGGGAAGCAATAAAAACTCACTTCAGGACAGTGAAGAGCTTGCCTGACTGAATTTTCTAAATCCGCATCCATACTGAAAAGAGCAAAATTAAACACAGATATGAGAAGAAATATTTGGAGTTTTATAGTAGATGGGAGGGTAAGACAAATTGTCGCAGCGAAACACAGTTGGTAGTTGGCCGGAATAGAGGGACTGGAGTCGGCAACTGAGGAAAATTAAGGAAAATAGAAAATAAGAAACCGAATGAACATAGCAAAAAAAAACTAAAATGTCAACATTTTTTTGTGAGCGAGCAATGCACATGCGCATTTACCGTGCATTACTTTCTGCAATTTCTCTGTAACTCCCCTGCGACGTCGCGGTCATGGGTACCCGCGGATCGCGCGCGAGGCCAGATCACGTCGCGGTTTGTCCGGGCCTCGAGACGCACGCGGGAAACGTCGAGCGCGATCCGCGGGTACTGGGGGTTGCAGACCGCGGGTTCTTATTGAGGGGATCCAGGACTATGTTCCTATTTGGCAGGGTGTCGCCCGTCGAAACTGACACGGTGGCGTCCTTTCGGGCCCCCAAAGACAGAACCCTGGCGACAGGGAGCCAGGCTGCTTTGAAGAGGTAGCGTACTCTTGTCATACGGGCAACAGGTTACGGTAATTGAGGGAGACTCCCTGCCATTTATGAACTGTGGTGAATAGGACTTTTTAACGCGGGCGACAGCCTGCCATTGAGGGAAACTCCCTGTCAATATAGGTGTTTGAGGGAAACTCCCTGTCAGGAAGGAACAGAGGATCTAGGGTATTCTAGCTTTAAATAATCACAAATTGAGAACAATAACACGTTTTACACACAAGGAACAAACATACAAAAGTTTTTTATTATTGTTATTACGGAAACATCAGCAATCAGATCCAAAAAATAGCTCAATAACGAGGAACAGAGCACTCAAAAAAACGAAATACAATGGAGAAAACTATTGAAACGTACGTAAACTCCTATTTTACTTTAACTATCATCATAACCGACTAAATTATATTAGGAGGACAATGTAAACACGGTGGCTAGTCGTATAGAGGGCGCTCATGTCAAATAAAGGGTGCGGATATGCTATATGGTACTCGGCATAAGTTATGAACATAGCAGTGACAAAATAATATAGCTAACGATTAGGAGAGGTAAAAGCTGGGAAGTTACGCTTAGATAATACTTCACAAAGCTCGAAGCAAACGAGAAGGAAGAGCGGATCACGACAAACCTGCACAGTTAATGGATCAATTAATTCTATTCTAAGTTAATTCTGGATTAGGAATTGGCTAAAACTAACCTAGTAAATAAATCATAATTGTAGACCGGAATACAGTCGAGGTTGAAAGTTTAGTGATCGGGGAGTCGGTCGGGAATGCTTAGAAAATAAATGTTAACGAACGTTACGAATTCGAAGCAAATTAACTATTCTTTAATTCTTTTTGTTTATCTTATCGGCTAGTCCATTACATTTACAATGTGAAATGAATATTTCGCTGAATCTTCTCTAACTTCTCTCCCGTACAGCCTTCCCTGCTGAAGGGCGCCTAGAACGTTGCTCGCGGCAGTCACCGACGGTGATGCTCATGAACTTCGATTTGGCCAGGACTCCGATAGCGGAAGGCGGAAGTCTTCATCCAGTTAATCCAGTGATACTGAAAGTTTTGTAATTATCGAAAAGAAGCATTGGTTGAAGTGTCCAAGAAGGTTTATGCATAGTATGGCTAATAATTTTAGGTCAGTAAAGTGAGGAATAGCTATAAGGAAATACGTGAAATACTCACAGCTGCTTCATTTCTACATTCCATCCACAGCGGTAAGTGTAGCGAATCTCGGCGTGAAGAAAGTGCATCCAGACAATTGAAGGGAAACATACGACACAGCCAATTTGAACGTCCAAACGATCAGGGAAGAAAAAACGACATGGCGTGGCACACATAAGAAAACCTGAAATAAACTGATCATGACCTATGGCTTAACGTTTATAAGTTTATACCTTATGCAGAAAGCTACTAGAAAATTATGCGCAACACAACCAAAAAATACACCACTGCGTTTGCCTAAATACATACCAGGATCCACATATGCTGAGTTTGTCATGTCACCTCCAGCGTTCTTATTCTCAACAAATCGTTGAACGTAGTGCACTGAGTCCATGTAGGACATACTGAAATTAAGTTTGATATATGATGCTAAATAAATGGATTGCAGAAGACTGCAATTTCGAAAACAATTACAGGGCTGTGTCCTGGCCGCTAGTGTTCAAAATATAAATTTACTACCTTAGGCTATATCGAACGAAGGCACTGGTCATATATTCCACCATTCCACGTGCCGCGATTGTTCAAATCAATCGAGTGCTCTTGTCTGGTCCATTTTCTGAAACAACCAAGCCAAATTTTGCATTACTGTTTGCATGCTATATGTAGCTAAAACTAAAACATCAGAAGTAAATAATATGAACATACCTCCATTAATAAACGGACAGCTTGGCAGACAGTCACTTCCAGCAGTCTCCCAATGCACAATACCAAGAACATTGATGGCCAAATCTTCCATTTCGCGCTATCGGGCGGGCTTGAGGCACACAGTTTCCGGCTGAATAAGATATGCGCATTAGAACAATACAAACAAGAACGAAGCATGCACAACCGTGGTGATAAAAGCAAGTCCTACATTTTCCTCATTGTAGTAGACGCCTCCCCTGGATCCCGCACTCCTGTGAAGCCAATGCCATCTGTAAACAAGCAGCGATTAGGATAATCATATTAATACATGATACAAACACCTGCATAGCTTAAAAGGTAACATAAGTGGAAAGTTTGCAATTTTTTACAGTTCACAACGAACTACCCGATTCACAGAGTCAAATCTGGCCGGCAATCCCCCGAACATGATCGCAGAATCGAATAAAACACAAGTCTAAGTTGAATAAAGTATTCATACATAGAAAGAACAAAATATAACCCTGCCCGTGGACTTAGAAAAATTTTCGAAGTGGAAACCGCACGCGGTACGGAATTGCGTTGCGGTCCCCAACCCGCGGATCGCGCGCGGGCCAAATGCACCGTGCATGCATGTGGACATTTGACCCGCGGCTCGCGGGTTTCACCGCGTGCGGTCCACAGAAACGGCCTGATCGCGGTGCGAGGCGCGCTCAGGGAACGAAGTTGCACTCAACGTGTCACTACGTTCTTGAGCGCCCGCACGCGCAACCACCTCCAGCCCCAAACGGCTGTGCGCGCGTGGTTTTCTGCTAAAAAGGATGTGCGCGCACAGTTTTCCGCTAATTACGAGACCGGGGGCAGGCAACGCGTCCATACAGCGTTGCGGCAATGTCTTGCTAGTGTCGATCTAGCAAACTTGCGTTTTCGATCTTGCATTTTATAAAATTTTATTTTATGCATTGGATTTTATATGAATACTTTATTCATTCATTTTAATTTAATCTTGATAACTTTATATGCTTTTCCCTACAGTGTGCGTTGGCCGAGTGACCAGGCGCTGGTTTCATGTCAATTTGTACTGTAAACTGTAAAACACAGTTATTTCACAGTTTCATTTGCTTACCTCGAAAGAGTCCTTAAATTTGTGTATGGGGGCTTGTTTCAATCTATTGTTTATGAAAACAAATGTCCGCTTTGTTTGACGTGTTCCGTATGCTCCCATCTCGGAACTTGTTAAGTTTTATGATAATTCGTGTACATTTTACAGGAGTCGTCGTAGTCACCGCATAGCAATGGATCGAAGTCGTTACGGTGAGTATAATTTATGTTTATTTCATAAGTATGAAGAATTTACCAATTGTACCCATCGCGAAGATTCCATAGATGTCCTTAGCTATGCTCCGGCGGGGGCAGAAATTCGCAAGGAATTTTAGTTCACTGATATTTGCTTGCGGCAACTTTAGAGCGAGAAGTCTCTCAATACAGCCGCCGAAATGTGGAGAATTATTACTCAGAGGACTCGAGGCCTATGCATGGATTACGAAAGGTTTTAGTCTACTTTAATATTATGTTCAATATACATATTCACTGAATTCAGCACTAGTTGAAATAGAGCTTGGTCATTTCGTTATTATTTCTGCGAATACTTTGTATTAGTTTGTATAGTTTCATCCACAGTACACTGTTGTTCACTTTTAAGGAATAGAAACAGCGACTACAATCCGCGAACAATTGTCCTTTCTCGTAAGCGAACTTCCGAAGGGGTTGCGTTTTCCAAGGGTGCACAGAGGTGCGAGCATATTCTGTCTCTGTTTTCATCATATGGCACGGTTTATTTATAAAATGTGTGTTTACTAGTCATTTTTCTTACCGTCCATTTTTAGGCCGCACAATACGGACCGGACATATTTGGACAGTAACCGTAACGTGTCTGTGAACAATGGAGAATGCGGGTTAGCTAGGTATTACTGTATAAATAATTGTACGCATTATGTCTAAAGTCAATCCCTTCATGATGACAAGGCGATGCATACTATGAATTCTACGCCATATATGCGGGTGGTGTGTTACATGTATATAAAACAACGTTTGTTAGAAGGGAATCAGGCGAGGAATCGTTTAATGCGTGATAATTTAGACGCACAATGGCCTTAATTCCCAATTGAAGGTTGAAGCCGGAAAATATGAAAGCTTCATACAACCACTCCCCGGAAAGGTAACTTTAATGTTAAATATTGTTTTATTCACAGTAATTGTTCTCTTGTTTTATGCAATTGTTCTTCGGTTGAGGTGGAGAGGGTTTCTCTACTGTAATTCATGATTTATTCATTTATTTATTAAAGCGAAATACCGACCGGGTTTTGAAACAAGTACTTGCATTCCTATGCCTTTATGCAATATGGGGTCTAATTGGGTCTAGTTTTTATTCTATTTTTGTATTCTAGACTAAATAGGCGATGTGGAGATCAATAGGAAAATGGTTATAAGGGTGTAAGTTTCTTGTTTTAACACAATTTAATACGATCATATTACACTCAAATTCATAACGTTTATTGTTATTATTTTAAATTATTATTGATTGCACATACATGCACATGAGTGGGATAATGGTGGAGTGATATTTACAATTTGTATTGATATGTCTAAAAAACAAGATTTTTTTATAGAACGCAAGTTGGAGGATGTAATGACTCATGCTGCCGTTGGAAGTGCAATCGTGGAGGCAACAGCAGGATGCGAAAGTCTTGTAGAGTTTATGGTATGTAAAACATTGTAAGAGTATGAAACAAGCATAAAAAGTTGTAAAATATTTTAGTGTGAGAAAGGAAGCCTTTTAACGGGACAATATGCAATGCGGTTGCTATCATTTAAAAAAGGGCTACCGGGCTTGTCGAGCATCTTTGGTCTCTAATTTGTCTTACTTCTCTCTGGGATTTCCCATAGCTCTTAACTTATTTCCCATTTAGGTCACGGATTGGCCTCGGTCAAATAGTGTACGGTTGGTTCCCCACTCTTTCAATCGGCAGCCACGGAGACAACTCGGAATTTTGTATGTCCCTTTTTTCTGTATAATTTGTTTCATATGGGTGATCCATTTTTGTCTATTTCTCAACGTATGAACGTATTCAGTTTATTTTCGGTTTCGATAGCAGTATATGTATAGAAAACACTATCCATACTAGACTCCTTTAATTTGTTGCACCAGTTCACTCTATCTTTGTTGTAGGCTGTAGGCTCTCGTGGACGATAACTCGTCAATGAAGATTGCGGAAATGATGTTGTTCGAAATTGATAATAATTCGGGCCGCTCATATTTCTGTGGATGGTTCCACGCGACGAGTAATTCCTTCACAAGGTAACAAATTCTTTGTCCTCAATTCAATGAATTATGCATTTACCGTTACCCTTGTCTGTGACGAGTGAGGTTTACCACTTGTTTCTTTCAGCCTCAAACGCGACCTTCGACGAAACGCAGCTATGCACTTCCGTAACGTCCAACAATCAGTGCTTGCCTCCGATTCGTTGCTACAGGAATTGGAAGCGATCAGTACTTTGAATCTACGAGAACAAACAGGAGCATCCGTGCTACCCTGTAGCAAAATAGTCGCACCGGTGTGTTACCTCCGTAATGGGACGTTCTTTGCTGTTAGTCAACATTCTGAGACATGCCATGAGTAAAATACTCACTGAATTAAAGCGTTCCAATATGTGTTCGCTTGTTCGCTGTTCGTAGATCTTCAAATATTGTTGAGTTCCACTTTGATTGATTTGTTGAGTTCGTGTTCGTGTAATTTCAGCTGTACCAATAGTTTGTAGTTATGTTTAGCTGCACATTTTGTCTATAATCCAGAAACCAGTGAGTCCCAGTTTCCTGATGTATTAGTGAATTTCAACGTGAGACTAGTTTCCTTTGTTTTATTTGTTTAATAATTACTGGTACGTATTCTTTGTTTCCTTCTGTTACTAGTAATTTATCGAAAAAGTAACCTTTATTTTAGTCTTTGGTCTAAGTGTACATTTTCTTACTTTCTTCTAAGTGTTAGGATTTCTTTTAGCGCTTTACGTGTTAGAACGTAATTGATGGAGTATCTTACTTTATACTTTAGCCAGATGTATTTGTAATATTTATCATCAAATCATTAATATTACAGTGCTTTTTATTGCTTATAAGTATTGAATAAAAAAATTTGTATCAATTTCCCTCTTTTGTGTATACTATTTTCCATGTTGTTACCGTAGTTGCTACACTATGTGTGGGCTAACCGCGCGAACGCGCGCACGCCTTGTCCCCGGTGCACACCTGCGACACTGCACCGCGCGGTAAAACGTGCGCGCGGGCGGGCGCTTAGCGACCAGAGCATAACGTATTAGGATCCAATTAGTACACATCTAAAGAATTTAGTAGGCTGCTCGCTTGGTTTCAGCATGTCACGCAGATGCGTCTATTATTATTTCCAAACACATAATTTGCGTCTAGATCGATCTAGTAGCCATCTAGCATGCAAATCGCAACGTTTATTGCACAAACCGGCAAAATAAAAAAATAACACCTAGTTAGTGTTGATCTGTTCCTAGGATCGCAGCTTAAAAAGTAACTTGCTGTTTAAATTCCTAAATTGGGACCTGGTCTTCTACTA
Organism: Pelodera strongyloides; assembly: GCA_036852015.1. Lineage (NCBI taxonomy): Eukaryota > Metazoa > Nematoda > Chromadorea > Rhabditida > Rhabditidae > Pelodera > Pelodera strongyloides. The sequence continues at coordinate 41,319 of JAANDG010000046.1, forward strand.
AAAAATTTTAGCTTGTGAATTTTTTTTGAAACTCTCGATTTTTTCTAAATCTATATCTTGATCTCAGTCACAGTTCCGCATACCATTACATGCAGTTCGATTTCCGTCGTGCCGCTCTATCCACTGCCACCACGCCCGTATTGAATCTTTCTAACTTATGTGATACTTTCTTTAACTTCAGGGTTTCTTCCTGTCCGCATGTATGGACAAGCCAACTGATGACGAACATGATGCAGTAGATGGGGATGTCGCAAACATCTTCATAGATGATCTTCCCGTTTTGCTAGGAGAGGTAGAGTTTAAGTTGTCGTGTAGTATTTCTGAAAGAACGTGAAACAAGGGAACACCAACCTGTAAAAATTGCTCAATTGATGTGATGCTGTAATAATCGGTTCGTGGATCGGCTATGTAAATCGGGCAGTACAGTGTGGAAGTGTGGAGATCCCAATGACGGACCTATCTGGTGACTTCACACTTCTCCAGACCATTACTATAAACTCTACACTGCTTTTCTATTATAACGAGTACGAACGTTGTAGTGTCGAAAAGGTCCGTATTACCGGCATATTTAAGGGGAGTGAGCAAAGACTTGCTGTAGTTTAACATTTCCCATTGATGATTTTAAAGTACAATTAAAGTATTGGTCATCATGTACTCTCATTCATTTAGTTACCGTACTCCTTCGATTTCGGTACTGTATTGGTCGAAGTCTCATGTATTGATGTTTCCGCGGAATTGATCGTTTTGGGAACGACTTGCGGTGCAATTTTCTATGTCGACTACAAGACCGGTGCCGTTTCGAGACCGTCAGTTCTTTGTCTTGCTCGCAAAATTGCAAAATAATATAATTCACAATCTTTAGCCGAAGACGTTCTTGAAGTGGAGCCCTTAGCTTGTACTGCATTTATCACTTTTAGCTTACGAACAACTTCTGAGGAGTATGTGACCTGCATTCGCTGTACCAACGGGAACATTGCAGCCGGGCATTTGTCAGGCATGCTCGCCATTTTACAAGTTCCTGTTCCGGGCCGTAAGGTATGTAAAGGAAAGGACGACTATTTTAGAATTTGTATTATGTTCATTTGGCATTAGACCCTTTACTCTTCAGTAGACCGCTCTGCCACGAGAGATATGTGTAAATAAGTAAATATGATTTTCATTAAGGTTCCAACAGTGCAGTGCATAACAGGAACTATTTTTGATTTAGGTTCAACAACGTCTTGAACGTGACAGACATCGCGGTGCACCAATACGATGTGTTGAATGGAGTACCGAAGGAAATAAACTATTTTCCGCTGACCATTCGGGGCTCGTCATCCTAACACACGTCGACTTTGAACAGGTCATTTTTGTTTGGTAATTTTTTAACGTCAATTTGCCAGTGACAATTAATCATTGGGAAAAGATCGATGAAATCAAACAGTTGATGGTGCATTTTAAATAACTCGTCATTCGATTCCCCTCGCAGATTTTTTGGTCTATTTGTCACAAATTCATAAATGATTTTCTTTTATGCATATTCGGTTTCTTTAGAAAGTCTTTGAACATTCTTTCGTGCACTGTGGTTCTTCACCGATTCAGTCGATAAATTATCGATCGGCCGAGATGGCTGTTTGTTTCTCGTCTGGAATGTGCTGCGTCGTGAGTATATCGACAACGGATTTCACAGAAGTTTCATGGTCGAATTCGGAGAGGTAACGATTTTCATTATTAGGTGCTCATATTTAATGTTTTATGCCATTATATCTAATGATGGTGGCATATCGTGTTCTGTTTGCCGAATAAAAAAACGGGTTCTATTGTTTTCTGGGCTTGGTTTCTTAAACTCCGTCATTCCTGTTATCGGCCTTTGATCCGCCGAATGGCTATATGTGCACTAAATCTAAATGCTATGCGGACCAAATTTGTCTTCTTATCGTCGTCGTTGAATTTAAGGATTGGGATGTGCAAACTTTATTTTTGTTAGTACCGTTTAGTACCGTTCGTTTAATAATTAAAATTGTATACTCCGTTACATTACAGGAGCAGGCGACGTGCCGTTTGCGTGTTCTGGCTCGGAGCGTTAGAATCTCGTCGGCTGTGCGTACTTTTCGAAGACACATGGCTGTTTGTTTACGAGTTAAACCACTGGACGGAGCCTGTGAAACGGTATAATATACGTGCGGTGAGTGGTTTTCAAATTTACTTAAAACAGAGCTCTTTTCTCACGGCTAACATGTTGCGAGCGTTTCTCGCTTTGGGATTGTTGCGCTACTGACAGGTACATAAGCTAACCAGCGTTTGCTTTTGATACCGCTACGTCATCCGGTCATCCCTGAAACATGTTTTAGTGATGCTTATTCATATTGTTGGGTTATTTTCAGCTGGATAAAGGAGGGTCACAAATATCACTGCTGAATAGTCAATTGCTGAAAGATGATACACAAACTGTGAATTCTAACTCAAAACATTTACCAAAGATCTTGTAAGTTGATTTATTCTTCTTAGCCATTATTTCCGCGTTTAATCTTCTTTTGTGGTTTTGATATACTTATTGGTCTGATGTCTACACAGACACACAGTCTACTATTAATAATGAAGTCCCTTTATGCAATCGGTCCCATATTTTTTGTTCATTCAAAATTCTAATGATGCGACGAATGAACGAATGATTTTTTTTTAGAATTTCTCGACACGAAGAAGATGGAAAATGCGTGTATACTTTGGATACTGGTCAAGTGACTCTCTTTCAGGTTGGTGTTAGATTATTTTAATTTTGCTGCTTCTGAGCCGTCCTCTCTTTCTCTTTATCTTTCTATCCCTCTTTGTCTCTCTCTCGCTCCCTTCTCTCTTTTTCTGATATTTTGACATGTTATATAATATATTCTCAATATTCTGGACAGCAGATTGCGTTTACAATTGCAGTCTTTCCTATCATGAAGTTGTATTTTCAGATTGATTTGGAGCTAAATGTGCAGATACTTATGAGACTGGAATTGCGACCCTTAACCTCTAAGGTAATTGCGCTCTCTATATAAATATGTGAATTTGTGAATGAAAACCGCTTTGGTTATGTTATCAGTGCGAATTGTATATTTGTGTCATGTATCAGAATCAGCGCCACGTTACCGTTGATTGATTCCACTCTTTATATTTTATATTTTATCCTTTTAGATTTTTGATGTCTCGTCTGTAAACGATTCTTTATTTGCCGTGGTTGGACCGCGGCGGATAGTCTGGTTAGGACAGGAACATGCACCGGAGCAGTTTCGGAAGCAAGGTGTGCGTTTTTTTGCCTATATTCTCGGTTGTTATTTACGATATTGGTGGGTCACAGGTCACACTAGTAACGGTAATAGGTAAGATTAGAGAGTTAGAACTTCACTTCCCACCCCTTACACTGGTAGTCCATCAGCTTAGTTAGAGTGTTTAGATCACGAACACATTTAATCTTCAATAAATAGTGGCGTTTGAATCAACAATTGTTGTACTGAAAAAAATAGAAAAATTATCTATTGATTTATGTGGGATTCGGCACCATCGTTGTTACCGATGCTTCATTATCTTATTACGGTGCATGGCGTGTGTATAATACAGTTTCCTTATGTAAATCGTATGGTGTCAATGATGTGTTTCTTTTAGGCAACTCGAAATCGTCTGCCTTGGGCGCTTTTTCCGTTTTCATGGACTCTACTACCTCACTATTAGAACGTGTGGCGGTTCCGAAAGATTCACGAGCACTCAAAAACTTTAGCACAGCTATTGAAGGTAAGCAGTTAATTATTATTCCGCGTACTCGGGGCTTGTAATTTCTTTAACTTTAACTCTCTGACTCTCTCTCACTCTTTGTGTATGTATGCGACAGTTTTCTTTAATCTTTTCAACTACTGGAATATTTCTTTTTTTTTAACCTCACTTCGATTTAGTTATATTTTCAGATTAAAATTCTTATATAAATAATCTTTTACGCTTCAAGAGCGTGCACTTTAATTAAAGGGTCGTACAACACAGTTTCAAAGTGAGCTTATCCCGCAGACGTCCTGAGCATTAGGCGACGAGTTCCAGATGACAAGTTGCTCGGCGTCTTATACTATTTTTATTGCAGGAATGACTTCCAGGGGACTCGATTCTCTGGATTCGATTTCTTCGAAATTGACTCCGACAATTGAAACACTCGTTGGAACCATTCAGAATCACGTGGATAATTCGACGTATGGGGTAAGTGTCCTTTGTAGACGTAGTTTAGGTTTGTGGGGTCCAACTTTACTTTCCTGTTCTGGACCGCCATTTGGGTTGCTTTTTAGGAAGTGTTTTTCAAGCATTATGTTTCACAGAGGGCGCTTATGCCTGTGCTTTGGCTTGTTGTTGATTCTCCTCGGCTTGTACGATTTCTTTGCGACTAGACTAGATATTTTTGGGTATGTATTTCAGGCTCAAGAAGGTCAAATTATCGATGAGGTTTTTAATGATCTACCGGATGATGCAATTGGTATGTAAATTTGTGGTTGTAGTTTATTTCCTGATGTTATTTATTCTTTGTCTCTTTGTCATGTCGTGACTTGATTGTCTAATTCATTAATTGCCTCACCACATAGTTATCATCGCCATGCCATCTTTGGTTATATTATCATCGATAAATTAGTGTGTATGTTCTGTTCATGATACTTGTTTCTTATTATGAGTACGTTCACTTGGTACGCACGTGAACATGAACGTACGACCAACCCTTGAAGAGATTGATCTAAAAGATTAGAATATTAATTTATGTCCTTGTAGAAGCAGATGTCGAAGAAGGAGGCGACACCCCTCGAGCGGTGTTGCGTTCGGAAAATGTTCCGCGCAATAAACCCCAAACTCGACGGCAAAGAATCTTGGAATCACAAGTTTGTCATTGTCACGTTGTTCTTTCTCTTATTATTGACCACTTGCTTGAGTGACTTTTTGGTCCATTTTCTTGTTAATGAACACTTTATTTGGTGATCGTTGTCGTCGATAGTATGCGACAAGTTCTTGAACTTTGCCACATTTACTTATCATGATCTAGTCATCTATTCTCTTCCTCAGAATTTTTTTTCGTGACCCTGAGCTTTTCTAATTATAGTAGTGAAGGGCCTATATGTGCACCTAATGTCCTAATATTAGAGGCCCTGTGCCAGGGTACACATTCTTTGGTACATCTATGTTTTATTATTATGCTTCTTCCTTTAGAAGTCTGGTAGCACTTCGTCCACGTCATCTTTTGTTGATACACCGGCGGAACCGGAAGAACTGGAACGTCGTTTGCAAGAAGCCCGGAATAGTAAGTTTGCTCATTGTATTTCGTTGTATAGTGTGCTGTGTGCTCTCAATTTCAACTGTAGTGTTAGTAACTGTATGATACTAGTATTGGAACCTTCTTTATCTTTTCTCCTGTGGGGCGTGAATATGTTTTTGTTATTTCTAGTTTTCTCGCATAGTGGAGGGCAAAGTGGTTCGAGCCCGGAAAGGAGAGGCGTACCGATTCGTAAGACATTCATTTCATTTCTTTTTATGAGCGTTTTTTGAGCATCGATTGATTGTATAGGTATAGCGTCTGATGGACTTAGGTTCGTATTTGCTACATGTGTCTTGTGCGGCAAAAAGTCATTATCAACTTTTTGATCTTAAAGCGAAATGCCAGCCTCTTTGGAAAATTTGCATATGATAAGCAAATCCTATGTATCCTGGGGGGGCGTGGTCAAGTGGCAAGGCCCTTGCTCCCACGCCACCGGTCACTGGTTCGATCCCGGGCCGGAACCCCCTCACCCCACCAAAGGTGTAAAAGTTGGTAGCTGGGTAAAACCAGCGGAGATAAATCGACTTCCCGAGCAGATTGGCCACCGGGAAGTTTAAATGGCCAGTATGTCCAGCCTCTGAGCTGGACCCCGGTGCACCGTTTCCGCGGATTCGGTTGATATAACCCGGTTCACTTTATCTTTTAACTTTATCTTTATGTATCCTATGCTAATTTTGCGCGATTGCCGTGGACGATCGCGCAAAATTAGCATAGGATACATAGGATTTGCTTATCATATGCAAATTTTCCAAAGGGGCTAGCATTTCGCTTTAAAAAAATATAAAAAAAATAAACTTTTAGCAGCATGTGAGAAGCCTCTTCAGAATTCTCCTCTTGCATCATCATTACCAATCTGCAAAAGGTTGGTCGGTATATTTTTATAAAATTTCGCCTTTGTCCTGCACATTTTATTTCTGTCAATCGCTTAGCAACATTAACTTGTGTGCTCCGATGCTGAACGTTCAGCTACATATGTTGCTAGTTAAACGCTTCTGCTGTTATTTCGTAGTTTTGTTAACTGATGTCTCTGGACTCTAGGGCTTTCTTGTATCACCTCAAAAATCACAACTAAGCCATGATGTGCCTTAGCCCCCCTACACTTTTGGACGTGTCCCATGGTACTTCTGCTGAACGTGAACCTGAGTGCTCATTGGGCAACAACGAATCTGATAGTGATGCCGATGTGGAAGTACAAGAGAGCCTTCTGAAGTCTGTGCTACAGTCTCATGCTCAGAACTTGGAGGAGATGGTTAGTAGATTTGTGCTTTGTACTTTGATACTCCACATTTCCGTTGGTGATTATTTTTCTGCAATAGGGCAAGAGATTTCCTTGAAATTGTGATTTTCGCATTTCTAGATGATATGCATAACCTCACTTGTCCTGCCGTACGTTAAACGAATGACTTAGATAGAATTATAATTAGTTTGGCTGGGCTTCTCTATGACAATAATGATGTTATATTGTAGCGGAGTGACGAGGGCTTTCGTATTTGCTGTGTATAGGTTTTATCCCTAATTAAGTGTTCACCCTTCAATTAATAACAATTATACAACTTTATTTTCGGAATAATTGGTTTGTAATTATAATGAGCTTGTTATTAATTGCTCTCGATGATCATTGCTCGTGCCCCTGTATATCGTGACAGGTAATTTACGAATAGTTCATTGCAGAATTTAGATCCCAGGACGTAAAGTCCGTGCGTTTTCCTGGGAGGTGTATTCTATGATACGTTCCAGCTTCCACCCAGATATACAAATTAGAACTCCGTCATCCCCATTTGCAACTCATTACCGCTTATTGTACATCCTTCTTCGATCATTCCCATACGTACGATATGTAGTAATGTAGTTCTTTTTCTATGAGAGATTCTATTGTTTCTATTTCTTCCAATCATTTCAGATCGGTATCCCTTCTGATGATTCTCCCGTTCCGGAATCACTACAAAAGACACGTATCGAGAAGACGCAGAAAGCGGTTGTTGTCAACGATATGGTCGATATTTGGAGACAGGTTAGTAGACGTATTTGCTTTCTTCATTAAAGCGAAACACCGGCCGGTTTTTGAAACACACCGAGTAGACCATCCTTCTTATGCAACTTATGCAAATGAACATAAATTAGAATAAAACATCGCGCAAATTGGCATAAATACGTAAGAATTCAGTGATCCAAGATGTGTTGCAAAAAGCGGCCGGTATTTCGCTTTAAAGCGAACTACCAGCCCCTTTCTCACGAAATGCGCAAATGAAGTATTTGAGCGCAGAACCAGAAATACTGATGCTTATTTTTGGAATGTTGGATTTCATGCAAAAACAGTTGACCACCGTGGGAATCGAACCAGAGAGCCCTCGCACCAGTGGCGAGAACTCTACCACTTGGCCACGCCCTTCCATGGCAGAAATTGTATTTGATGGTACATGGAAGCACGCAGGCACGTAACACCAATTTGTTCAAACGAAGGCTACGTCAATGTACAATCCACGGTTTTTTCTGGAGGGAAAATATAATTTTCAAAATAATTCATACAGGGGTCTGCGGAACGTGCCAAAAACGGGGGTAGTAGACCCCTTTTGACCTTTTCCATACAAAATACAAATTTTAAGTAGCTTTTTTTCTAATTTCGACTTAGTTGCTTGTTTTTTTATGTTTATTTTCGTTTTCACACGTTTTTGAACTATTTTTGAACAAAAAACCCCAAACCGGGTAACATTTCGCTTTAAGGTTTCTTTTCTTTTCTCCAATTCTGCGCGTGGGGGCGTGTCCTCGCCTCCCGGGGGATGGGCGGGGCTTCTTGAGCTCTCAAGTCAAGACCAGACAGTTTCTTACCTGTTTTCATGTATTATTCTGGAGTCTGGCGAGCTCATAGATTGCTAAGTGTGAGATTAATGAACACTGCGGTTTCTGCGTTTATTTATTCGGTACATAAGTTGCTGCCATTATCGCCTTTGATTGCTTATGCTTTCTGTTCAGACAGTCCTCCCATTTACTCCTTCATCGTTGTGCACCAATCAGACTCACTTGATCATGTGCCATAGGAAGAGGAATCCGAAATGGTGCTTCCTCCACGAATTGGGAACGAAAAAGGTAGCATTTTCAGTTTTGTACTGGCCGTATCTGAGTATGAATCTTGCTTTTTTGAATTATTCTCCGGTGGTCCTACGTGAACGCTGCGTGTATTATTTTAGAAGCCTCTTTGATATGTAGTTACTCGTGTTTTGTGTAGTTGGTTGGCTTTTTATTTTATGTGATTGTATAAACAGTCTCCTATGCAACCTGCAACCCTCAACTCTTGCAATTAGTCAATTAGTGTACGTTATTTCAGACGAACTGGCAGCAAGCAGGGTTCCCAGCGCAACAATTGGAAACAAATGGTTTGTACCGGTTAATATTATGAATGAACAGTAGATAAAAGATAAATGGGGTGCAGAGGTAAGAGGTCCTAAGAAATTTTCTCTGCGGTATTTATGCGCTTTTCTTTACCTTCTTCCCCGAAACGCCCTGTAAATTCGTAAGCAAAACACAATAGATTTAGTTTGTCTTCTGTGCGTTGAGATATATTCTACACATTGTTCAGGCGTTGATATGCAACAATACTGTAGGTGTAGCAACCTTTTCCTTTGGTATGGCCCATGGCCGACCCCCTTGTTGCTTAAAGGCCTTACCTATTTTGCATGGGCATATCATCGAATAAATGGATATCTATTATGAATTAGATCTGTCAATTCATGATTTTTTTAGAAACTGGTGATTTGGTGTGGAGACTTCACAAGTCCACGGCTTACACTACTCCTGAATTGGCACTTTCGTGTAAGTGGACCGAGGTTGGTTTCGAGCGAAATGATAATTCATGTCATTTAATCTGCGGCGTCCCACGTCTGTTAGAACATAAGTCACGTTTTTTATACCTGTGGTCTTTGTTAGGAGATAGTCAGGCCAATTTTTTTGCATTTTGACCTTTTGAGATTTTGAGGATTCGTGTCGCAATGTTTATTTTGCAGGCTGCAAGTTGCGACTCCGGAATCGTGAATATCTCACTTACCGGGAAGGATGCTTGGTATATAACTGGACGAGCGGTAAGCTTTTTCTTCATTATGTATAACTTCCTAGTTTATTCTTTACTTCTTTGTGCCCTTTAACAGTGTATATTGCGTTTACTTGTTATTCTTTATGAGTAAGTAATGGAAATATTGGACTTATTGAGTGTTTTAGGTGAATTTGCAAATGGAACTGCCTGAACAGGGAATATTGCATGCGATGGAGTGTGAATGGCCATTGAGGTAAGGGGAATCTTTGGCACCTAAGAACACACACCCTTTCTGACCTATGAATGGATTCCGGGGTTGTGGTATGTGGTCACCGTGCGTGACGTAAGTTCTAGCTTGTACAGTTTGCTATCGGATTAGAGAATATAATATGGCTACCAGCATAAGGACGGACACTGTCCCGTCTGGGTTTTTTTTTAAATGTATAGTGAGTATTTTTAGGTGTATTTCTGCTTCTTCAAAAGCCGTATGGGCTATTCGCGCGGATCGGGGCTCATTGGTGGTGCGCGTTGGTATGAACCGTTGTCGGATGGGATATGACTGGGTGGATGTGCCGTGAGTTTTTCTTAGTTCATTCTCTGCGACTTTATTTTTCGCCACACGTCACACTTCACATATGGGGGTGAGTTCTCTTTCGGCTCATCTTTCATCTACCCAACTTACTGGGTGGATGAAAGATCTCTTATTGTTAGGCTCGAGTCGTGTGCCCGATTGGTGGCCGTGTGTGTTCGTGATTCGGTTGGATTCTGTCTGGACGAGGAGGGTCGGTTGTGGATGACCCGCGGAGTCGATGAGCATCACCCATATGGGAATGGAGACGAATTCTTGAGGGTTCGTGAATTTTCTTCCCCCTTTATTAATTAATGATTTGTGATTGGTATCATTGTTCGTTTACTTGAATTTCTGGCTAGTGTCAACTGTTTTGTCCCCACTTTTTTTTGTAAACTGTTCAGTTCAATTTGTATTAGCTACCAGCTACCATCTTCATATGCTTTGATGCCCTAAAAGTTACAAATGAAGCACCGTTTCGGATTCCTTTAATTTTCGTAGACGTACGATAACTTTCATTCTCCCATTCAGTTCATTTTTTGTAGGTATGCACGCCTTTGGACCGCTCTTCAACTAAAGGGAAAGGGATTCCCTCACCGTCGGAATGGTTGGACTTTTATTTGGTTTATCTCTACTTTCCGTTATCTGTTATCTAATAGTTGCCAGAGAGCAATTAGCTTGCAGTTAATTAGAAGACTATGTTTTCTTGTTTGTATGAATGGTTTTTTGTGCTTCCATTCCATTATTATTTTAGGCGTTTGTCTGTTTGCGATTCTGGGTTGTTCCTCTCAGTCGGTCGAACACTTTATTCGGCAAAAGTAGCCGTGTCGGGTCATAGGTATGTATTATTAATTATTATTATTATTATCATTGTTATTATTATTATTATTATTATTATTATTATTATTATTATTATTATTATTATTATTATTATTTTTATTATTGTTATTATCATCGTTTTAGGATAATTTTCATGTTTTAAATACTGTGAGTGACACCCGTAACTAGGCTTATTTAGGTGCGGTATAAGTCTTGGAGGTATTATGAGGAGATCGTTCCTTCCCTTCCCCGATTATTCCCACTTTCCTACTTTTATCCCTTTACCATTGTTATTTGCAGGTTTACAAATGTCGTTTCTGAAAAAGTTTCCGTATACGACAATTTCACAATGATATCGGCTGGTGCGTTATGTGACGAGAATGAAGGTTGGTATGTAGATTTAGTTTTAGTTATTCAAGAATTCAAGACTGGCAGATCATGCAGCTCTACCTCTTTGATATCTTGTTTGCAAACGTTTATAATCAGGGTGAGAGGATCTCTTTCTTTGTTTTTTTTTTTGTCCAGAAATTCGGGTTCTACCTTTGTTCTATTTCTATGACAATTTCTTTTGAGTCGTATCACTTTTCCCCTAATAGTGCTTCTTTCACAGATGGTATATTTGCGTGTCGTCCGAACAGTGAAGTTTTTGTGTACCGTACTCCTAAGAAGTCGTTCATCACGTACACGCTGCCTATTTGCAATGGTCAAATCACTACGGTAAGTTTTTTGTCAGTTACATTTTGCAGTTTTTTCATCAGTTACATTTTAATAATAGCCATTTATCAAAATATTGTTTTCGAAATTCGAGAAGTACCTCATGACACGTATGTACCAGGTACTGTGATTTGTGACCAAGCAAGTGTTGTTAGTTTGTTCCCGGTGGTGGCGATGTGTGGCTATTTTACTTGATTATCTATATTTTTATATTTCCAGATCATACGTCTGTGCTCGGTGGCCGGCCGACTTATTCTCCTGGACAGTTGTGGGGCAGTTTTTGAGCGGAGCGTCTCTGGCCAGTCTATATTGCCATCGGATGGGGCTTGGAGGAGGATAGATACTGGAGGTTGGAGAATTGGTTGTGTTGGATAATTGGTTGTGTGGTTAGTTATCATTACATGGGTTGAGGGGGCACGCAGACGCAGACTGTTGATTCTCCCGTGACCTGCTTTTCGTGTTGGCAGCGTGCTTTTGTGAGGTTGTTCTTTCTTTTGATGACCATGACGATTTTCAACACATTGTGAACAACTTAAAGGAAGGCAGTCACTTCAAAATCAACTTCTTTATTCGATTTTTGTTAGATGCAAGCAGATTTATAAAACAATATGCAACCCATAAAAATCCACATAAAATGGAACTCAGGGAGAGAAATCAATGAGAATGAGTTTTGATAAATGGCCGACGCCGGTGCATATATGCAATTGCCAGGGGTACTTGGAGAGTGAACAGCCTGCAGTGTTACACCTGGCGCGTGGTTATCACTGCAGGGTATTTATTATGAAACTCTATACGAGCAATTATAAACTACGGTATATAAGTAAAAGTCATAAACAGGGATTTCTCTCCCTGAGTTCGTTTTGCCGTACTTTGGCGCTGGAATCGTCGTTTTCTTCACATACTTGAACAATTAATGAAAAGCGAATAAAAAATACGAATTTGTAGTGACTGCGATCCTTTAAATACATGTATCTGTATCTAGATTATCTAGCTTCTAGATAATTTCAATTCTAGGCACTATCGGTCTTATTGTTTGTTATTCTGTTATTCATTAAGGTGTATTCGTGCAGTCAGTTGCTGTGTCAGAATCTGCAATGTGGGTTGTGACAGCGGATAATTTGATAATGGTACGAATGGAGACTGAATCTGAACAAAATTGGAGCAAAGTGGATTGTCCCACAAAGGATGAGAAGAGTCCGGTTGAAGAGGTATGGACTTATTGTTAGTGTTTTATCGTGTAACTGGTCAAACGTACCACCATTTATCCACGAGATCTGTGGCGGTCCTGTAGTTGTTTTGGAATGTTCACTACAACTTTAGCATCTAACTAATCTAAAATTAATCCCAGCTATTTATTTAGATCTTTAGATCATGGTGTTTCATAATTATATTTATCAGAAAATTAATAATTTGTAGACTTTCAACTATGGAAACTGTGATAAGAAAAAGCAAATAGGAGGCTAACTTGATTGTCATTGCAGATTCGTTGTTCGCGCGATGGACGATACGTCTGGATTTTGAGTGTGACGGGAAAACGGTTTGTTTTGTTCATTGATTGTTCAAAAATCTGGATTGTTTTGAAGGAACGTATGTACATTCGTAATTTATTATGCGGTTTTAGTCAGCTTACGGACAGAATCCCCTATACATATTTAAAAAAGAAAACTATATGTGCCACCTGTTAAGACGTGAATTTTTTTAGCTGCTGGGCTCGTGGTGGTGTTTCTGCATCGCAACCAACTGGAACAAAGTGGGCTGAGGTATTACCATTGGTGATCTCTTTAACTTGAAATATTATTTCACTATGCAACTACAGCAGATCACGAACTTTTTTGATGTTTTTTTTGCATTTAATAAGGAAATCAGACATGAATAGTATATTCCCTACGTTTCTTTTATTTATAGAATATAGGTGCACTTCGTTATTGTATTTTGTATATAGCTTTTCTTTAGGCTTCATTGGATCCGCCTATTATCGACTTAGCTGTTGGGTGCAATGTAGTTTGGGGTCTGGCTGCAGATGGTGTGCTGTATCGGTTACGGGGATTAGCTGCTGGCAACCCGGCGGGGAATTATTGGCGGGCACTCCCAGTCAAACTACGGTATGCGTATGTTAATGATTATGGGTCGGAAACTGGTCTCCCGCTCTCTATGTAGTAATTTTGTAGTTTTTTTTTCTGGTAGATTGAATAAATACATGACATTCTTAACTTTTTTTAGATCCTCGCATATGATTTCGCTCGTTTTATAATGGGCTTTCGTAGTAATTTCTGAAATATTAATCTATCTGTCATCTGTGCAAGAAAATAGACAATTTTTTTTTCGTATACTCGACCCTTTAGAGGGATATGTTTGCGATAGTTCCTGCATACACATTATTTTCTATGTGCAAACCACCATTCATCTCTATGTTTTGTATTTTTCAGTTCAATTTCGGTTGACTACTCGAATTGCCTGTGGGGAGTTGGCGAAGATTCGAAGCTTGTCCGACATGTTGTAGGTTTTTTTTTTAAATTTCGCGATTCGCTCGTGAAGCTGCGCTGCATTCCTCTATAATCACTTTTGTTAGTGTAGTGTAGATGCGTAGATTCCGATGTCACTGGCTGTAGTCATTGGGAAACAAAGTGTAAAATCCATTGGTTCCATTTTCTAGCTGTAATTGTATGTTTTTATATTTTCAGACGGATGTTCATAATTTCACCTCATCGCATGCGGATGACCGTTTGAGCAGCAATTCGTATGAGTTTATTTGACAAAGAGAGAAACTGTGAATTTGTGTTGATACGTTGGGCAAAGTGTTTCGTCGCAATCTACAGCAGTTAATTATAGTATGAAAGTAAGGAATAGTAATGCCATCATGAGGAAGGAATTGCTTACCATAAATATTTAAAGTGTAGGTGCAAGGTGCGGTAGAGTCCTATAGTAAAATGTGACTCGTTGTGGTCATTGAAAAACACAAGTATTTTATTTAGAAGTAGTATATATCGTGGTCGGTATTCCAGTGTTTGATATTGATATTTAATTTAATATACACTGTTGTTTGGTACAATGGTGCTGTTTGGAGGGGTGAGTGCTTTTGAGTTTACATAATTGTATGTTATCTGTAAATAATACTTACTATTTATCATGTTATAAGCATTCCATTTTCTCTAAAATCGTGACAGGCACTACAATGCCTTTTTTTGTATCTGTTGCGTGCTGCCCATGTAATTTAGTCTACTAACATTCATTGTTCATGTCATTTTCAATAATTTATGAGGGCCATGTCTTAATTTATGGTTGCTCGGAACCATACTTTTACTTTTTTTATAATTTGTAATATAATCTCCAAAGTTTTTTCTGTATTTTCATGTATTCATTTGCGTACTGCTTGATAGCATAGTATAATTGCAAGTTCTTTCCCTTTGTGATAATGCATGATAAGTATAATATAATCATAGCAATCGTAATGGAGTTATTCCCCCTTCGTAGCTCATATTGAGTGTTTTGTGTTTATTCTTCGATATTGTCGGTTTATCAGAAAACTGTGATAATTTTACCTTTACTTTGCCCCTTTCAGTTATTTACAACTTGCAATTTGACTTACTCCGTGTTCCTGTTGAATATTGTAAATAAAGTCTTGTTTTTTTTGTATAACTTACTGGATTGTTCTGGTTCGAGTCCAGTTTTTACCTTCTTAATTGTTATATGGATTTTGCTAGTTCCTGTAATTTATCATGTTTGCATCATTTTGGATTTCATTCTGTGGCCCTATAGTTCGCCGTAGTGTAGAGTAGTAAGTTATGCTTTCGTGCTTATTCTTTGTTCTGGCATATGATGTTCAATTACAGACTTTATTTTCAGGATGTCGTCGAAAAGTGTCTAAAGATTGACTTCGTATCCACTTGGTTGATTATGCTGACGAGACGAAACATCCTGCGTTTTATCGTGAGTTTTTTGTAAACCTTATTTTTACACTACTATTCGATATAATCAATATCAAAAAAACAAAATACATTTTGGTTTATTTGCGTCGAAGGTCATATTTTTGGATACGTTAAAAATGGATCCGTATATAACACGTCAATGGCGATATTAACAATTTAATATATGTGCTGCATTAAAGGGGCGAGGTATGAAATGCGGTTGCTCGATAGCTGTTCTCATGTGGTATATGCAACAATGCAACTTATTAAATATGGGCAGCAAAGCGACACACTGTATGCTTAAAATTCATAGGAATGCATTTGTCCAGTACTTGCTTCTCACGAGCAAGGCAGGGCAATACGAATACCATTTACCCTGTATACTGGTTTGTTTTAGTGGTGTTGAATCATGTTTCGACGTGTCTTCCTTTTCAACTACTATTATGGGGTTTCTAAAGCCGCTGGACCTATAAAACTGCATGATTAGATTATTCTCCCCTGGATGATTCTACTTCTAAGCCTGGACCATGGACCTGCAAGCACCAGTGATTATTTTTGAACTTTGTATCCCAATACCCAATTCTTTTAAGCGGTTTACGATTTATTTATTTTCTAGAATTTTACAGGCAAGCTTACTTTACAATATGTAAGATGACTTCTTCACTCTTTGTACTGTTTTATGTGTTCTTTTAATCGGAAATGGCAAATCGAAACCGTTGTCATTTGGTTGGCCGTGCTGGAATGATCCCTAAATGACAGTTTTTGGTATTTGGTATACATTTTATTGCATCTTTTAATTAAGTGGCTCAGACGCGGGATTCCGAAGGGTATACGGCGAAAGACAAAAGTTCCAGAACACGAAATGGGCGCTAGAGTACCGTACTTGCATAAATCGAAAATTTTCATTTAGTAAGTCGCAGTAAAGTACACAAGCATACATTTCAAAACCTCGTGCCATACTGCTTTAAAGGCTAGTAATTGGTTATTCGGTCGAATAGTGGCTATACTGTCAATTGAAGGTGATAATTCCAGCACAGCAACCCTAGCCTGATGTCATACTTGAATTTTTGATGTGTTTTTGTTTTTCTTCATTTTTTTCAGCTTATTGGTGATTTTATAGTTCTCATTTACAACTTTACGTGTTGTTTGCCATAGGTGCACATTCGGTGGTATTAGATTTGATTAGATATTTTTGTGTATTTTTTAAAGAAACTCGGAAATAAGGGATTTAGTATTGTGAAATTATGAATCTGGAGGCAATTGAGCAATCACGTGGCCGTATGCAGGGGTATGCCCGACACGGGGAGCTGCATTCCGGCTTCCCGCGTTAGGTTAAAGAAAATAGGGACAGTGATAACCTGCGGGACGCAAATGTAAATTCTCCCGTGAGGGAGAATCTCGCTGCTCACGCATACGGCAAGATAGCGATACTTTTTGTAACGGTCTAGTTTACTGAGTACAGTATATTAGCTACTGAGGATTTGGTTTGTGAGGGACGCTAATTGATGTGGCCAGTGTGTAGAAAAAATCTAAATAGCATATCTAATTGTATGTCGACTTTTTGCTCGCTCTGTTTTCCATGCTGCTTTTTTGAAATTCGTAGGTAATGTGTTGCTTCTACGTATAATGACTTTTAGTAATATCAATTTGCTAGTTTGAATTATTTTATTATTATAAAACTTTTGTTTCCCTGTGTCTGTCTAGTAACTGTGATGGCTGCTAAAATATGGCATTTTACAATGGTTATGTTGTATATTGTTTTGTAAAAAGTGAATAATTCAACAATGACGCAGTGAAGAACAAAAATAAATTGGACGAAAATACGGTTCCTAAGAGCTGGTGGCATGCTAATACACGAGAGTAATTGATGCAAGTAAACTGCAGTACATTTTTGCATCGTCTTTATGTATGCTGGTTCGTTAAACAGCGATATGTCTATTGAGCCGTGGTAATTAACGGTTCAACACAGACCGTCAAGTTAAAATGCCGACAAGACTACCGTAGTTACAACACCATATGTTTTCGTGGCAGTCAGCCCAATTAGATACGGTACTGAATAACACAATCGAGAAATCACCCGTGCATGCATGTCTTTTCTAAAATTCGTGTATTGTGTAGGCTAATTATTTTTATTATATTGATTTGTTTTTCATTATCTACTATGTATCTTTGTAGTTTATATAATAGGTAGTTTATTTATAATAAATAACGTTTTCATACCTGATCGCTAAACAACGACCGTGCAAACTAGTTATAAATTGAATTCTCTTTTTTTTATTGTGATGTTTCATTTAATTAATTAATAATACTTTGCTAACAATAAGCTCATAATAATTTTGACTACTGCACTAATAATCATCAGAATGTTAAAGGGAACTTTGCATGCGGATATCGGCGAATAGCAAGATTCAATATGCAGGGCATGCAAATTCGAATTTACATATTCAGTCTCTATTTAATGCATGTCTGGTATGGAAACGCCAGTTACGTGTTTTTTTTGCGCATTTCGACTGCATACATATTCGCTTTAAAGCGAAATACCGGCCGGTTTTTGAAACGCATCTCAAGTACTTGCATTCCTATGCATTTATGCAACATGGGGGTCTAATTGGGGTCTAGTTTTTATTATAATTTTTGCTCATTTGCATATGCTGCATAAGAAAGCAGGTGTACGCAATGTGTTTCAAAAACCGGCCGGTATTTCGCTTTAAGTATAACAAATTATTCTCTTCGTTCAACCGTTGTTTTTATAAAATTTGCATATAAAGCTCGATTCCTCGATTTCATTTTTGTAGCTACCGGTAACTTATTAGAATTAATATAATTTTATTTCAGGACTGCGAGGTATTAAAACTTGATGGACTCTCCGAAATGGCCTCTGGAAGCTAGAAGCCTCTTTGAAAATAACGTAAGTCATCTTCAGTGTGTATCTACGGTATTCACTTATTCCATATGCATATGCAAATAAGTCTAATGAGCGTGTTATTCATAAAAAAATTCTCATATTTATCAAACACAGTTATATTGTGCATCTTTAAATGAGAATGAGAAATTTATCCTTATTACTATTCGGCCATTATTGCAATGTACAACAGTAACAAATGTACAACAACAGTTACAAGTTGTTAGCTTACAGTAGTGCGCCTTCGCCCCGCCTCCTAATACTCAAATCGCGCCTCCTCCGGTCTATAGTAGATAGGCCCCTAATTGACCTAAGTAAGTCGAGCAAAGCCCCAAGTCTTGTAATTGAAACAAGTCATACTTGTGAATTATTATCCGTAAGTAAAACTGTTCAGCGTTCAACGAAGGGTTCGCTGAAACCGTCCTTTTCACGTTGTCGTCGATAATATTTTATTTATCAGGTTGATAAGGAAAAGAAAGAAAAGTCAGAATCTAATAATAAGAAGGAAGAACTGAAAGAAATGGACAGCGGAATCGACAATGACAGCAATAGGTACGGTGTTGCATACAGTACTCTTTGACACACATCTAGATTTGAACTGCGATTGGTTTATCGTATATCAACCGTATGAAGATCCATAACGGGCTGATGAATCGGCCTCCGG
Organism: Pelodera strongyloides; assembly: GCA_036852015.1. Classification (NCBI taxonomy): domain Eukaryota; kingdom Metazoa; phylum Nematoda; class Chromadorea; order Rhabditida; family Rhabditidae; genus Pelodera; species Pelodera strongyloides. The sequence continues at coordinate 60,208 of JAANDG010000046.1, forward strand.
CCGCTTGTTTCGTTGTTTTCTTCCAAGGTGTTTTTTTAAAATGAAAAAAAAAAAACTTTTTGAAAATGCTTCGTTGCCTGGTCCGTTACAAACCAATTCTTCTCCTACTCTGGTCTTCACCCGCGCAGAGCGCCGCGTACCATCCCGCCTTGTGCGCTTTTGCAGAGGCGCACAAGGCGGGAAAGTGAGCGGCGCTCTACGCGGGTATGTCTGCAGCGCACTATGCGGGAAAGTCGGCGGCGCTCTACGCGGGTTAGTGCGCGGCGCTCTATGCGGGTAAGTGCGCGGCGCTCTAGGCGGTTACACTAGCCATTAGGCTCCTCCCCTTGCCCCGCCCACTTCACAATATAAAAAATATCATACAAAAGCGATAAAATAATTTTATTAATTCAATATTGATAGAATACAATAAAATGAAAGCGATTAAAAATAATTCGAAATAGACTGCGAATTGATCAAACTTGAGGAACTTACTTTCATAATATTAACGAAATAGACTGCTAGCAAAAGTTTCATCAATATAAGTCTCTACACAATACTATACAACATAATTATTCATATCAATAACTTCTAAACGTTACTAGAGGAATTAAGGAACAGCAGTTAAGTAAACTTAGGGACTTTGCGGTTGTATGTCTACGGTTACAAGCTACAACAAAATAAGGCAAGCTGCAAATAAACTGAGTAATAAGTAACTATAATAGATACTCAGCTACTGTGGAACTATTTTGTATAGAATGGCGAGAAGTAAAACAAAGTGGACTAAGTTAGTAGGATGAATGAGTTTGTCAACATACAAAAGAGAAATATTGCTTAAGAATAATAATGACGACGAATAGGGGAATGGCTAAAGCTCCCTATTAACAAGCCCTTATAAACGTTTTCTCTAGTGTCTAGGAACACATCAGTCGTTACATAAAGCATCCCAACACCTAAAAGGAAAGAACTAGCCAGTATTTATCAAGAAACACTTGAGAACCCAAAGACGACCACGACCGCGCGACTTCTTGAAGCACAAAACTCTGCAGAACTTGAAGCTTTGGCGCTTTGTTGAAGGAAGAGGTGGTGTCTGCAATTTGAAATATTTAGATGCATGAGTATGGGGGCACTACGTTTAATTTCAAAATTCCCAGTACATCTAATAAAACATCGGTACTCGTCCTTGATGTTTTGGAGGAAAATTAACTTGCTTTCGGCAGATGTGCAGCATTTAACGCTTACTGAATAATAATGAAACAATAATAAACATACCTATCTTTCCTTGATCGTACAAAATTGTTCCGAAATGCCAGACCATTCACCTTTGTAAATTTTTAACCATCAACAGGCGAGGAATTCTAGACGTTTGATGATTGCTGTTGCGCACTAAAACATATCAGCTATCATAAACAACTAATGTCTTTGTATGCATAATCATTTGCGCGTAATGCATGTATGTAGAGAGAGTTGTGCAACGTAAGGATCACAAGCAGCCTATGCTTCCGGTATATAAAATAGTTCAAGAAACAATAAGTAGAAAAAAGATACTTACACTTAGCACTTCTCACTGATGTCGTAGGTGCCATAGCGCAAGGCCCATTCCTTCAGCATTACGGGATACAGACATACGCTTTTTCATCCTGCACATCCTGCACCTGCTGCAAACATCCTGCACAATAAACAATAGACAATAAACATAAGAACAGTTCATCAAAAAACGTCAATGGAACTTCAAGTGAATAAAACCTTAAAATGTACTAAATTCTATCATATGTACTCGTCGGGATGACAATGGAAGATTTACTTCAACAGTAAACAAAGAATTATACACAACAAACTAAACAAACGGAAAATAATACGAAAATAGAACGAAGAGAATAAAAAAATTGAGAAAAAAGTGCACTTTAGCGGCAAAACTCCATTATTTGCAGCAACTATTTGTTGCAACTACGGTATTGCAGCTGAAAATAATGTCTTGAGAGAACAATTTTCGTGAGTGCGCGGCGCTCTATGCGGGAATGTACGCGGGAAAGTATGCGCTCGCAGCTGGGCTATCCAAATTGTCAAAATTGTGATTTCCGAGACATTGATCCGGAAGCCCACCGTGCGGCGCTCTATGCGGGAAAGTATGCGCGCACACCGTGATATGCGGGAAAGTACGCGCGCACAGTCAGACCATGCGGGAAAGTATGCGCGCATACCCAGAACGTGCGGGAAAGTCTGCGGCGCTCTGCGCGCCACAGAACGTAGTATAAGCTATAAGATCTTCTGTTGCCTGCACTCTAGCAGTTCTCTTTTGTGTTATTGTTATTGGTTTTTTTAAATTATTCTTGAACTAAACGAAATAACGGAAATTAATTAGTGGGAAATCTAATCGGTTGACTATTGTATACTCTTCTGATATCATTTCTCTCTCTAACCCTCTATCGCTCTCTCCCTCTTTCTCTCTCGCGCTCTCTTTGTCTCCCTCCCGCCCTTTCATTCTCTTTCGCTCTCTCCCTCGCTCCCACAGTCTACGTATCTAAAAATCTCCCTATTTCTTTGTTTCTACTCTGGTCTTCACCCGCACAGAGCGCCGCGTACCATCCCGCCTTGTGCGCTTTTGCAGAGGCGCACATGGCGGGAAAGTGAGCGGCGCTCTGCGCGGGTATGTCTGCAGCGCACTATGCGGAAAGTCGGCGGCGCTCTGCGCGGGTTAGTGCGCGGCGCTCTAGGCGGGTAAGTTCGCGGCGCTCTACGCGGTTACACTAGCCATTAGGCTCCTCCCCTTGCCCCGCCCACTTCACAATTATAAAAAATTTCATACAAAAGCGATAAGATAATTTTATTAATTCAACATTGATAGAATAAAATAAAATGAAAGCAAAACATTTTAAACCATTAAAAATAACTCGAAATAGACTGCGAATTGATCAAACTTGAGGAACTTACTTTCATAATATTAATGAAATAGACTGCTAGCAAAAGTTTCATCAATATAAGGCTCTACACAATACTATACAACATAATTATTCATATCAATAACTTCTAAACGTTACTAGAGGAATTAAGGAACAGCAGTTAAGTAAACTCAGGGACTTTGCGGTTGTATGTCTACGGTTGCAACAAAATAAGGCAAGCTGCAAATAAACTGAGTAATAAGTAACTATAATAGATACTCAGCTACTGTGGAACTATTTTGTATAGAATGGCGAGGAGAAAAAAAAGTGGACTAAGTTAGTAGGATTTGTCAACATACAAAAGAGAAATACTGCTTAAGAATAATAATGACGACGAATGGGAATGGGGGGATGTATCAGTATTTATCAAGAAACACTTGAGAACCCCAAAGACGGCCGCGACCGCGCGACGTCTTCTTGAAGCACCAGACTCTGCAGAACTTGAAGCTTTGGCGCTTTGTTGAACGAAGAGATGGGATCTGCAATTTGCAATATTTAGATGCATGAGTATGGGGGGCAAAAACTACGTTCAATAAGGGTCTAAATTCCCAGTACATCTAATAAAACATTCCGGTACTCCCTGATGTTTTGGAGGAAAATTGACTTGTTTTCGGTAGATGTGCAGCATTTAACGCTTACTGAATAATAATGAAACAATAATAAACATACCTATGCTTTCCTTGTTCGTACCAAATTGTTCCCAGATGCCAGACCCTTCACCTTTGTAAATTTTTAACCATCAAAAGGCGAGGAATTCTGGACGTTTGGTGAATGTTGTTGCGCACTAAAACATATAAGCTTAAGCTATCATAAACAACTATTATCTTTGTATGCATAGTCATTTGCGCGTAATGCATGTATGTAGAGAGAGTTGTGCAACGTAAGGATCACAAACAGCCTATGCTTCCGGTATATAAAATACTTCAAGATACAATAAGTAGAAAAAAGATACTTACAATTAGCACTTCTCACTAATGTCTGAGGTGAAGCCATAGCACAAGGCCCATTCCTTCAGCCTTACGGGATACAGACATATGCTTTTTCATCCTGCCCCTTATGCAGACATCCTGCACAATAAACAATAGACAATAAACATAAGAACAGTTAATCAAAAAAACGTGAATGGAAATTCAAGTGAATAAAACCTTAAAATGTGCTAAATTCTATCATATGTACTCGTCGGGATGACAATGGAAGATTCACTTAAACAGTAAACAAAGAATTATACACAACAAACTAAACAAACGGAAAATAATACGAAAAACGAACGAAGAAAATAAAAAAATTGAGAAAAAAGTGCACTTTAGCGGCGAATCTCCATTATTTGTGGCAACTATTTGTTGCAACTACGGTATTGCAGCTGAAAATAATTTCTTGAGAGAAGAATTTTCGTGAGTGCGCGGCGCTCTATGCGGGAATGTACGCGGGAAAGTATGCGCTCGCAGCTGGGCGATCCAAATTGTCAAAATTGTGATTTCGGAGACATTGCTCCGGACGCCCACCGTGCGGCGCTCTATGCGGGAAAGTATGCGCGCACACCGTGATCATGCGGGAAAGTACGCGCGCACAGCCAGATCATGCGGGAAAGTATGCGCGCACACCCAGAACGTGCGGGAAAGTCTGCGGCGCTCTGCGCGCCACAGAACGTAGTACCTATCGTACTATGGTTGGAGGGAGAGAGCGCGAGAGGGTTAGGTAGAGAGAGAGACAAAGGTACGGTGTTACATACGGTACTCACTGACACCCCATTCCAGATTCGAGTATTTTGCTTATACTGTCCACCGGGCAAGCGGATACCTTCTGTATCGTGGAAATTTTGTTGTCTTCTTCGATGAACTGAGTGGACTTTTGATGAATATACATTGTATATTTGGACATTGCGAGAAGGATGTTATGTAAGTGACTAGTGTGAGTGGTGATTGGGCTGATGCTCATACGAGGGTACTACCGTAGTTAGGACTCTTAGCGTGTTCAGAGCAATTGTGCATGAGAACTGAGAACGAGAGAGAGAGAGAGAGAGAGAGAGATGGCGCGGGAAAGAGGGGGTGACGAAAATCGGGGCACAAGGGAAAATATATTAGAGTCTTCTCACTTTTTACAGGTGTACTGTCGCGTAAGCTTGTATCGGCCTTGTCCTTTAGCTTTAGAACCACAAACCGCACAGTTTGGTAGAGAATATCATGCTGAACAATGTCGCCAATCTGCCAATCTGTTCTCTAAAAAAAGTTATGAGATTTTTTTATGTATGGACTATTATAATGTATGAACATTTAAAATTTGCATGATTAAGCTTATTTCATGTATGGACGACTATAATGTGTGGACATTTAAAATTTGCACGATTAAAGCGAAATACCAGCCGGTTTTTGAAACGCACCTCAAATATCCGCATTCTTATGCAATTACGCTAAAAGGGGTCTATTGGGGTCTATTTTTTATTCAAATTTACGCTCATTTGCATATGAAGCATAAGAAAGCAGCGAGTACACGATGCGTTTCAAAAACCGGCCAGTATTTCTCTTAAAGGGACGCGGTCACTGAAAATACCCCCTATATTTTATTTATTTTTTATTATCCAAAAGGCAAATAAAACACAATTTTTGTACAAACATTACAATTTGCAGTACCCTCACCGAGATATTTACCTCGGGGAAATAATGAAAAATCTCCAGTTTGTACAGTAATATGCATGGTGCATGCATGCCTCCACCTGATTATAATCACTCTCATCCACATACGCGGATTTGATGAGATTGCGACGCTCATATTTTTTAGTTTTATTTGGAAGAACAGTGAATGTTATTATAATGTTCTTTATTCCGAACTATATTTGCATATGTTTTCGTTGTATACTTAAATATACTCTAATTATACTCTCTTAATACTTTAGTCGGTTGTTTTTGCATCAAAAAAATCACTTTCCATCCTTTTCTCCTCCACGTGCTAATTCTTTATTTTGTCACCATCACTGCGCATTCCGTGAGTCTCACGATTGCGTTCCATCCCTAACTGCGACGTCGTCTGTTCCTCCTTTGTCTTTACACTTCCTACATGGGCAGACATATAGTGCGCGCTTCAGACAGGTCACGAGGACAAGAGGAGGGGGTGGGGGGAAGCGTTCATTAGTTGTTGCCTGTCAGTGTAAGTTTTTTTTCTGTTTTGCGTAATAAGTAATAATGTAGGTTTCTTTCTTTTATTTGTTTATTATTGCTTGCACACCGTCCACTTTAGAAACATGTTCTTGATGCACGCTACGTTTCACAACAATATTTTCAGGAATTGTATTGCGTCTCCAAATGTTTTTTGCTCAGAGCCAAATGGGGATCGCCAACTTGTACAGGTACTATTTTTTACGTTCTTTATTGTTTTAAATGTATTGTCAAAAATCACTCAGTAACTTTATTGTCATTTCTTTACTTGATGAATCGGTTAGGAAAAAATTGCAGTCTGATTAGTGGAAAACAATAAGGGAACTGTTAGGAAACAAACAAAAATTAGAACATGTGTAAAGAACCGTCTACCACTAACTACTAGAATTAATACTCGAATTCACTGTCACTTGAACTACTCTCACTTTCGCTGCTATCGGCAATATCCACGTCGGATAGTTCAAACTCGCTAATCTCCTCTTCGGTATCAGAGTCGTGCGAAGCTTCCGATGAGGCTGTAGAGTGATAGTCGGCGTCGTACGCGTCTGTAGTTTCTAGTCGTCTCTGAATCTTCAGGAAACTGGCAACTTCAAGTACTTCGCGCATCCAGAGATGCTCTTCGCCTCCACTTCTCACTTTCTTTGTCGTAGTTCCATCGCGAAACTTTCGGGATACCTGTAATAAAATGATAGTTATATTTTTACTTTACTAATCAATTGTATTGCGGACTGCCACGAGTCGGCCCATTGCAGGGTAGCTCTTTTAGACAGCTGCTCTTTCAATTATGCAAATATGGAATAGATAAGGCCTCGGAAAGATAAAAAAGTGAGTCACCGTTAACATACCCCGTTATTTTCTCGTTACATGTTCACTCACCTGACAAACCCTTGCGACACCTCTCTTCCCATCGAGTTCAGCCTTCCTTAGCCAATTATACCGCAGAACGGCGCACAGTGTGCGCTTCCGGTACACCTCCTTGTCTCTGTAATAATCTGGGATTATATTAGTTAACATTACATTACCATTATTTTGGTTTGGTTTTATTATTGTGGGCTAGTTGCCGAACTAACATCTATAAGGCAAATTGTTCAATCAGTTTTATGTTGTCAGCTACTTCACGTTCTCGTTCATTTCATTTTGAACGCACGAATTTTGTTTAGTAAGTGCAATCACGAGACTTGGGCTCTTGGACAAGGACCGGGAGTAATACGTTACGGCATTCGAGAACTGCAACAAAAGAAGAAGGTCTTACGATTGTAGCAAGCATATCGATACAATATATGACAGGTGGGTATTTTTATTATTCTCATTATTTGCAGTATTTGTTTTATACTTACACATAATTCGACTTCGGCGTGTACATCAAACTGAGAGAGTGGAATGACTCCAATCTGCTAGTGCTGCCAGACGGACTGACTCTCGTCATTCCTTCGATGAAAGCGTCGTCGATGATTGAGCAGAGTGTCTTCATAGCTTCCCCACCAGGCACGAGGAATGCCTTCTTTCTGTGTACTCGAGCATGAAGACATCTCTTAATCCTCTTGAATCGTTTGTCCTGAAAAAAATATTTTTCAGGTTTAATTTGCGGGTTGTCAGGTCACGCAAGTCTTCACAATCTAGTCATTCAGGGAAGGGATCTCTGTTTCCCTTTTTAACAAGGTATGATGTTTTATATTGTCTCATTTATTATGCTATTTGGCAAAATGGGTATGAGAACGTACTCCGGGCCAACGGTGGGTGTCGACGATGTGGTAAAACATGGCCCACATCAGCTCCCTTATCATTTCCGCATTTCCACCACCCTTCTCTCGAACTGCATATAAGTAGTTGACGATCGACTTTCTCCAGTCCACAAGATGAGCGTTTTTCTTCTTTTTTATGGCCTGTAAATACAAAATCTATTTAGACACAATAATTGCTATTTGTTGGACTCCACTAACTGATGGTCATGATGTACCAATAAGAAGCGGCATATATCGTAAGGTGTGTTTGAGTTTGAGTTGCAAATTACAGCTTATCATTTAAATTTAAATAGAGTTTGATTTTTGGGTGCTGAAAGTACTATTCATTATTTTGCAGATACTACCGGCCATCTTCTCACAAATACAAATACTACAAAGTGAAGGACAAGGTGGTAAACAAGGAATGGGTGATGACTTCAACTGAGACAGGAAATACCGAGGTAGGTGTCTTCGTTTGATTTTTATTGTGTTGTAGACTTGGTTTGGTTGACAACAATGACAACTCACTTCTGTTCCATATGTTTCTTGAATCCTTCGTTTGGTATCTCCCTCATCTCTCTTGTAAACCTCTTCAACAGCAGCCCATCCATAGTTAGCCATGGCCCGCCGTGCAGTCCTGGGGCTAGGTATAGCGATGTTGAGAAGCTTCGCCATTGCATAGAGACGCGTGTACGAGTTCCCTGTTAGAGTAGCAGCTAATGGCAAATGGTAGTTCAGCGTTCCTTCTCGTTCATCCTTTTCGCCTTCAGAGCTTAGACTATTCCATTTCACTCTCTTGTCGCAGTTTTGACACGACAGTGTCAGTATTGCAGAGGTCGAGTACCTTCGGGTCAAACACCTAAGCCTTTTCTCATAACATAGGCAGGAAAATCCTGCGATCTTCTCCACTAGCTCAAGTATCTTATCTCCGGATATTAAAAACTTGGTTTGTCCATCCCAGGGCCCATCAACGTCATCCAACGCTTCATCCATAGAATGATCTGTATCCACTGGATGCCACTCTTCGCTCTATAATTAATTTGTGTGACTTTTTTTTTATAAAATGAACATACTAAGAACTCCCCATCCAGAGTCTACATCGACACTCATTGTTCATGATTGTATTCCTGCCTAAGTTTGTAATGACTACAAACAAAACCACTGACTACTGTACTCTACACACAATAGTTGGAGCGAGTACAGCCAAAACACTGTCTGCTTCATTATGCCGTTCATTGTGCATTACATATTTTCTAAAACACACCTGTTCCTGCTTTTTGATTTTTTTCGGAAGTGGCATAGAGTACATCGATTCTCCTGACTCTTGGGATTGGGCAGCAAAACCAACTAGCGGCTGCGGTGTCAATTCCTTGGCTCCATTCTATAATATCAGTATCATAAATAACTTTTTTTCCCATTTATTTACTTTGTATTGTGAGTATTCATCACTAAGTCTTATCAAACATCATTCCTGCCGCATACCCTAAACTTTATAGGTTTTTATTTTATTTATATACCTCTGCGTCTTTCGCTTCTCTTAGCATTTCAGATATTCCTTTCTTTTCTCCTGCTGCAGCTTCATCCTTCTTAGCCCAGCGATTCTGTATAAATATTATGATTATTAATTATACCAAGAAAAAATCGTCAATGAGGTTGTATGGGGCGTGCTTCCTCACTGTCATAAATTCATTAAATAATTACATACTCTAACAGAAAATTCCGTTTTATTCCATAAGGCCCATACTACTTCTACTTTCTACTTCATATTATTTTTTCCTTTTCCCTACCTTCCAGGAGTGCCACCCGGGGGCATGTATGTAGCATATTCTTCGGTCTTTCCATTTGCCTTGCATTATATCCGTCTTAACAGCTTCATCACACAATAGAAGTGACACTAGTTTTTCCCTATCCCATTTTTTGGGGGGAATACGTATCATTGGGGCAGTAGCGCCTTTCTTCCCCGCATTCTTGCAGATGGAGCAATAACCCATTTTCTGAATGCAAATATAACGTGATTGTGTAGTGTGTACTACTAGGAGTTAATAGATTTTCTATTTCGAATTTCATGTTTCCTTCATTAATAGAGCATGGTTCATATATGAAGAATTATCGCATCAACGTGAGTTAAGAACAAGAAAATAGGCATGATGTGGTCCATTATATTTTTATTTCAATTCGAGAAATGAAAAACATTCATAAAGTCGCTACGCTTTGTAGTAGAAAAATACAAGGAAAAATTACAAATTTTATAACATTTTATTCGTTATTAAACAAACACATTATTCTACACAATTTCGTGTCCTCTTCTGAATCCCTTCCTCTTCTCATCGTTTGTTGGCGGAAATTTTTGCAGTATTTTGTTTACCACACAGCTCGGCAGTATTATCCTCTCACCATGTGTCATTTTTCCAAAAAGATGGTACACGCATCGCTTATAAGCAAGATATCGCCTCGTTCTGAAAGTATCATTGAATTATGTTCCTGACCAAGCAGTTACTTCTAATTTTTTATTATATCCCGTCTAATTCGATGATTTCAGGTGTCAATTCGCAATCGATTGGATGTCTTGACGTCTACTACTCGTCACTCAAGATTTTCGTTCCCTTTGTACTTTCATTAAATATTATTTTAAAATAAAACATTGGTGATTTTTGTAACTTACTTGTTCTTGTCGCGGCTACGAGCCAGTTTCTCACGCTTTTTATTCGACATGTTCAGGATGGCGAAATCGAGTGACTGAAATGTATGGCTTGAAATGTATTTCATGCTCACTTATTGCGTTTGCATGCAACCGTATAATTATTGGGTGATGTTGACAGATGACAAGCATAATTTGCTGAAATTGTTACCTCCTGGTTTGTTGCCACCCCAACGAATAGCGCTTCCGACATACATGCCATTCCGTCCTCCCAGGTCGATCTCACTTTATCTGCGTACGTGTCATCGGCTGCTTTATACTCCAGGCAGCAAGCGCATTCTCTAGGCTGCTGCTTAACTTTACAGTTGGTGCAAGAGCACCAGTCGGTACTCTTTGTACGCTCACTGTCGAGTATACCGAGTATACAGTTGAACCTGGAATACACATTGAAAGCGAGTTTTTTGTCTTTGCATTTATGCCATAGGCTCGGAAACTGTTATTTCGTCGTGTCCTTAGATGATATACCCAATTTGCTGTACACTTGAACATTACATAATTCAACATTCATGACTTTTTATTTGCGTTTACCTGACATCAGCCCGAAGCTTTTCATTTTCGTAGTCGAAGTTTCGCTTGCGGAAAGTTTCTTCTACTTTGTCGTCCTCTGGTGTTTCCATCTCGCAGGGATTAGGTTCCAATTCCGAATCGCTGATTTCGTTTTCACTCATTGTCTAAATAATTAGCTCTCTATTAATAGTTGAACCAAATAAATAAGACATATAACTGTCATTAATAATTGATTTTCATTTACCCTACTTTATTTATCAAACACCGATTCTTTTTATTTTTGCGGTAAATAATTATTGTAGTTTGTAGCACTTGGCAATTTGCCATGCGGCTACTGTATCACGCGCGTTATAAAATTGGGTTACGGTACAAACTGGAGATTTTTCATTATTTCCCCGAGGTAAATATCTCGGTGAGGGTTCTGCAAATTGTAATGTTTGTACAAAAATTGTGTTTTATTTCCCTTTTAGTTAATAAAAAAGAAATAAAAAATAGGGGGTATTTTCAGTGACCGCGTCCCTTTAAGCTTATTTCATGTGAGCCCGACTCTAATGAGTAAGACACGTGGATCAGTAGCTCAGTGGGAGAGCATTGCTCTCACAAGCGTTCCCAACTAGTGGCAACATTTTTAGGCTCAACGTCTTCATGAAGTTTTTCACCCTCGGAGCCCACCAGCCGTTGTCGTTGCAAGAATGCGAGAGGGTTAGTTCACAGTTACCTTCATATTTCAGCCGTATGGTTTGACTAGTTTCCACTTACATGACTTTCTCAAGATCTTGACCCTTCATGCTTTCCTAAGATTTATAAATAATTAGCAATTCAGGTGGCCTGCTGCTGTGTGTTATGCCGCAGAAACAACAACAACAGTGACGAGAAGGTCCCTCGCTGTATGCTGCCTGCAGCGGACTTTTCTTCTTGGCGTAGTATGTTGTGCAATTTTTTTTAGCGATGAGAATCTAATTCTAAGAAATCTTTGCGTTTGTCTGAAGAATTTTGGCTGCTAGGCTAACTTGGCTAATTGTAAGACAGCCGGACCGCCTGCCGTAAAACCGTATTTTTTTCCTGTGTGACTCATTACCATATCTGGAATGCGGTTTTTAGCTAGAGTTTCTGTTCACAATCAAATACAGCGTAATTTTACAGACTGACATTTTAAATTTTATTTTAGAAGTGAGTGCGCGCCTGCTGTTACGTCCAGGTCCGGATGCCAAGCAGCGGTTCATTGTTGCGCCAGCAGGTTTCATGCAGCCAGAAGAAACACTCCAGTTCCATAACTTACTGGAAAACGCACATGTAGGTGGCTTTTATAACATCGCTTAAAAAAACGCAAAAATATTCCTGTGTGTGTGTGTGTTGTGTGTGTGTATGTGTGTGTATATATATATATATATATATATGTGTTGTGTGTGTGTATGTGTGTGTGTGTATATGTGTGTGTGTGTGTGTGTGTGTGGTGTGTGTGTGTGTGTGTGTGTGTGTGTGTGTGTGTGTATTCTGGTTTCTGTTTGTTCATTTTAAATTCATACCGGTCATAAGCTTTGAAACACCGTGTTGAACCGCCATAGAAGGAGCTTTGTAGCATTTAAGATTTAATTATTTAGAACGCGATGGCTAACTGCTAAAAACGTGGAGGAGCACTTCATATTCACTTCACTACGGTAATGATTGTGATGAAACTCTCTACAAGTAGGGATACCTGCCGTTACGGTATCTCTGGTCAGTTATTCTTTTGTTAGGAGGATCATTATTCTTGTTTTACTACTCGTTTTAGCAGACTTTGTTCTATTATCTGTTTTATGTTTTTAATCATTGTTTTACTGTGCGACTTTTCAACAAATATTTATTGTTGTAGGCTCAGGCCCACGTACTAAAAGTTTTCCCCAATTTTCGGTGCTAAATATCCCAGGTTTTTCAAAAGTGGCTGCGAAAACCGCTTTGCACGATATGCAAATTTGGATAAGTTATTCAGAAAAGAAAATCCTCAGAAACAAACCGCAGTTTGAGCTTGAAAATGGATTGCTGGACTCAAAATACAATGTGTTGCACAGGAAAATGCTCCCTGTTTCTTCTTTAATCAATGTTAACATATTCTTCTGAGTTTTCAACATTTTGCACATCAGAAACCCGTATTTGGGTATTTTTGGGTGCTGGATACGGTAACTAGCCGCGGATCTTCATTTGCTAATAAGCACCCGAATTTGCATAGTATGGAAAACCGTTTTCGCAGCCATGTTTTATTAATAAGGGAGTTTTGTAACAGAATTATAGGGGAAAACTTTTTATACATGGGCCTGAGCCTTTAAGTTGACCTAAATAGATCTTTTTTGTAGGTACCGAGTGTTCTTTAGTTTTAGTTTTTTTTCCAGTTTCAGTGTTTTAGTTTTTGTTATTGTATCGCGCTGTGTCCAACGCACAATTCACAGGGAATGTGCCACCAATTTCTTTGGAAAAATAATTAGCCTAAAATATGTGAGCCGTTGGTGCGCCGCAAGCGTGCGAACGATTGCATGTGTTTCCCATGTTCGCGCCCTTGTTGCACGCCCGTGGCGCACTGCCACTGTGAGTAGATATCAGAGGAAAGTAGAAAGCCCAACACTTATTGGAGACTGCAGACTCTGGTTAGGGGCGGCGGAACCGCTCAAAGTTTCACTTTATTTTGTTAGCATAGTTGGTGATAGTCGCTGTACATAGTTGGTGATTACTAATATTTAGATCTCTTGATATACATTATGCTTATTCTCCTGAATGTTCTCTTTTTGAAGCGGTATAGCCTCCGGTATTTGAAAATTATGTGGGACGCTAAATTTCCATTATGTTGCGTTCGCCATTTAACATATGGAGAATGCAGTTTTCTCATCGTACTTTCAAAAACCGCCGTTAGCCCGCTTTAAAAGAAAGTTACGCACAAAGTGCATTTGCTATACATCTTTTTATTTAAAATGCGTATTGTTATCTCAGGGAGTTGCGCGAATGGTTATTTGAATATGCGCATACATATATGATGTCTGTTGTATATACTGGATTTTTAACTTGTTGGAACATCTGTATTTGTTATGTATTACCACATTTTAAAGGGTAGGTCACTCCGAAATTATTGTTTGCAATGTTCTAAAAATTCGATTTTTATTTTGCTGAATGAAAACAATTCATGTGAACCAAATGTCGATTTGGGAGTGAACCCCCCTATATTGTTAGAGTTTTTGCAGTATAGGGTATTTTTTGTCGTCTTTGTTATTGTTGATCACATAATGTAATAAAAGTTTTTTGTTTGCTTTGTTGTTTTTCTGTTGTTCTTGTTTCTCTGAATAGTAAAATGTGACTACATTGGTCTCTTTGTTCGCGATTGTTTATGTGTCATAGTTGATTTTAAAGCGGTATTGGACGTGATTTGTTTAATGTATGGCTAGACAAGTGAATTTAGGCACTGACTGGGACAATAATACGTGAGACTCTACCAGCATTGGTTTCGAAAACACGTGCCTAGTAAATCGCTGTTAGTTCTAATGACTGTCTTTTAATAGAATTGCAATACAGTACACGAGAGATTCGAAAGAGTGAACCAAACGGAGTACTACGGTCACGCTACAAACCACAGGTGAGCAGCTTTTTTTAGTTTTGTGCCTGTGCCGTTTAGCCAATCACCGCGCTCCCACATGTACTGTACGATAGTCGGTACGATAGTTTTGTGACCGTATGCAGGTGTAGTTGGTTGGATAGTTGCATACCAAATTGGTATGGTTAAATTTTCTTACAGTTAGTGGTTTTCCTGCTGTTACATATATTGTGTACCGCTTCTAAACAGTATATTGGAATGTACCCTTTGAGTGACGTTTTTATTTAAAAAAAGGCCTCGGTATCGGCAATCGTGCAGCCTTTTGCGCGACTACCGTACATCGCTGGGGAGTCTGTAAGGGATTCTCAGTGTTATTGTTCTTTCTTTAGGGATTCCGCATGAAATTTATCGTACCATTTTTCGTGCCCATAACCCGCGAATTTCGGTTACCTAGGGTTTTCGATAAAAAAACTTTTTTTATTCGTTTTGTAGATCTTGGTGAGACGAATCTTATGATGTATGTAACATCCGTTATAATTCAGAAGTGATCCGTAAAATTAATTAAAACCGAAATTGCTTAAAATCAATAACCGCAACGCGCACACGCGCTGCTATAATATGAACTGGGCGTGGTCAAAAGTACATTGGGCAGGCTAGGCGATTGCGAAATCGTTTCTGCCGCGACATTTCAGTCAGTTTTGATTCTTGATTCGTCGTAACGACCACTTATATTATTTGATTCTGTCTTTTAACATATAACTTATATATTTTATATAAGAAGCCACGCTTACGTTTTTTTTTGAACTAGCATTACAAAAAGACAATTTATGTACATACATAAATACATGTTTTATTTTTTCTCTCCAGAATTCTTAATTCGTCAAGTTCGTTTTATCAATAATTTATTAACTAATATTTGAAATTTGAGTATACTCCTTTAAACCAATAGTTTTGCTCCTTTAAACCAATATAACATATCCTGGAGTGCCTACAAATTTATATAAACTGAGTGTGAGTAGTGAGTGCCGTATATGTATATACTGTAAGATAGGTACGGGGTGCTGGGTGCCCCTAGCCATCCTATTTTTACCGAATGTCTACTTGAGAGGAGTTTTTGGAGAACTTTGCTTACCTGCGAATTCATGGCAAATTTTCCTATTAGTACCTTCTTATTAGTTCTTGTAGTGAACATATCTCCCACTCTCTCTCTCTCTCTCTCCTCTCTCTCTCTCTCTCTCTCTCTCTCTCTCTCTCTCTCTCTTTCCCTCTGCAGTATCATCTCTTTCTTTGAATCAGAAAATTGTTAATGGTAAGTCCTCTCACAATCCGTAGTTTTATCGTTAATTGGGTTTGTAAGTATGCCAAAAATTGTGAACTTGTGTTTCTGTCAATTCAATACTACGTATTAAACATGAATATTGAATGTGGTAAAGTATAAAACATATTGTCGTGTAGTTTCAAGATACGGTAAATTTTCAGCATACTTACAAAAACTCGATAAAGCATATTACCGTTTCTCCGCTCACAACCTCGCAATTAAAACTTCTAACAATCAGCAGTTTCATGTTTCATCGTTAAAGCTTATCCGTTATCGATTCTATGTTTCTATCTCCTCTGTGTTGTGTTAATTGGAACGTAATAATACTCATTGAAATCCATTTGGTGTTCTTGGAAAAGTATGATAGCATAAAATCCAGTGTGTACTTCTTTTTGCGAGAAATTATACACCATTTCTGTCCTCCTATGTGTACCGCCGCCTATACCCATACATACCACTCCCTTCACAATGATGAATACGCCTATTCGCTTTTTAGTTTACTAATAAATTACCATACGATTCTTGGCAAAATGTACCTTATGGAGGAAGAAGGGTGCTACTGCAGTTGTTATATTTAAAGGATCATGTCCATTTTAAATGACAGCAATTTACCATTGCCAGTCGTACCCAACTATCTATCGTATTCGTCACGCCCCTTCGCTCTAATTGGGCAATATGCTCTATTGGGCGTGGCAATTGCGATATTGGCCAATCGGCGCGAATGGGCGTGACAATTGAGTTAGATAGTTGGGTATGGTAAATTGCTGAATAGTGTGTGAATTTTGCGCTTGAAAAATATTTTGCACTCTACTATAATTTGAGATGGGAATCAGATGGAATCATCAAAAATAGGGGTAATTTGAAATGGGCCCGACTCGTTAATTGTTAGTTGTGTGATACTGTACTGTCATGAAGGCCGGCAGTGCGGCTAAAATTTTAGTGTATTATTTTAGTGTTTTCAGTACCGACAACAAACAATGGACTCCGCAAGAAAGACTCCCTGTGAATTGAGGAGTGAAAACGTAAGTTTTTTCGTGAAGTAATAATAATTTAATTCGGCGTAACTTGAGAGCACGCTAATTGCGTATTTCGAAATAGCACGTTTTCGCCATCATTTCGAAGGAAGTAAAACGTTAAAGCGAAATACCTGCCGGTTTTTGAAACGCACCGAGTTGACCAGCATTCTTACGCTGCTTATGCAAACGAACATAAATTACAATAAAAAAAAATCGAGCTAAATTCGAGCAAATTATCATAAATACGCGAGAATTCTGTTGCGCGGTGCCTTTCAAAAACCGGCTCGTATTTCGCTTTAACAACTCTCTCTCTAAATGCACAAAAGAAAAGACTAACATCTCAGGACAGTAATTAACGACAGTAACACGGGTGTGCGCACGTTAAGGGGTCAGGTCCATTTCAGTTAACCCCTATTTTAGATGTCTCCCTCTGATTCTCCATGTCAAATATGAATATGATAGGATGCAATTTTTTCCACTTTTCAGGTGTAACATTCACGATGTTACCAGAAAATTTCCACGGCCAGTCATATCCAAAAATCTGTAGCAGTTTTACGCCCATCCGCGCTGATCGGCCAAAGTGCTATATTGGGCGTGGCAATTCAGGCAATTGCGTTGTTGTTGTTGGCGAATCAGCTTGAGTGGGCGTGACAAATGCGATAGATTGTTGGCTGTGACTGACTATTGTAAACTGCTGTGTACGGCGTGAATGTTGGGTCTGAACATTAAAAATGCATCGTACCATATTTGACGTGGAGAATCAGATAGAGTCATCGAAAACGGGGTTACCTGAAATGGGCCTGACCCTTTAAACAAATGATAAGTAAATTGATTATTAAATATTCGCTAATGGCTGTGGGTCTATTTTGAAGTGTCAGCCTACGGGGCAGTGGTTTTTTTATATTGCCGTGGAAAATGTATTAGAAAAAAATGGGGGTATGGTAATACTGACGAAACTCGACTCGGGTGACGCGCTGCGAAACTCTGGCGCAAATACTTCGCGCGGCGAAATCTGGCGCGACAACCGTAGGAAAGTGCAACAATTGACGCAGGACCATATAAAGGGCGCGCGGCGAGTTCGCCCTATCGCCAGGGCCAGGTTTTTTGGTGCAAGAGTATGTATTCTGAGCCCGAGTGAGGCCTGGCTTGCGTTTGGCGATGGGCGAGTTGCGCCGTGTGATATAGTGTAAGCTCTTTTTTGTTTCGCCGCACACCATCTAAGTTTCGCATTTCACGATGAAGTTTCAGGCGGTCACTTTTCATTTTTTTTTCCCGCGCCATTCAATTCAACATTAATTTTAACATTATTATGTGAGAATCAATATGGACGGACATATTCCGGAAAATATATTTTGACGTTTCTCACTGTAGTAGCTGGTGGAACAATTTCGGAGAATAACTCTTCGAGTTCTTGGTGTTATGAAATGTAGCTTTCACACTATTTCTAAATACTAATTTCTTCTTTCTTTTCATCACTTCATTGTGATGCAGACTTGCACTCTTGCACACCCTGTGGTGTTAATAACCTTCGACACAAGTAATTGAGGAAAACTTCCTTTGACACTGACCCGAATATTTCAGCTGGCGTGTGAAGAGCGCACGAGCGCGGAGCGACATGCAGTATCGGCGCTGCTGGATTTGTCTGGGGTAAGGGTATGTTGAGTTTTAATGGAACTTTAAAGCGATATCTTACGTTGTTTGTGAAACTTGTGCGAGAACAGTATTCGAACATTCCAAGGTATGCGCGCTTGCGGATCAGGAGAAATTGTATGCAATACAGACAGGACCGCTTTACAGGAAATACGCTTAATAGCCAGTTGCGCTATTTTACCATAATATTCCGGTTCTCCATACGAGTTTACACATGGGAACGTATTTGTGCGATTGTAGCTATTAGTAGGGCAATTATAATATCGGCACGCTCCGAGATATCGTATACTGCTGCAGGTTTAATCAGGATGTATGCAAGTAGAATATTTTCGTATTAAAGCGGCAAGACACCCGGTTTTGAAACGTATACCGAACGCCGTATTCCGATGTAGTGTGCGCAAATTATTTGCGCATATACCGTGTAGTATACTGCGCGATTTTTAGTGTAACGTGTGGGAATGCAATCCAAACACGTTTCAAAAACCGGCTGTTATATCGCAATAAAAACAGCATTTTTCAATTTGCATAGTGCCTGATTCTGCAAGCAACTCTGGAGTCCGTTTGTTCTACCGGAATTTTATGATAGCAAAAATAGTGTTTTCTTGTGATCTTACAGTAATAGATGTGTTTAGTTATTCTGCATTAGGTAATGGTTGGCATATTATAATCCGCAATTATTATTAAATAAAATACGATTGTCGAGCAATTTGACTATTTGTAGCTAATAACACAATCTATTTACTTCATTCAGGGGCCGATTTACCTGGACCGCACTGATGCACCTGCGCCCAGCAACAACAACAACGTAAGGGTTTATAAACAATTATCTATTGTCTTACAATTAGTGAACATCTCAACTTACATGCCATAGTGCAAATTTATCTTTTCACTTATTTTAAAAGTGTCAGGTACAAAAACAGTTTATGACGACTAATTCAGTTTTTTTTGCGCGCGAACTTTGAAACTATAGACTGCGACCGTGACATCTTCAGCTATGTTATGTGAAGCCAAAAGTATTGCGGACCCCAAAATTACATTAAACGCGGGAACCAAACCGCGCCATAGTTTTTGACCACTGCGTAGGTCTCGCTTTTCGAAACCGGAATAATTATAAATGCGTGACTTGGATTCATTGGATAATGAATAGTAAACATAACGATTTCTTCCTTCAAATAACAATCATTATCCACACATTTTTTGGGGTTTAACTTGCTACAGTAGCAGTGGAACATTGGTCAGGTCATTTTTAAATAATAGGAACGGCAATGTGGCTGATGGACTACTTATGACATTATTATGTGCTGTAGCTGAACGGGATGGAAAATGGAAACTAAGAATGAGGCAATGAGGCGCTAATTTTTCGTTTTCAATAAAAACCTTTTCTTGTTTGCTGCAACTTTTCGTTTTTTTCCCGCAACGACGCGCTCGAACCACATTTTTATAGAAATTTGTTACATTTTCCAAACCTGCCGACTTTCGGGTGTATAAGAGTATAAGTATAAATCGTCCAATCTACCGTAGTCGGCAGTCAAAATATATCGTATAGCGTTGTAGGTTGAACAAGGACAATCGATTGGACAAATCGAGAAACAAGCGGAAGAGGAGGTGAGCCACATACTTAAAGTGTTTTGAGTTATCAGTTTATAATGCGTACAACGAGAACCCAAGAGTTGCGCGCTGCAGCGTTTTGGGTGTTTTCCGCAAAATGCGCGCTTTTTCCAGCGGCATGTTTCCAGTTTCTTTCCGCGTTGCCGAACGGGGCACATTTTCACTGAGAGCGGATGAGTTGAGCGCCGCACCATTTCGAGACACAAAATGCGCGCCGACTAGAAATGGGGCGGAAAATGCGCGCCGATCAGGTGCGGGAAACACCGTGATTATGCGTATGCGTGCAAGTTTCGTTGTTATGTCTCAAAATGATGCGGCGCGCAACTCTTGAGTTTCGTTGTTGGTCCCAAAATGATGCGGCGCGCAACTCTTGAGTTTAGTTGTTTCTGTCCCAAAATGATGCGGCGCGCAACTCTTGAGTTTCGTTGTTATGTCCCAAAATGATGCGGCGCGCAACTCTTGAGTTTAGTTGTTTATGTCCCAAAATGATGCGGCGCGCGGCTCACCGGTGCTCAGTGAGGCTTTCACGTTGCTAGTGCACTATAGGATAGGAAAAATATCACTTATTTAATTGAGTATATTTTGTAGGATTCGCCGTTGGGCATGGTTGCCGTTCAAAAAGAGGAGGAGGAACAGAGCGATGCGAGGTAAGCTAGTAGTGCGAAAATATATTAAATATAATGCGAATATTTGATATGAAATATTATAAAATATTCTCGTGTAGTTCTAAAATGCGGTAGATTTTATTTACACTGATGAAACCTGATTGGTGCGCGGCGAAAAAAAGGGGTTCGCCCAGGTTTCGCCGCGCACTTCGCCCAGTCTTCCCTTTTTACCTGTTTCTGCCGAGACTTTCACATTTTCGTCCGGTAGGTACGCCGCTCTCACCGGGGACGTGCCAGGCGAGACACTGACGAAGACTGGGCGAAAACCTGCTTACGGAAATAAAAAACAACCACAAATCAGTTTTTTTCAGGAGGATCTTTGGTGGATATTCTCTGCATGAATATCGTCGAATCAGTCACGTTTGCAGTCTGGCCCACCACTTAGCTCAGCTGACTCACAACACTTCGTAAGTTTTGTTTTGTCAATATTAATCGTTTAAGAAAGGTGCTTTCATAACAGTGAAATAGAACTTACTAAGCAAATCCAACAATTTCCTTCACTTTGTTAGTACCAGAAGTCGTTCCAGTGAACGGTCTTGTCTTCAGCAACTGTCGTTGCAGATCACCGTACTCTTTTAAAAAGAGAAGTAGAGAGAGAGAGAGAGAGAGAGAGCGGGATGGAGGAGACAAGACAGAGAGAGAATGAAAGGTACCATACGATCATTTTTAGGGTCCTCGACGCTGTGGACCACCGTATCCACAGTGCGAGTGGATTGCTGCTCTACGGAGGTAGCTTTGTGCTGCTGGACGACGAATTATTCTCAATTCTCAGCGACATTCACTCTCGCTTCGGGCATTGTGAAGGTGATGTTGTGTAAGTGGTCTTTTTGTGCTTTGTTACGAACATCCAGCCTAATTGTTTCCAGAATAATCTGGTCGCCAGGAAGTAATACGTAAAAAGCTCATGGGTATTGAAATGTGCTTAGGTAGTTTATTTGGCACTTGGCAGATTGTTTGGGCTGTTTAATTAAAGCGATACAATGGCGATCTCTGAAACGTATCTCAAATAACTCAATTAGTATGCTATGCCTGTGCTAACAATAAGCGGGGTCGAATTGTGCTCTCTTTTTTTGTTCTAATAACGCGCATGTGCGTATGATGCATGGGAATGCAGTTTCTTGGCATACGTTTCAAAAACCCTTTTTTTACCCTCTTCAACGGAGCAAAAATAGCTTAGCTCCGCTTGTTAGTAGTTGGACAGCGTCCACCTTTTACATCAAATAAATCACATATTCGGTTTCAAATAAATATAATATATTCAATTGTTTAAGGAAGGAAGTGTTCGACAAGTTCTTTACACTGGGACCGAACTTCCGTATGTCATTAGAGGACTGCGAGCGGGTAGGGTTTTTGTGATACATATTTCGGAAAGTTGTTAAAAGTACCTCTGTCATTGATATGTTTAGTTTTGGTCGTTTTGTTAAAAAAAATCTTATTTAGGCGGTGAGCTTGTGCGTTTTGTGCTCGGGCCCTTCACCAAACCGGAAAGATGTGATGAAGTGCCGATCGATTCTGCCGTCCGTCGACGTGGATGCCTGGAAAAGTAAGTTTATTCAAAGCGGTATAACATTAGGTTTTGGAGCTTCTTTGGGTCCCGTCCAATAAAGCAAAATAAGTCGCTCCGTGTTTACATGTTGTATGGAAAGAGCAATTTTCCAGAAAGCTCCTTTTAATGTGCCAGCTAATTCAGAATTTTCCATTTGAACAATCCATCCAGTTATGAAGGAGCAGATTCTTAAACTAAAAATTGGTTTATAACTTCAGGAGTCAACGCAGTGCTTCATCTATGTCCGACGCACATTCGCCGGTTTTATGTGGAACCAACCGGCTACCTCACGGCAGGCCATTCGTTTACCTACCAGGCAATCCTCATAGAGGAATACAATGCAAGTGAGTAAGAGTATTGCTATATTTATATTTCTTTTCTACTTTATACTTGTAGTGAGTTTTACAAGTAACGCGAAAACTGCTGAAAAGGTCCAAGCGATGAAACTCCAAAAAAAGCTGAATTACCAATGCCCACAGCCCGTTTCAAATCCACGCACCATACCGCTTTAAATATGTTTATTTTTACAGGAGGCCGGGAAGCTGTGCGGAAAGACGAGGAAGAAGAAAACAACGAGATTTCTGGTGAGACGACTAACGCTACGTGAAAATCTTTCTTCAAGAGGTCAAGCCAAAGGTTGAATTTTATTTATTATTCTCCCTACTTATATTTATTTGTCTGCGCGTGAGCTTATTCATAAGTTGTGTGCAGACTGCTTACTTGAGAAAGTCACCCGTCTACCGTAGATCATAGCCTACTTGTTCTGAACGAACACTTTGCAATATTATCATATTCTTTTTTTTTAGCTCTCTTTGTAAAGTATGATGATTCTCGGATGTGCACATCTTGTTTGTTTCCTATTAACTAATGAATATCCCCCAGTGTTGTTAAACGATCTCCGAACAGAATCTCTACAGTATTTTGTTTTGTTGCTTTTATAACTTTCCCCTTTCGCTTTGCCGGTTCGATTCACCATTACGTACATTTTTCATGGGAATCGTCATGAAATTTGGGTTTCGCGGGATATGGCGAGGATTTGGCGAAGTTGCCGCGAACTTTTTTCCCGATCTCGCGTTGGTAGACATCGCCGGGTTCTCATCCCGCGACATTTTGCGTTCTCACTACCAGTACCCTTTAAAGTTTGCGTTTTGCTATTTGCGTGTTGTGTTCCTTTTTAAGGTTCGTTTATGCTCTTGAACTTCTAATACTATGAGACTGAGTTCCATATTGAGTCCATAGTGTGAGATTTTGTTGTTTAGTTTAGTTGATTGGTGTGCCTAAGTGAAGATCTTGGTTCACTTATTTCAGCGTTATGTTCCCCGTTATGTGCTTTGCCGTGATGTTTTGTTATGGTAGTCGCTTATCGGTTTATCAGCAGTAGTTACCAGTGCATTTTGAATTGATGTGCAATATTATCAGCTGCATTCATACGATAGCAGCGCAATTAGCAGTCAGGGTACTTTCAGTCAGAGTAGTTATCCTTTTAAAAGTGTGGTGAATTTGCTTGAATACTCGAATAGTTTTGATTTTTGTGTGCAGAGTTGTGCAGTTTTCAGCAGACCATAGTCTTTGAATTTGTTGTTTTGTTGTTTCGTTTTTCTTGGTTTAGTAGTTTAGTTTCCTTTCATGTTTTCTATTTCGAAACGAATGATCTTACATTCGAAAATTATCGTAATAACTTTTTTCTTCTTCTGATATTTTTTCTCTACTAAAACCTCAAGAGATGCGAAAGTTTATTAAAGGGAATATGCCTAGGTTTTGATCCCAATTAGGTCCCACATTCGTTATCTTGCAAGTTACAACAAGGGTATATTCCCTTTAAAAATACTCACGTTGTGCAGTTATTTTTCATTCAGTATATAGATATAGGTTGCTTTTATTACGCTTTACGATTTTCTGTCTTGTTATAGTTGTTAGTTATTTAGTTATTTTGTAGTAATTGACATCACGAGCGCATTGCGTTTTTGGATGTGTGAAATGATAGTTCTTTTGAGTTCTAGATTTGTGCAAATTTAAAGCATGCTATATGTATTTGTTGAAATTTTCTGTTGTAATTGAATAAAACTTCATAAGTGCGTCGTTATTGTTATTTATCTAGTGTACGTATTATACAAAGAAGAAAGTTATTATTTTTGTGTACTGAATTTTTGTGAGTTTATGTCTGGAATGAACGGCGCTAAAAGTATGGTTGCGTTGGTATTACGTACTTTTGGGATGAAAAGTTAAGTCCTTGCGAAACGATGTAATCTACATAATAACGATAGGGATAGGGTGCGCCACTGTGCAACTCTTCGCCAGGTGTTCGCGCTAAGGTGCTCACAATCGGTGCGCTCGCGAGAACTGGCGGAACTATGGCGAAGTCTGCGCGATGTTCGTGGCGAGATGATAGGCGCACCTTTTTTCGCCACGCACCATCCGTGCTTCAAATTTTTGTGCGCTCGTCATCTGCATGCCCTGTCCCTGTGGGAAGAATTGGACTCTTCTGTAGTCTTTAAGTTTAATGTTACCTTTCTGGAACATCATGTAATTTGTTATGTTTAGAAATTTTGTGTATTTGTTATGCTTTCATTTTTGTTACACGTCTCTGGCTGACAGGAATTGTAATTTTATCCTTAGGCTCTTGAGCCATTCTCTAAAGGGTCCACATTTCTAAACACAACGAAACCCGATCCGTTTGTATGCAAATGGGTGGTCAGAAATAAGGATGATGCCATTTGACTACTTGAATGACGTTCTTGGCTTTTAAGTGGGATGACGCGTGGTTTATTCAGCGTACCATTGATGACGTAGCGGTATGGTACATGGTTTGTTCCATCATTGCGCTAGGGCACATAGTCAAAAGTAGAGTATACTTGCGTATAATACAGAGGGATGTGCTGATTCAAAAGCAACGGGACATGCCACTTTGAAGCAAATATGTATTAACTTTTTTACATTGGTTGTATTAATACTTTCCTACTTCTCTACTCATTCTTAATACAATAAGTTGATTGCCACGTTTCACGGTTGAAACTTATTTATTTACCGTACATAGTCGGTTTGTATATCAATGTCTCAGTTCACATGCAGTTACTATGCAGTCAAATTTAAGTGTAATTTTTCCCAATTGCTGTTCCTCTTTCAAATAACTAGTTTTCTCGTCCTGGTTTACATTTCTTGTGCAATTAAATATGTTAGTATGATAGACTTTGCATGTCCGAGCTCCGGGAATCGCTTGAGCAAAAACACCAGACCACCGAGCGCACAAACCAATAAAAATCGGCTAATTTGTGCTGATTTCTCTCTGGAAACTACTTTTCTAACCCAATTTCTTTTCCGACAAGTCTTTGTAGAAAATGAAAACGCGATTTTCATCACTTTCACTATCAGTACAGAGGTTTTGAACTGATATTCTTGATTTGGTCCTATCACTCATTTGCCGAAACCTAAGAAAACTATTATTATTTACTTCATTCAAACAGTTATGTGGTAGAACTCTTACTCACATATTCATGTATTTGTATAATACAATAGAAGTTATTAGCTATAAGCTTTTGGTCCTTCGGTAGCCGTAGACTGGTGTGAACTTTTTGATAGTTTGAGAAGCTAATCTTATTGTTAGGCCATTGGTATTTTGTAAGGCTTGGATATCGACTCTTGCTCTTTTGGCTCTGAGTCTAAGTTAGACTTATGCTTATGGGACCTTCTCCTAGCTGATATTTTCCTTTGTTCAAAAATATTATCCCCTATTTTCCCAATTATGCTGTAGACATTCACTTTATGGAACCTGATAGCCAGAGCAACTCAATAAAAGATGCCGAAAAGTACCAGAATTCCCGATTTTATTATCACGTCAGGTTTACTTTGTAATTGATGCGCGGCCTTGACTAGGCGGCTTTTTTCAGTTGACTCAACTTATCAGTTTTATTTATAATATAAAAACCTTCAATAATTATCTAGCGACCAATTATTTAACATGTATGTAAAAATGTGCTACATATTATATTGGAAGATGACCAGTCGCTGTCGTGAGGTCAGAAAACAAACAAACAAACAAACAAATTTATAAATGAGCTAATTATGGCGCTATGGTGTTCAGTTGTAATTATGCAGTGACCCGTGTACTATTGGTGCGAGGAAAACACCATTTTCTGATTGGTACCAGCTGGCTGTGCTGGACCAATTTGTTACTCGTCCTCTAGTTAAAATTCATTGTACTTTCTTTTTCCACACTCTTTGTTTTTCTGCATAAACTTCTAAATTTGTTGGTCGATGACGATGCCTTCTGTGTTGAGAGGACTATTGCAACGTTATTTTTAGAAGGTACACTATATGTTTAGCACTTTATATTTAGCCTTTGTTCTGCTAAACGTACAGTCTCGTGTAAGCTATATTTTTTCATGATTAGGTGATGTGCTCGTTTTGAATCTCCCTCCATACTTAGCTTTTGATTTCTTGTGGTTAAGGTCCGTGACCTCAGTAATTCAAACGCGGCTTCACGCCGCAGAAATCGCCATGGAAACCAGATCGTCTTGGTTAGCGTCTCCCTACCATGTGGCTCTATTTCATCACTGTCTTCCTTTATACCAATTATACTTTTGTTGATCGTTAGACTACTTGGTTGGTGGGATGTATTTTTGATCATGTACAATTTACACTACGAAATGTTTGAAAATACGCAATTTGCTTTATAAAACTTAGCGTGTGCGGCGGACTCAAAAGAATTGCGCGGCAATATTCTGGCTTTCTTGTTCTGTCCTGGTTTTCTCTTGTCAATGTGCCCGGTATTCACCATTCAAAACTTTGATACTGATTCAAAAATGATTTAAAAATAATAATAATAAGGTCATAGGTGCTTTTCTTAGGCGTTTATCACTTCTGTGGAATAAAAAGAACAGACACTCTTATAAATGCCATGCAAAGTTGAACTTTCATTTGGCCCGCAAGGCATACATTTTTGGGTCAACTCACTTCAGTGACAGCAGCTGACTATGTCCCGTAGTAAGAGTGGGGACGGGCACTCGCGTCTCGTCGTAATTTACATCTTAAAGAGAGCACATCTGCGCTCTCTTTCGGTTTATACTCGTGGGGTATCATCACAAACTTATTAAATATCCTATTCCATATTTATTTATATTGAACGATTTACAAATACTATCGTTTTGCTTGTTTATATGACAACCAGCCGTTCGAAGAGCCCTACGGGCTCTTCTCCGACTGGGGGAATCGGCCTTCGGCCGTTTGTTTCCCTAATTAAAAAAGAATTGCTACAATGTAAAAAGTTAACTCTCGGCTCCTTCTCCTCCCACACATTCACGCGTCACTGATTGTGGAAAAGTATAATAATCAGTTTGGATCTCCACTCGACTAATGCTACCATGCAAATTTGCCGTTGAAGGTGTTGTATGTTGGGCAGAGGATTATCCTTGTGATAAGCTAGCATAGTTCAATAGGTAGAGCGTTGGACTATGAATCGAGAGGTTGTGCGCTGCTGTGGGTTCGAATCTCGCCAGCGGCAAAGATTTTGTATGCTCTATGCCAATAGAAAATTTTCTTTATGAACAGGTTTCGTTATGTTCACACAAACAAAAAAGTAAACTCTTCTCCTTTATATAATAAGATATAGTCGTAAAGCAAATATGTCATTCTGGCCGAGCGGTCTAAGGCGCTGCGTTCAGGTCGCAGTCCTCTTCGGAGGGCGCAGGTTCGAATCCTGCGGATGACAAAACTTTTGTTTTTATTGCTGGGTTCGGCAAAATTAATTCGCCTAGTGTTTTTATCTTTTCACTTGGTTATTAAACTGTTTAGAGTAATTTCTAATTAGGTAAATATATATATCACACTTTGCGGTAATTTTTCGTTTGGCTATCAAAGCACTTATAAGGGAAGCATAAATGCTGTGGCCCAGGATCTGCAGGTCAATCCAATTGTTCGAAAACACTAGGGTCATTTTTTGCAGAAGAAGTTTTGGGATAGAAAAATCCGGCCCCCCAAACCGCACCACACAAGGATGCATTCAGCATTTCATTTTCCTTCGTGTACTTGATAGAATTTTTGCAGTCGGATAAAACAGTGCTCCGCCTCATTAGTGAACTTCCCATGTCATTCTGGCCGAGCGGTCTAAGGCGCTGCGTTCAGGTCGCAGTCCTCGCGGTCGCAGTCCCTTCGAATCCTGCGGATGACAAATATTTTGATAAACTGTATTTTTAATTTGTAAGCATCTTTTCTTTTTATAGAAGTCTACATCTTTCTCATCTTTTATGCATAAACGAAAAAAGAAAAACTAAATGTTCACATAATAATGTTTGACACAACAAAACAGTCTGGGCCGAACCGGGAATTGAACCCGGGACCTCTCGCACCCGAAGCGAGAATCATACCCCTAGACCATCCGGCCACACTGTGGCAAAAAATCTTTCGTATTTTCTCGCTACCGTACTTACCTCTTGTGGTTGAAAGATTTTCATGAAATAAAAAACTTTTGGGCCGAACCGGGAATTGAACCCGGGACCTCTCGCACCCGAAGCGAGAATCATACCCCTAGACCATCCGGCCACAACCTAGTAGTATATTCCGCATGTTACAGTCCCTTGAAAGAAATGTGGTTTGCTCATTGTAATTGAGTATTGCTGTTCTTTATTGCTTTGCTTATTTTGACAACTTTTTAAACATAATAAGGAAAAAATAAATAAAAACGTTGCAAACGTTTCCGCGTCTATTTCCATGTACTGTACTGTTTAACTACCAAGCTGCAATACAAAATTTATCTACTTGTATTCAGACACCCATCACAATTCACTCTGACACCAAGTTGTGTACCAATATGTTGTTGTGCACCATTATGCGCCAAATAAGCCGAGCAATAAGTACCCCATCGACTGTGGGGTATAAGTGTTGGGATTATCGGGGTTTTCACGAGCCGTGATATGCTTTAGGGGGGGGGGGGCTTTGGTTATGCGCGCACGCTGCGTAAACAGGCAACAGAGTGGCACCATTTTGAGGGTGCCATTTCCGGGTGCACCATTTTTGACAACCTATGATCTTTACATACATGTTATATATAAAGGTTTATTGATAAAAGACTAGCACGATGTGACAAGGTAAGCGAGAGAAAAACCCGGTCTCACAGAGTAAGGGTACTTCTTACGGGGAAAATAATAAAAGAACTACGAGTCTCTCCTTGAACTTGTGGGATGTATCTTTCTTTGCTTCTAGTTTATAAAAACCAAGATATACTCCGACATTTATGTTTGCTGGCTGCCACGCGAAAAGAAATTAGCATATCCAAAATGGCTTCTTGTGCGAACTCGTGGGAAAATTATTGTACGAATGGGGGGCACCATCCGCGCAATTTGCATTTTCGCTCCATTTTGGGCATTGATTTGAAGCTTCTGATTTGGATTTACACATGCCCCTCCCTCTCTCTCTTTCCCTTCCTCTCTCACCTTCTCTCTCTCTCTCTCTCTCGCTATATAACAGATCCCAGCTAGGATAAATTGCATTGTACCTCTGACCAACAGGTTACGTAATCACTATCCCGCATAGTTATTAAATGTATGACGTACCGCGCATGGACTGCAACCCCAATCATAGAAAGGCTAGCTATCCCCCTGCCCCCCACAGCGCAAATTTAGTTATTAGTGACCCCCGGTCAGGTAGTATTTGTAACAATTTATTGATTGACTGAATATAATACACCGGTTTTAGATATGCATTTGTTAAAAAAGTAAGACTACTTTTTAGTAACTTATTTATTGACGTACTCACCTGTTTTTTTATTAAATCACTTGAAATGTGTTCGATGACTGAGAAGTCCCGATGATGTTTTGTTATTGGTTGCAATATGTTTGCCATTATTGTTTTCTATTTATAATATTCATTTATTTTTGTTTTATTTTATCGGTTTCCAATTGCAATGTTGCATCTCAATTCCCAATATCAGCCACACGGTTGCATTGTTTTATTTTGCAACATTTTTGTTTTCCAATATTTGTCCTCGATTCAGTCACCAGTGCTTTGCTCAAGCTTACATAGTTTATTGTTTTACAAAAAAATCCGAACATGGTGGGTCTTTCCCATAAGGACTTTTTGAAGGATCTCGGAATATTTCCGCAAATTTTCCTAATTCGGAAAGCCTAACAGACAGAGTGCAAGAAAATTTCATGGTGATGTATGTAGATTTACGCGTAATTGTTTCTCCTCAACAAGCGTGAAAATCTAGATGCCAGTTTAGGAAAAAAATTTCCCGAAGCGCGCCTGCCGCCTGCCTTGTTGCCGGGCAAAAGCTATAGCCCGCAAATTATGACCGTGGACTCTTAGCTTGACCGCCTGAGTGACCACACGCAACGTCAATAGGGGAGCCCTACGGAATTTGCGAATATTTTATTGCTCTAGGGCCACCCGCTCGAAACCCCATTATTATTCGAATTTCGAATTCAGCGACTATATATAACCTGACTCCTTGGTCATTCTGTTAGTTACACAGCCTATGTTTCATTATTAATACAATAAAATGTAGTGTATTTACCTAGTTTATGGAAATTGATTAGAATGTTGAGAACTAATCATGCAGCAAGTCAATTCGTAGTATTTATATGTAGTCTGTGACTGACACTTTTTGTAGTTTGAAGTTTGCTCTTGGCATTTTTGGGAAGTTTGCCAGGGGATTTAGTATGGGTCCGGGCTCCCGCGGTGGGTCCTCCTTGAAGTATAGGATGCAAATATTTATCTGGATTGGCCCATATCGGTTATCATCATATCTTGAGTGTTCGTGACCTTTCCAAGCACCTCTGGCTTCTGCATTATATTTCCCATGTTTATTTGTTATGACTCCCTCATCTCTCCTTGATTAAGTGATCTCTCCCTTTTGTTTGTTATCCATCCTTCTGGGTTCTCCTAATATACACATTACCTCTATCTCCTTAGCTTCTGCTGCGCTCTCCCCATTTGAAACGATATCTTGACTCGTTCTACCTGATAAACAAATCTACTATAGCTTAGTCTGAATAAAGCTCCAAGCTGGAGCTTATACCTGCTGATCTCTTATTAGCAGCAATTTTTTTAAAGTCTTGTCTCTGCATACTATTTTTTTACAGTTTTGTGTAGTATTTTATGTTAAAAGTAATGATATGCATAATTGATTACTTATTGTTAATAAATATGGTTGATTGATTTAGTGTTCTGATGCATTGTTGTTGTGCGCGCGCACGCGGGCATGCGCGTACGGTATTTTGTTTGCCTGCTCTTTAGAAAACAAGGCGCTGATTCATTTTAGCGCTAGAGTGAGTATCCTGCTGCTCCTCTACTCATGATTGCTTACAATTTTGCGCAAAATAACAAAATACTCAGGACATAGCAAAATACTTCAAGTGAAATGAGTACTTGAAGTTTATTATATTTTTTTCTTACTGTATTACTCGCCTTTCTTTATAATATGCTGTATTTATTCGGCACATAATTTCAGATTTCGGAATTAATTTGTTTACTAACTTACATCATAACTTCCCCTTTATCTATTTGAGCGATTACTTGCTTTCCAGTGACTAAACCGTACAAAACAGTTAATCAGACATGCAAATAATTAGTAAGTTGTATGTCAAATGTTTTCCGAGTTGATTTTCCACGGGCAAGCCTAAATGCTATTTCGTCGCGGCGTGACAGTTTCACCGCGCTTGTGCGCCAACAGCGCATAAACGAGTGCACGAGAATACCCGGCGATGATAGGGCGAACGCGCCGCGCACATTTCTCTGCTCTAATTTTCGTAGTTTCACCTAGTGAAATTTTCGCGCCAGAGTATCGCCGTCCACCAAAATGACCAAGTTTCATAGTTCGGCTCGTTACTTCACATGCTCCACAATGGACTTCATCATATGTATCCGACCCTATTTTCCGGAAAGATCTTCTTTATCTTTGGCGGAACTCGGTTTTTTCTATATTTGTCAGCCATCATCCATCGATGCAATATTCCGATATCCGATTCCTCCGTATTATTTGCCCGCTCAATTTCTATTCCGCTTCCGCGATACCATATCCGGATATCATTGGGCTTATCCTTTGGGATTCGACTACGGTCACTTACGGTTTACGGGAAGTTGTCACTCAGGTTAAGTTTAAGTGTTTTACTAAACTTTCACTCTGCTTCCCCTTTTCTACAGAATATAATTTCGTAAATTACATATTTTCTCTGAAGTAACAATCCGTTGTTGTCTGTTCTCTGGCATGTGCTGGCTCGTAGCCGGTAGTGATTTATAATTTATGATCATGTATACTAGGAAACAAAAACGTTTTATTCTCGTCTTTAACTGGATAAGGCATACACCTTGCTCATGTGCACAAATGAATAACTTGGGGATCAAGGCAATAGAACGAGAATCAGAAATGCGGGTAATACATACATACCGAAAATTAAATGAAAGTTAAGTACAGAACAAATTCGCGGCCTATGCTTTTGTTTCACTGTACAGTAAAAAAATAAACATCAAATAAGTCTTTCATCTAGGTTTATCTTGCATGCATTTATCTCACAATCAGGCGTTTTCTTCGCGCTGTTTGTACACGGTGGCCAAGTCACACCGCGTAACTCGGGGTGGCGAGCTCAAACAAAGCCTCCCGTTGTTGTACCAGGGTCCCGAAATCCGAGAAAATATCCAGAAATCCGGTCCAACATATCCTCATCTTGTCAACTTATCGGCTGGTTGGAACAAACAAATGTCAATTGTCTGTGACGAACTTGTTAGCGTTCTTTTATCTGATCACTGAAGGCACACTGTTCGGGCGCCGCACTTATTTGGCGCAGAAAAGGAGTGCGGTTTTATTTTGGCACCTGGCACCTAATTGGCTCTATGTGGAGTGTTTTGCTTCGTGAATTCCAGTTTTTTTCGGGCAGCATTCCTCCTCAAAACGAAACTATTTAGTTTTAATTATATACGAATCTTTTTTTTTTTTTAGTTTTCTAAGTTTATAGAATTCACCGGGTGTATGTTAACCTTTCAACCATGTAATAACTGGAAATTTTGAGTTGAACAATTGACCAATTATTGCATGGGCCCATGTTTCATGCATATGAATGGGGGTTTAATAAGTCCTCGTGGCGTTCTCTATCTATGTGGTGAAAGCCGCTGCGCATTAGAAGACGCACTCTTGAGAACGCATTAGACCAGCTTTTGCCCCGGGGGCCCAGTCCCTCCCGCTGAGAAGTCCCGATGATTTTGTTTACCCTCCGCTGGCTGGGACTCAACCCTCCGCACCCGCCACCCTGATTCTCACAAACATAAGCAGATTAAAGTGGCACATTTGCATATTTTCAAGTTAAAGCGAAATGCCAGCATCTTTGGAAAATTTGCATATGATAAGCAAATCCTATGTATCCTATGCTAATTTGCGCGATTGCCGTGGACGATCGCGCAAAATTAGCATAGGATACATAGGATTTGCTTATCATATGCAAATTTTCCAAAGGGGCTGGCATTTCGCTTTAATAACCCATGATTTTCCGTACTACGAATTACGAAGTGTTAATTCAAATTGATATTGCTTGCTAGTTGTCCTATGTCATTCTGGCCGAGCGGTCTAAGGCGCTGCGTTCAGGTCGCAGTCCTCTTCGGAGGGCGCAGGTTCGAATCCTGCGGATGACAAATGTTTTATTTGATCTGACTTCTTTGTCTCACAATCTAAGAAATCTCACTGATCTCAAATCTTGTTTATCTCACACAGTTTCTTCAGTTTTGTTATATTATATCGTTCAGTGCTTATCTTTTGATTGGTACCATGTCCCCCGTTTGTATTATTTCCCATCAGATAAAGTCGCATACATACTGCTCCTCTACAGGAGCATGTGTCATTCTGGCCGAGCGGTCTAAGGCGCTGCGTTCAGGTCGCAGTCCTCTTCGGAGGGCGCAGGTTCGAATCCTGCGGATGACAAAACTTTTTTTCAATGTACTTTTTGCAATAATTAACAATGAGATGCAAAATACCAAGCATTTCCATTCGCAGATATCTTGTTTGAGGTCAATCTGTGTTTTTCAATTTGTGTACAGGAATTGTTTGTTATTTCTTCAGATTTCGTACATAACATTTTTCGTTGGTCTTGTTCATGCTGCTTGCTACACGTCCAAATGGGCCTTCGACTTGACAGCTCAATTATTTATCTTTTATGAGCACGACGGGTCTTTAGGATGTATGGACAACTTTCAAAATATATACGTATTTTAGTCTCCTGGCGAAAATATAAACCTTGTTCCTATGGGTTTATCTATTCTAAATGTTTCACTTATTCCTTGTATGTTTACAGTGTTTCCTGATAATTTCTTAATACGATAAGGATAGGACTCTGAGCGTAAACACTGTATGAAGCTGACGCGTCGTTTAAGACTGTATTTATTTTCATTTGTTCACTTATATGATAAGAGTCTCGTCGTTAGAATTTTCTAGCAGTAAGTTAGATAGATTAGGCTAAATTTTATTGTATTAAGTTATTGTATTTTTTTTATGATTATCATTAGAAAAAAGGATGTAATTGCTCATGGCTGGCACCCCCACGATTCATGTTTACCCTTGTTCCAAATAGATTTGTTTGCGCCCTGCTTTAACCGCCCGAAAAGCGCGCACACACGCGCTCTCTAAAGAGCGCGCCGCCGCATTTACGGTAGCAAGCTCAAACGCGACCGCAAACGCATCAAAATGCGGGCAAATATGGGCCACTCACAAATATGGACGAAATTGTGTAGATCCATATGGCCAATGAAATTGTTTATCGGGTAGTGATTATAATTATTCGATGTAATGGCATGTAATTACAATGTGTTGGTTACTGAACTAATAGCTAACGTCAGAAAATAGTAATCGGTTAATTAGGTATGCAGACGCAGTCAGACCACGCTTTCTCCCCTTCGCGCTTGCCTCTTTATTTGTCTCTAGTTCTTTCGTTAGCCCCATGTTCCTTGTCAAAAACCATTTGCGCAAAAGAAACTAGCAGCGAGTGGTTTCGATCCACCGACCTCTGGGTTATGGGCCCAGCACGCTTCCACTGCGCCACGCTGCTGTGAATTGAGCTCTAATAATGTCGGTCTCCTGCATATCGTTTTGTACCAACTTTATTTTTTTACTCACACTGTTGCCTACTTACCTACACAAATTTCATAGACTCTAATAAATTTCACTTTTCCTTTCCCAGTGATATTCTTTGCGTCAGTGAGTGCTAAATTGGCATTCGGTCAACGTAATGGTTCGCTGCCCAATTGAACAATTTATACTGCCGCCCTCAAATTTTCCGCCATATTGTAGCTACGAACGCCATTTTCAATTTATTTGTTTACTAAAAATTCCAGTACAGCAAAATCTCCTACTGCTCATTGTCAATCTCACCCAAATCTTTCCGCAAAAGAACTAGCAGCGAGTGGTTTCGATCCACCGACCTCTGGGTTATGGGCCCAGCACGCTTCCACTGCGCCACGCTGCTGTGGTTCGGTTTGTTGATGCAACCATTCTCATCCCACACATGTTATGCGTATTGGCGCACCAAATCCCTTTATTCACAGCAGCAGTCACACCGCGGTAATCTCATTGTATACGAGAATTTGTGTATGTGAATTGCCGAGATCTAGTTTGTGGGTGATTTTCAGTCGCAACAGGCAGTTAACAAGTTTTCCGCAGTATTTATGATGTTAAAATGTGCTTATTTGTTTTTATGTGCGCTTTATTTATTTATCTATTTAGTAGGAGGGTTTTGTAGTAGGTTTTAAGTTTTGAACAAAAAAGTATATAGTACTGCAAAGCTTTGAACTGGGGAAATTGGAGAAGCTTATATTTATAGCCGTTCGCTAGGATTGCGCTTCAATATCCAGTCTCATATAGTCTCGTCTAGTTTCCCTTTTTTGCTTACAGTTTGAGATTTATGAGTCGTTTGGGCAAATCGCCGCTAGACGCTTAAATTAGACGTTGCAAACAATCAAACTAAACAGGATCGGCTTTACATACCTAGCAAGAATATCCAAACACCCAACAAAACTTATAGATATTACGAAAATCTCTTATTACGAAAAATGTTGGTGCCTCATGCTGGAATCGAACCAGCGACCTTCTGTTTACTAGACAGACGCTCTGCCACTGAGCCAATGAGGCGCGCTTATTTTGTATTATGTATTAGTATCTAAATTAGTGTTTTGTCATTGGTAGAAATTCAGAACAAAAACGTTTGGTGCCTCATGCTGGAATCGAACCAGCGGCCTTCTGTTTACTAGACAGACGCTCTGCCACTGAGCCAATGAGGCGCCGATTTTTGTATGTTGTATTTGTATCTAAATTGGTGTTTTGTTATTGGTAGAAATTCAGAAAAAAACATTTGGTGCCTCATGCTGGAATCGAACCAGCGACCTTCTGTTTACTAGACAGACGCTCTGCCACTGAGCCAATGAGGCGCTGCCTTTGCAATTTATCCATCTCTTTTCCTTAGTTGGGACTCTTGGGACGCGTCTATCTTTTACGTAATACAGCTTACATAACAATAAAAAGGAAACGTCCACAATTTTTGACAAATAGTCAATTATGAATTTTAATAAATTTCTCAACAAACTTTCTACGTATCTCGTTTGCAAATCGGCGCCTGTCTGGGGCACTATCGTGTCTACTGTTCGCTATTAATTTAATTGTTTCCCTTATTTTTATTCATTTTCTATTCGGAAATTTTTCGATCATGAGAGATTTCGATCACAATTGATTTACACTAACGGAAGTCTCGTGAAAGTGATAGTCCGCTTATTCCCTACACCGCGATTTACTTTATTAGATCTAAAGTAAGCCGCCTCCCTGGCCGGGGAAGGCAACTGTATCTCCATTAGCTCTAAATAGATATTAATTCTCTACCTGAGTAGTTTCCAGTTCAGGTTGACTACTCGATCTAGGATAAAGATCCCTGTCCTCAGTACTCGCTAACTTGACTCTGTAACAAATGAAACTACTGTAATTAGTACAATACATCGTAATCACGAATCACGGAAACCCGACAACAACGAAGACCATTCACAAGACGAATTCAAGAGGACCGCTCGACAAGGAGGAATATAAATTAACAACGTGACATATGTTAATGATAATGTGTGAGTACCACGCATATTTACAGACGCAAGTGTAAAAATTATTTTTATACAAAGAGAATCATTACAAATAATAAATACAAAATTTAAATAAAGTTACGGCACAAAACAACTGGCATGCACTTATAAACTGAGCTAACATATACTGTAGCTGACTAAAACTATACAACAATAAATAAAATACAACTATTTCAAAATTGGGAATGTAGGGTCGAGGCAGCAGAAATTAGAGAAGATATATTGGCAAAACACAATCATCAAATTAAAGAATCATAGATACGAATCGAATACTAGATAAAAGAGGCGCACATGGTGCGCAACATAATCCTACCGCCGAGACCCTGCTCACTCCTTACACCACATTTATATACTTACCTAAACGATCATAGAGCAATCCTATAATTGTATTTTACTAAGCTTGCGGAGACTCCAAATATTCTAATAAAAGGCTATGTGTCCCTAGGATATGTAGAGGATTATAGTGTACAATCAGATGATCATAAATTACACGATTCCGTAATACTCGAGATCATAGTAACAACAGATGTTCATAACCGACATTAAGAAAGGTTATGTGAGAGAGTGTGTGTTTGTGAGAGAGTGCAAATACTTATGTCTAGGCTACGGAAAGAGTAATAGTTTGTAATTCGGTGTTTTATTCGTAGTCTTCAGCGTAGCCATACCGATGACCTTCCATCTCACTTCCCTCTGCTGAGCCTGGACGTCCGCGTCCAAAATCGAACTCTCTCTTCGGTCGCTTAAAATCCGTGCGAGCGGCGATCGGGTAAGAGACTCTTCTGCGTGTCTCCTCTGGATTCTGACGAAACTTGCCCAGAATAGGGTCTTTAGGTGGAAGAATCCAATCGACGAATGGTTCCAGATGGATTTTGTTCGGCTGTCTGTCTTCCGAATTTCTGCTAGTACAAAATACTTCCGTTGTGCATCCATTAGGAACGTTGAGGCAATTCAAACGAACTATAAGTGGTGTGTTCGCGGGACTCTTCAGAAAATGTCTCATGCTCATGAAGTCGGCGTCCGTTGTGTTCTTATCCAAAACACTTGGACAGACAAGCATTTGTGCGTCCCTTGGAAGTAGCTTCTGAATGGAAAGTAGTCTTTCCCTCTCTTCAGCGTGGCGATCACGTGCAGCCAGTATGTGCTCTCCGTATCTTAGCATTACTATTAGAAGGGAGCAGCGGTTTTGTGAATTTAGGCGTTTCTTGAGCAGCCGAATACCAGAATCCAGTCGATTATGTTCAAGTAGCTCGTAGAATTCATAGCTATCTTTCAGGTAGAATTTCCGAAGCGATTTGAGGAGCAAATCACCTAGCAGGATTACATCCGACCTGTTTAGCTGAAGC
This sequence comes from Pelodera strongyloides, assembly GCA_036852015.1. Lineage (NCBI taxonomy): Eukaryota > Metazoa > Nematoda > Chromadorea > Rhabditida > Rhabditidae > Pelodera > Pelodera strongyloides. Next base: position 98,987 of record JAANDG010000046.1, read on the forward strand.
GTTTCCGTCTTCTCTCTCATCTCCCGTTCGATACGGGCAGTGTCCTTCCTTGATAGAGCAGACTCTGAAGCAGCCACGGACGTGGCTTGAATGCTGCGTGGCTGGTGTTCACGATACAAACTAAGAGTAGCCTGCATGAGTTCAGTATCAGAATGATCCGGGAATTCGAATTCAGTTCCAGGCGAGAGTTTAGCGATTTCCATGATCAAGTCAGGATCTTCTTCGAACCGTAAGTCGAGTGCAAAGCGTAGCGCAGCTGGGTCGAATGATGGCTTTGAGAATAGAACATCCGCTGGGGAGATTCCCTCCCTCCTCTGGGAGAAGAAGTTTGTCAGCTGACGAAGATTGGCAGCCTTCACGTGTTTCATTGATGAAGGCACCGTGTATTTCTTTTCTCCAAATTGAGCCACAGTTGCGTAGTCGACGGGCGTCAAGAACGGTGTGTCGAAATTCAACGGAGATCCCTCGGTGATCGTAATGGAGGAGTCCCTGAAAGCAAGTGATTGAAGAAATTGAAGTCTATTCCGAATCCGTTCACTTCGGCGAACAGGTACAATAGGCATAGGTTCGGGTGTCTTTTTAGTTATTTTACTCTGCCTCCCACTATGAACGCCCAGATCAAAATCTTTCATTCCGTGTGGTACCCTCCTCAGTTGTTCCATCTGAACAACAATTTCTGGTCGGTCATTTCTTGTCAAATCTTTTACCGTAGCAGATGTTGAGTTAACCTTGACGACCCGATATGGCCCCGAAAATGGTAATGTTAGTTTAGGGTGAGCCGTTTTCCCCTTCGCTGCAGGTTCGAGAAGAACAGCACGATCTCCCTCCACAACAGGATCAGGATTCCTCCTACGTCGACTGTCAAATGCGAGTTTCATCTGTTGCGCGCTGCGCTCCAGATTTTCTCGTGATGTCTCATGCGCAACTTGTAGCCCAGCCAGAAGTTCCGTCTTATAAGTCTGCACGTCAATCATATTCGTCGAAACGTAATTTCTTGACATCCCTCTAAAGGGGACTTTTGCATCTCTACCGTATACCAAAAACGCAGGAGAGTCACCAGTTGACGAATGACAGGCGGTGTTATATGCAAACAGAGCATATGGTACCAAATTGTCCCATTCAGTTTCGACAGGCACAATTTTTCTCAACGTCTGCTCGATAGTTCTGTTAAAACGCTCTACTAGGCCGTTTTCACGTTTCGCGTAGCCTTTAGTATAAGACCACTGTATCTGTAGGTGTTCACAGGCTGTTTTGACCACATCGTTCATAAACTCGGTACCCTGATCTGATACAATCTCTCGAGGAATGCGACATTCTCGTAGCAGATAGTTCAATAATGCAGCAACAACTACATTGGCGTTCTTTGTTGGTAGCGGCTCAGCGTAACCAAATTTTGTAAAGTAGTCGACGACACTGAGAAGATACCGATTACCCCTACTTGTGCTCTGCCCGAAATCAATGAGGTCGACCGCAATAGTATCAAACGCAGCCGAAACTATGCGAGGATGCAGGGGAGGGATATGAACCGGCTTCACGTTACCAATTAGACACTTTACACAGTCTCTGTACCACGATTGGAAGTCTTTTTTCATTGATGGCCAGAAAAGTTCACGGTCCACTCTCTTCAAACTGACTTCTGTACTACCGTGACCACCAAATTCAGATTCATGAGCAGATTTCCAGACTTCGAGGCGAAACTTCTCTGGAACCCAACGACGCAAGTAGCCATCCTGACCAATATACAACAGCTTGTCGTCAACGATAACAAAGTCTTTAACAACCAACTTGGTGCAACTTTCGATAGCCACCTCGTCGTCCAATTTATTCTGTTGCAATTTCATTTTCAGCTCTTGGAATCCAGCATCGTTGTTAAGTTCCCTCTGCCATTCATCGTCGTCGATTCGAATTGTGAGTTCATTCAGGATACGATCCAGTTTCGTATCTTCCGATGCTTGATCCGCCGATGTTCCGAGTACAACGGGCCCTCTAGATAGCGCGTCGGCAACACCGTTAGCTTTCCCTTTTACATACTCAATACGAATGTTCTCATCTTGAAGCTCGAGAGCCCACCGAAGCGTGCGTTCTGACAAGTTGGTTCTTTTCAGCAAGGCGACCAATGCCTGATGGTCCGTGCGCACCAGAACCTGTGTACCATAGGTGTAGGGTCTGAACTTCTGGAGTGCCTCCTTGATGGCATATGCCTCAAGGTCGGTCGGGTGATAGTGTGACTGAGCTGCATTCAACCGTTTGGACATGAAGAAAATGGGACGAAGCTGTTGTTTTTCATCTTCTTGGCAGAGAACTGCTCCGACACCCTGTTTTGATGCATCTGCATACACAACAAAAGGTCGGATCCCACTGCGTGCGGCTTCAACATTAGGCTGCACCAAAATTGGAGCAGTTGAGAGAGCATTTTTCAGGATGTTGAAAGCACGCTCTTGTCCCTCACCCCACTCCCATTTAGTGGTTGGACTTGTCAGGTTGTACAGAGGACCGGCGATTTTTGAGAATCCATTAACAAACTTCCGATAATAGGAAGTCATTCCCAAAAAGGTTCGCAGTTCGCTGATAGACGAAGGTCGAGGACAATCTCGAATCTTACGGATTTTCTCGTCGTCCACGCTCACGCCTTCTTCACCCACTACGTGACCGAGAAACCGAACTTCACGCTTTCCTAGATGACATTTCGAGGCTTTCAACCGAAGCCCGAACTTCCGCAACCGAGAGAACAACAAGCGCAGTAAAGCAATATGTTCCGCCCACGTTTCCGATGCAACTACTATATCATCAATATAGACAAAGATCTGATCTCCAAGTAGATCCGCCAACATTAACTGCATATGGCGTTGAAACGAAGCAGGGGAGTTGGCCAATCCGTAAGGCATCACGGTGAATTCCAGGAGTTCATTCAGTATGACAAAAGCCGTCTTCTGCCTGCTTTCAGGGTGCATCGGAAGCTGCCAGAATCCGGATACCAAGTCGAAGGTACTGAAAACCCGTTTACCATGTAGACTCTGTATGGTCAGATCCATATTGGGCAGTGGATGGGCATCGTGTTTCATTACTTCGTTGAGCTTCCGATAATCCACACAAAGGCGAATAGAACCGTCCTTTTTCTTCACCAGCACAGTGGGTGAAGCCCAGGGACTATTGCTTTTGGTCACGATACCCTCTTGCTTCATCCGTTGGAGAAGCTCCCTGACTTGATCAATCATCGGCATAGGCACAGGACGACCTCGTTGTTTAATAGGTCGCGCGTCACCGGTATCAATAGTGTGGGAAAAATTCTTAGCTCTGCCGAGTTCGCTGTCACTTAAAGCAAAAACATCTTCGAACTCTTTGATAGCACCGACAAGATCAGCTCTGCGATCCATACCATTTCCAATCAATTCTTCAACAATCCTTTCCCACCTGTCACCGTCAGGACCAGATGTCCCTCCGTCTAGATCCAGCATCTCTTCGCATTTATTGGTGATCAGAGAATCAGGAATCTTCTCCGTCAGTTCCTCCCATTCCACCAATTCACAGAACTCGGTAACTTCCAGGGTGTCCCCTTCTCGAATAAGGATAAGCTCATCTTTAACATGATCTGTGTTATCAACTTTCAGCCATCCTTTTCCTTCAGCATCAGCGCATATCAGCACCGGCGCTTGGAGCCAACCCTGTTCTTCCACCAGATAGACCTTGTTCTCTTTCAGGCCCTTGACTGGAACGACTTTGGATGTTCCAGGTGGGATTGATGTCGAAGCGTTAATAGTGAGCCCGGATCCTTCGTCCGGGCAATTCAAAAAAAACTGCAACCCGATCTTTTTGATTGCATTCATTCCAATGAGAACCGTGGGTTCGTCACGTCGAATGACATGAAACCCGATTCTCGCTTGTTCTCCTTCTTCCAGTTCTACAGGAAGAAAGCACCTGGCTGTTAGTTGTAAAAGGTTTCGCGAGGCGTCAACAATTCCGTATTCTTCAGGCGTCCCCTCTGAATACCTGACATCCTCGTTGAGCATTTTCTTTGAAACCTGCGAGTCATTGTGTGCTTGCCTTAGAAAACCAGTTGACACGACGGAGATGGCCGCACCTGTGTCAATCACTATGTCGGTCGAAAGATACGCAACTGTTCCCTTCAGCACAAGTTGCTCTGCTTTGAAAGCATCCTCTTCTTCTTGCAGCACAATGGGTCTCATTTCTTCCATCGAGTTAAACGCCAATCCATTCCCCACAGTGTGAGGCATACGTTCCTCCCTTGGGAATTCGGTCCTTCGATGTTGTACTCGACAACCAACATCTTCACCATTTCGCACGTGAATTTTATTGTATTCACTGTGCTCACTCTGGGACATACTGAATCTCCCGAGTTGGTCGTCTGGGAAAGGCTCAGACATGTGACCACTCAATTTGTTTGACCGCCGGCTGTTCGGGAACGGCTCGAACAATTGCCTACTTAACGTCAATACTTGTGGGACCTTCCCACGCATGGAAGCAAATTCCTTGCTCGCATGATCATGGTACTCCTCAACAAGCGCAACACGACCCCCGAGAAGGCTACCGGGACGTGGACATGTGCTATTCAAACTTCCGAACCAGGCCTTCATTTCGCAGATGTTGTTTCCACGATTTGCACCTTTGTTAGTATTCGAATCTTCCTTCAACAAGGCTGATTCTGGTAACCACGACCTACGGACATTATTGGACTGTGTATCACACAATTCCTCATTTCGACTTCTCGAAGAAGAACAATCTCTCGCAAAGTGACCAGGCTGCTGACATCTCAGACATTTCATATTCTGCACGTAGTTCGAACTCGGTTTCCGATGGTTGTTGCCGCTGACACGCACGTCGTTGGAACGCTGCTGGTTGCTGTTGTTTCTGGTGTTCGAGTTGGAGTTGGAGTTGGAGTGAAACCTATTAGGACCAGAAGAATGCGGAAACTTCTTTTTCGGAAACTGAGGACGAAAGTTGTTCGACGACGACGGTGCAGTGCTGGTATTATTTCTAACTGCTGAGGACCCTTTATTCATACTATCGTAGATCTCATGCCGCAGTGCCATCTCCTTAACCTTACTGTAACTAGCCACCATACGACCGTCTTCAGAAACCGAGGCGTCCACATAAGATGAAAATTCACGACGATCTTTCAAGCAGTTTAGCAGAGCGTTGCATTGCTGGTTCAGGCGGACCTCCGATTCTGCCTCATCCGGAAAAGCGCGACGACCCAGATTTTCGATATCTTTACATACACTTAGAAATTGTCTGACCCGGCTTTTTGCTATAAGTCAGAAGCTCGCGTTGATTTAGTTACCTTTTGAGACTCAGTGCACCCTTAAGATGTTTTCCTGAACACAGTAGCCACAGCATCAAGACCCAAGTCTTTGATTTCCTGACTAATAGAATCAAAGAATGTTTTGCCCTCGTCTTTCAGGTAAGATGAAAATAATGCTAGCTTTAGCTGTTCAGGCGTACCCGGGAGAAACCTTAGCTTTATAGACGACAGAAATCCGTCAAATGATTCGTTATCTTTACACGAGAATTTCTGTATCGGAGGTAGAGCAGCTAGGACCACATTCCAAGCATCGGTGGCTACGATAGGTAGGTTAGGTGACCTAGACTGATTACGAACGTCCCCGCTACCACTACCGTTCGGGCTATTCCTGCAATTTTCAACCAATTCCTCACCGTTTAGATTGAGCTGTTTCCCTGGGCTGCCTTCCGTTCGTCGACGTGGTTGGCCTCGGGGTGTGAAGGGGGGGGTGACTGAAATTGCGAAGTGATCATTGTTGCATTCAATTGATCAGGGAACCTATTGTCGTTGTAAGGGTTATAAGTTCTTGTATTACCTCTGTCACCGAAGTGGTTCTCAGGGCCGATGGTCGCTCCAGCTCCTTCAGGTCTCATCTCTGTATCCGGATTGTATTCTTGGTTCAACATTTTATCCTGCAATACAAAAATTATGTTATTAGGGCTGCATTCATAGATATCACACAGTTGGATCAACGCGTCGTGACTTTGTTTCCAATCATTAATCGTCTTAACCAGGCCCTTAATTGGTTTCTCTGCCAATTGGCTCAGCTCGTGCAAAATTTCTGACATCTCAGTCCACTCAAGTAGGTGTGTCTCTAAACCATTAAGGTCCTTTATTCCGATTCTATTCAGTTTTGCCATCATGGAAGCAGCTTGCCGCCATGGCAAATCATCCAGGCCGTCTTTCGCAGCCTGCGCCTTCAACCACGTTTCTCGAAAGTTACGGATCAAACCGTCCACACGACTCGTGATAATATTCACAGTCCGTTCTTTCATTCGTGGGTCAGATTTCAAACAGATTGCAGCAACGCCTTCGCTAAGGCCCAATAAATCTTTTAGAGACTCGCCCAGCAGTACCTTAGCGTTCTCCACGTCTTCAGGCGCCTTGTCCTTGTCCACATTAGTATTCTCGAGTGCATCTTCCATCTCGTCTGCGCTGTAAACCAGAGTGTCGTCGGTGATAGGTTTCTCTTTCTCCATCTGTTTGCCTGCAATCAGAAATTCATAAGTAAAAGACCAAAAGATGCATTTTGTCATCACGTACTAAGTGCGACTTCCGTAACGCCCACTGACTATTAGCCCTGCGTAGAACCTCCGTCGAAAATAGCATAGATAGAGTAGTCGGAGTGTCCACCAGCTGGTAGCTGTGACACGGGCCGACCTTTGCTATCTAGTATAACAGTTATGTAAGTTTTGTGTGTTGTTGTTCTTCTCTGCCTGGACACCGTGCGGCACCGTAAGCCAAGGCCGTACAGTGTCTCACGTGCCCAATCTAGGCTGATTTCGACCAGGAGGGCCACCCCAGAGAGGTGAACCGCCTGGTCTAGGTCAGACCTAGATGGCAGACAGAGTCAACAGACATCCCGTTTGCATGAAGCAAATCCTGGTCTGAAGACTCGGGTGTGGAGAGATGCCACTGGGTTTATGGGACATAGTCCCGTCACCAGTTTGCAGGGGCAAATCTCCACCGGAAGAACAACAGCACATGGCTGAGAGGACTATTGGAGCATCGCTCCTCACCTTCAGTAGTAGAATGGTCCCATAACAAACGAATTTAGAATTTTGAGTAAACCACAAGTGGCAGGAATATTGGGACATCATCCCTCACCGTGCGTAGAACTTGTGTTACTAATCAAAAGATATGGCAAAAATTAAGATGGCGTCAAAGCGAGACTGGGTTCGGCCCCCAGTAAGCCGCCTCCCTGGCCGGGGAAGGCAACTGTATCTCCATTAGCTCTAAATAGATATTAATTCTCTACCTGAGTAGTTTCCAGTTCAGGTTGACTACTCGATCCAGGATAAAGATCCCTGTCCTCAGTACTCGCTAACTTGACTCTGTAACAAATGAAACTACTGTAATTAGTACAATACATCGTAATCACGAATCACGGAAACCCGACAACAACGAAGACCATTCACAAGACGAATTCAAGAGGACCGCTCGACAAGGAGGAATATAAATTAACAACGTGACATATGTTAATGATAATGTGTGAGTACCACGCATATTTACAGACGCAAGTGTAAAAATTATTTTTATACAAAGAGAATCATTACAAATAATAAATACAAAATTTAAATAAAGTTACGGCACAAAACAACTGGCATGCACTTATAAACTGAGCTAACATATACTGTAGCTGACTAAAACTATACAACAATAAATAAAATACAACTATTTCAAAATTGGGAATGTAGGGTCGAGGCAGCAGAAATTAGAGAAGATATATTGGCAAAACACAATCATCAAATTAAAGAATCATAGATACGAATCAATACTAGATAAAAGAGGCGCACATGGTGCGCAACATAATCCTACCGCCGAGACCCTGCTCACTCCTTACACCACATTTATATACTTACCTAAACGATCATAGAGCAATCCTATAATTGTATTTTACTAAGCTTGCGGAGACTCCAAATATTCTAATAAAAGGCTATGTGTCCCTAGGATATGTAGAGGATTATAGTGTACAATCAGATGATCATAAATTACCCGATTCCGTAATACTCGAGATCATAGTAACAACAGATGTTCATAACCGACATTAAGAAAGGTTATGTGAGAGAGTGTGTGTTTGTGAGAGAGTGCAAATACTTATGTCTAGGCTACGGAAAGAGTAATAGTTTGTAATTCGGTGTTTTATTCGTAGTCTTCAGCGTAGCCATACCGATGACCTTCCATCTCACTCTAACTTTACTGCTGACTTTAGACTTTTGAGCTGCGTAACGTGCTCACAAACTACGTCTAATATCTGATTTGATAATCATAATAAGAATATTATTCCACTAAAGGTGCTATTACATTTCATAGATTACATGAATGTGCCTTGTTTAGGATGTCCGGTTTTAGAGCCAATAACCCCGATCCATCATGATATCTATAGGTCCGCAATGTATGCCATTCAATTTTTTTTCGCACATTAAAATTTGTTTGACGGGACAAGCGGAATTCTTTTTGGGATTGTATGTGCGTAGAGTGATATGACATGACCATAAAGATCACTGTAGTTATCTTTATGGGTGTTACTGTAGTTAGAGTTTGATTTCTCGTTCTCACTGTACTTACAATTAGTTAGTGTCTAGCTCGTACTGTAGTAGCTGTCCCAGTATGTGTGAACTTATAATTCAGATTTTAATACTCTGAACACCTCCATCAATTTCATGTTTTCCTGTATGATTTTAGTTTATTAGTTTTTTCTTTTTTTTTTTTGTTTTTTCTTTTTTTTTTCCCGATTTCTATGTTTAGATTTTTTTTTTGATTATTAGCTTCTTGATTATTTATGATATGCATATTTAGTTTTCTATGATATAGATATTGTTGCATATTTGCGTATATGGATATGGCATGACCTTACGCGGTATGATAACATCTTTGTAGCTGTGCATATGCATTTGCGCTCTAGTTATCTTCTCTCGCCGAAAAATTTGCATATATTATTTTGGGATTATTATTATTATTATTATTATTATTATTATTATTATTATTATTATTATTATTATTATTATTATTATTATTATTATTATTATTATTATTATTATTATTATTATTATTATTATTATTATTATTATTATTATTATTATTTTTTTTTCTTCTTTTTTCTTTTCTTCTTGTTATTAATTTCAAGAAAAATTAGTCTTGTATTCCAGACGTAGACAATTAAAAAAAAGTGGCATCAATGACAGCTGTCGTTTTTATTGAGTAACACCCTACAAAGTTTTGCCATGAGCAATTTCTTCGCCGTTTTTTTCAATTGATAGACTACGCATTAATTTTCACTAGTCTGTTCAACGATGATGAATAATTATCGTGCCAAAAAGTCTAATTCTATTCAATTTACTAATTTACCCCGTTTATTGTTAATTTTTTGCTCTGTAAAATAACGTGTATTTTGCTGTTTGCTTTAAAAATCTTTTAATCCGCAAATGGTTTTCCACATCTTAAAACTGATTTAATATTAGAAAGTGGTACACTCTCACCATCAACAAATTGTGACTTTCCGTTTGTGTCTTGAATGTAAATATTTCATTTACTACGTTTATTTTTATTCAGTCGCGGTTCATTTATAAAAATGCAGTTTCTTAATGTTACTGTAAATATATTTCGTCTAATTTCGATTGTTTTCCACATATATCTCCCTAAGATCCCCGATAAACTACTTTCAAAGCCAAGAGCACGGCCTCGTTGTTTTGTTTTCATCAAAATAACAAGTCGCATTCTTTCCTTTCTTTCTCACAGGATTAGCTGGCTGTCTTTTTTCATTTTTCATTTCTTATGAAAAAAAACACTGCTTGTGTTTTGATATTTTCCACCAATTTCTGATTTTTATCCAGCAACTTACCATATTAAACTATTATTCATAAAAAAAATACGGCTAAATATCGATTAATTATATCCCTGATTTTCAGGCGACAAACTTTTCGTGCGTTGCGCATGCGACAGAGTTCCCGAAATGGTGTCTTCTAATGTGTGCACTCGATTCGAGCCGAATCCTTTTTATAAGGAGAAGTGTAAGAATTGCTACAAGCCAAAGGACACCCACTCACAGGACATTTTGGAACAGGCCAAGGTTGGTTCCCTATTTTTTTTTAAAGGGAATGTTGTGTTGTCTGTTTAGCACTTTGGAAAATGGCCCTCAAGTTATGCTCTTTCTTGGTAGTGTTGTTTGATATCTCTATTTCGTGTACTTGTATGTTGTCTGCTTTTCGGCTACTGGTGTTTTAAAAACAGCGTGAATTTCCCTAAAGTTTTTCTAAACATCGTCCATTAGTGCGCCAGCGTTCTGTTTATAAGCAATTTATCGGCACTTGGTTCATGGTAGAAAATTCGCTCGTAACGTAACTCTGCCTTCCAAAAACATCCCAAGCTTAGCACAGACCAACTAGAAGTATGATTCACTTAGACTTAGACTCAAAATCATGAAGGGCCTGTTCCTTTTGGATCCAGTTTCTGTTGATTTTCCGCTTTTTTACGTTTAAAACTTGAGTCGTAAATGCAAAAGGCATCTTTCCTGTCTGTTTATCAATGTTTTGGAAGTCTCTTATCGCCAAAATTCAATTAGGCTTTTTTGAAAATGGCGAAAATTTTTGACCGCTCTCGCATGAATAAACAGTACATTTGCTTTAGTAGTGAATGCTCGTTTGTTATTTTCGGTGTCATTATCCATGCTCGAATGCTAATTTCGACTTTTCATTTCCACATGCACGGTTGCTTACTTTCAGCTTGGCTGTGTATTTTCGTTCATTTTTTAGTTTTACATTCATTTTTCCGAAAATGTTCAGTTTCTTTTGTTCTTCTTTCATTTCAAGTTCGTTTCCTTGCATGTAAATTGCTCCTCCTCCTGCCCAAGTGGGTTTCAATGCTATAAACGTCTCATGTATATATTCTTTATTATTGCTGTGCCACTTCCATTCATTCTTTCTATGCATGACCTTCACAACTTTTCTTCTTATTCTTTGCATATTATTCGTGTAGAGTAGCCGCGCGTCCTTCAACACTGACCCAAACAATCCAAGCCATGCATTGGTCATTTTATTGAATACTATGCTCCCTATGCCGTATAAGGATGTTTGCTTTAATTCTTTATATTTTTTATTTTTGAATTTTTGAGCTTTTATATTCTTATTTATTTTTTTCTGATTTTGACATGTAGATTTTGTTGTGAGTGTAGACTTGCAGTTGCAGAAGGCGATTAAGGTTAGCTTAAACATGTGAATATTCATGTGAATTCAGGGTCTGTGTTTTAGTAGTTACGGGATTTTTTGTTTTTGCCAAGTCCTGAGGAAAAGCTTTAGTTTGCTTGGGTAGGCGAGGGGGTTTAGTAGGGCGTAGGACTAGGAAAATGCAAACTAGTTCCCCCAGACATGTCCACCCTGTCCACCCGGTCTGCCTTCCGGCTTGGCTTGTACTTGGTTTTCATGAAGCTGTGCAGCACGATGCTCAGGCCCCCTTTAAATCAGTATGTCACGTGGTTGATGGGTTGGAAACTGAATTTCCGTGCATGTACATAGTAGAACTCCATTTACGTAGTGCTAGTGGTTTCCTAATATTATCCTATAATTATAATTCTATAAAGCCTTGAACTTGTCTCTCTTATCTTCACCACTGTTTACATAATGAAATAACAGTGCCATTTCAGAATGAAAATTGCTTTTTAATTGCATTACACCGTATAATATGTGTATTGTTAGGGAACCTGCTAATTGCTGTTTATGCCCGGGGGACGGCTTACTAGAACTCTTTCAAAGCTGCAAAGTTTCTTTCTATTTTTGTACGAATTTTCTAATTCGAGCGATGTTTTCTAAGTGTATTAAGCGATGTAACGGCCTATTTTGAAGCCTCTACTGGAGAACCACATTCCCATATATCATACGCAAATTAGCACAATTGGAATACAACTAATCGTCATTTACATACACTACAGGGAAAAACAGCGCCCAACGTGCGTTTCAAAAAATTGCGTGTGCAAAGACGTTGTTTATGTATGTCGCCTCACCAAACTTTGTAATTAGTTACGATTTCCATGCGTTATGAATGATTCACATAGTCCGAATGAGTTATTTTTCACTATTTTCACTAGTAAATATTCGAGCTTTTTCCCTCGCGCGCTCCACACGGAAACAAATATTCTGTTGCGTATTTGCATAGAGCCGCGTATTTTGAAAGACAGCCGTCATACCTTTTGTGTACTACATTTTCCGCTTTCTCCTTTCTCCCTTCTCTCTCTCTCTCTCTCTCTCTCTCTCTCTCTCTCTCTCTCTCTCTCTCTCTACCTCTCTCGAGATCTCCCTCTCTCTCGCTTCTCTCTCTCTCTCTCTCTCTCTCTCTCTCTCTCTCTCTCTCTCTCCCTCTCTCTCTCTCCCTCTCTCTCCCTCTCTCTCTCCCTCTCTCTCTCCCTCTCTCTCTGAGTTAGCCCCACGCTCCTACCCTATGTGTCCTTTTGAGCTGTCATCGAACCCAGGCAAAAACTGTCAACAGCCGCATAACTTGTAAGTTCCACCTATCTTTTTCACAATTTTGGTAGAATGTTTACCAATAATTCTTCCTACGTGCTTGATTGATATTTCTTGTGTTGATGTCACATTTTTAACCATTATATTGCTCTGTCAACCATGTGATTTTTCTAGGGGTGCGATACATTTTTATTTGTACGAATTAGCGCTTCGCGTCCGCCCTGTTGCGCGCTCTATCGACAGGCGGGCGCAAGGCGCGCTCCGCAAAGCGCCCGCTTACTAGCACCCACTTTCCTGTTTACGCGCGAGCGCGGGCGCTATGTATGGATTTGTTTTAGAGTCTGTTTTTTTAGTTAGTTGTAATTATCGTAATTATTTATTATTATTTCTGTACATAGTCCTTGATTGACCGGTGTAACACTAGCACTACTGGCCCTTATTACATACTATTCTGGGGCCGCTGAAAGACGGTGATTTTGGATTTATGTGAGGTTATTTTTTTTTCCCATTTAGTGGAGCAATACCAGAAAAAAATAACAAGAACACTATTGTTTATATTTTTTGCTTGAGTATCGTATTATGCAACATTTTTAGTACTGTAATTGTAATATATTAAATATATTTATTAACACATTAAATGTGTGCATCAATATGATGAAATATATTACTGATATCTTTGATTTAATTTTATGATCTTCTATTTAAAAAAAATGGGCCATGGGCCTTCAAAGTCGCTTTTTGGGTGCGTAATCTCTATGCAAATCAGCTTGATTTTGTGTGCTGCCGATAGAGTGTGTAGACCACGGATGTATGAAAGATACAGCGAAATGAGATAGTGTCATTTGCAGGGATTTTCTGTGTAGAACGTTTGACGTTGCAGATATACGCAAAAGCCTGGCGTTTGACAGGTTGCAAACGCATTTATTGATCGGCCTGGGTTTTAGGTTTTAGGTTTTATAATGTGTTTAAAGTGGTATGCCACATGGTATGGTAACAACTTTTTCAAACTTTTTCAAAATCCTAAATTATTTTTTAATGTTTTTCAACTTTTATGCTATTTTCTAGTGCAGTTTGCGTTTGTTTGTTTTTATAGGCAAGTAGTTAATAGAGTGCCGTTATATTTACTCTTGTTGCAGCCTAATTCGTTTGTGTTTTTCCTTACAATTTATTTTGGTGTGTTTATTATTTTTCTATTTCAGTTCCGTCGCATATTTATTCTACAGCAGATGAGAAGTGTTCGCCTTCTTCAAGCAGGCGGTCACTGTTACTATATTCAGGTATGTAGCACTTAGAATTTGGGTCGAGCGGGGGAATATTTGTGAGATTCTCAAATGTTTTCTTGAAATTTTCTGCAATTTTACAGAAACAGGCTCACATTTTAATTGTAAAATTACTAGTAAAAATACGTGTCGTAGGGAGCGTACTTATTACATGTCAAAATTTGAACTTGAAGTTTTTTTTCTATAAATTCAAGTTTTTCTGTAGCTAGAGTGACACAGTTCTGTTTTTCTCGTCCCATTCTTTTGTTACTTGCTTTTGATACTTAGTAAAGATACTTGCTATCTATATTTCATTTATTTTTAGGATGTGAAACGGTCGGGGCACCCGGAACGGAGCAGGAAGTGGCACTGGATGCTCGACCGCTGGAGTGTCCGATTATGGAAATGGCGGAAAAACGTACTATAATGGACCAATAACCTTTTGTTTTCATGAATTAGCCGGTTTTCTTTGAGTTTGAATAGTTTGCGAGCAGTTAAATTCGATAGCTCCACACAACTGCACTTTTCGGTTGCTAATTGAAATTCTTGCTTCCCTCGAGTACTGCCGGCTGATTCAACGTGTAGATCCTTCACTTATTGTTAGTAGGGTTCTGAGGAGCTCTTCTACTTTGAGTGTTGCTTTTTCGTGCTTTGTTTTGAATGGAATAAAGTTGGGTTCCGGTCATCGGGTTTCCCTTTGATATGTGTGTTTTTGTCTTGAAATTAATGATGGTTTCACTGTTGTTTGTTTTGACTGAACTCGCAAAAGCTCTACTGACTACTTAGTTAGCTTGATTAGCTAGCTATCGGTTTCTCATTATGATTATGTGACAAGGATCACTTGATAATGAAGCTCTTTTCGCTTCCATATTGCGGCGCGCAGACAGCGAGGGGGAGAGGGACCCATGCCACTCTGCCGCTCTAAAATTATCCCCGTTTCAGTAGTAATAGCGCGCGCGGTTTTTTGGCAATTACAGATCGGGTAATTGAAAATTTGTTATAAATATAGCATATTAGTATACTGGAGCTCATTGGGGATCGTTTGGTATATCGTTCGTTAGGATTGGTAAATAATGAAAAGATGGCTTCCGGTCCCTAATGGTAAATGCATCCTGGACAACCACGACTGCTTTCTCGTGTTTTGTTATTGATATGTTCCATTTGGTGCCGGAATCGTCGAAAAGAGCATGGAAAGCATGTACATATTACACTTACAGAACACTATATTTTTCAAAACCACATGCCATACCACTTTAAATATTTAAATTACACAGTGATTAAGATTCAATGAACAAATTACAATTGAACTGCTTTTATATTTGTCAACAACTCTGACTGCGTTTTATTTATCTTCGTTGGATTTTAAAAATCTTGCTATATCTTGAAAAGGTGATAATTTTCCCCTAATGATGACTAATACTTATTGTAAGACACGATGAACTTTATAACTGTAAAACATTTAAATAAACAGTATTTATTTTATTAAACATACAAAAATAGTGTCACCTACGCGTAAGACTAGTTTCTGAAGCCCTTCGCCGCCCCTCTGCTATAGTAGTCCGTTCCGTAATTATACCAATGGCTTATACACTTTTTTTTGCCCCCGATTACCTACCAGGAGCAGTACAGCAACATCCTCTTTACGTTCCAGAACCAGTCGACCTTTGTGCTAGTATTAAGATAGTATTAAGACGGCACGGATCTAGTTTCTTGCTCATCACGTCTTGTAATATCAGTTTGTTCTACGTTCCACAGTGAGCAATCTGCCCGTAATCCTAGTGGTAAACATAGCGGTAACACGGGCTTAACATAACCATAACCTCTTAGACTTTGATGAAAGTTTAGTATGCGTTAGAATGAGTGTAGGAAACTGTTGCGTGGAGGTTTTTCCACTATCACTTATTTTTACCATTTGAGGTAGGATACATATAGCTAAACTATTTGAAATATATTTAACACCACCATATTGCATTCTTCTTACTTTCACACATAATTTGTGTATTTCTTTTCTTCTTGTTTTATTTTTTTATATAAAGTAATAGATAATAATAGATTGGGATATTCAGAGTGCGCTGCAAAAATGCAAACTTGTTCCCATGCGCGATCTTGTAATTTGAACGTTTTTGCCGATGTATTTTCCTAAAATGCCTACGTAGTCTTTCCTATTCTCTTTCATATATTTTTGTTAAAACATACATTTTCGCTTCTTGTTTCAATGTCTAGTTGTCAATCTGTCAAAGGCACTAATTCTGTCTGTCAAACACTTTTTTTGTTTCCAAAATCTTCCGCCAACCGCGTCTCATTTTCTTTTGACCGCCCGCGCGCGCCGCAAAGCTACCGCGTTGGGGCGGCGCTTACTCCGCGCAAAACAAAAGCAGCTTTTGTCTTGTTTCCATGTTCCCCCTTGTGTATGCATGCTTCCGCATTTTGGCTTGTTTGGCCAGGCGGCCGATTGTTTTAGATACTATTGATTTATTTTTAGGTTTCTACTGGGAATTTCATTTCGTTGCTGGGTTCTCACCTTTTTGTGTCGGTTATACTATGGTGAATTAATTTCTGTTCCTAAATTACTGCCTTTCGTTACAGTCACAGTGTTGTTTATTTGGCAAATCTCTGTACTTTCCCGGCAAACACCGTTTTTAATAGCAATAATAAAAATTAAATTGGATAATTATTAACGTAAATTATGAAAGAAATACTGGGTATTTAAATATTTTAGTGAAGAGTAATAATGATAAAATGGTAAGAAAATATGAATGTAAAGTTTGAATATAATTACCAAGGTATAATTTAATTAAAATTTCCAGCTCGCTCAATCCAGGAGTAATACGGTGTCTGTGTATATTTTCCTTTTTCCAATTAACACTGTGTGTATTTCCTCTCTTTACTTCTGCTTATTGACTTCCAAACAACCTATTTAGTATCTATTTAGTGTGAATCTTTCTCTATTTGCTTATTCTATTCCCTAAGAGTAATAACGAACGACCAACTACAATGTACAGTTACAGTATCTTGTTACGGTGTACCCACCCCGCACCAAATTCTATAACGCGCTTCCCCCCGCAAACACTGCTTCAATGTAAATATGGGGAGAATAGAAGCTCCGCAGCATTGTTCGAATATATTCACTCGCACAAATAATACACACATGAAATACACAGAGCACCCCAAATGTTGAAGTGTAGAGACCGAAAACTATTTTTTTTTCAAGTGGAATTACTATTTATAAACTAGGAATGTTTAGTAATGTGTATTCGTAGTTTTCTAAAAAAAATTAATGTCTTTTTATTTTAATAATTTTGCTTATATCGCGTTTTTTCGTTTAGCGTAAGTAGGCGTATGATGAATTGAGTTTCAAAGCATTTTTTTTCCTGTTCCTGTAGAACCTTACCAAATTTTAAAGGTGTTTCACTTTTTGCTCAAAAAATAAACTGTGTTTGAGAAACTAAGCCAATTGCTACCCCCCTCCTAGTAAAATGTGTTCAGTGTGCTGAAATTTACATATCACTTAATATCAGCGATAAGACGAGCGAGAGAAAGTTTGTCTGTACGTGTGTACGTGCGTTACGCTCGCTCTGTCAGGAACTCCATATATTACCTCTCCGCGAGCGCACCCCCTATTTCCCCCCGGCTCTCCGTACTGACCACTAGTAAGAGCGGTGCGCGGCGTCAAAATAGAGTCGTAACCCAAATTTGACATCTTGTTCTAGGTCCTTTAGCGCTGCACGCGCACACGAGGTTTAACCCACTAGACATTTGAATATGTAGATCATTTTATCACGAGTGGCTGCTCAAGACTTTAAAATCAAATGTACAGTGGTTTCCCAAATTGCCATATTGTTAGTTTTACTTTTAAATAGTACATTATTAAGACAGGGGGGGGCGTGGTCAAGTGGCAAGGCCCTTGCTCACCACGCCACCGGTCACTGGTTCGATCCCGGGCCGGAACCCCTTCACCCCACCAAAGGTGTAAAAGTTGGTAGCTGGGTAAAACCAGCGGAGATAAATCGACTTCCCGAGCAGATTGGCCACCGGGAAGTTTAAATGGCCAGTATGTCCAGCCTCTGAGCTGGACCCCGGTGCACCGTTTCCGCGGATTCGGTTGATATAACCCGGTTCACTTTTTTATCACTTTATTATTAAGACATATGCAAGAACTTGTGGTAAGAACTAAATAAATGTGATACTTCGAATAAGCAATTCTTTCCGTTTTCTAAGTTGTACATATTTTGTCGTTCGTAAAAAAGTTTCATTTTTGAAAATTCTATTGGCACACGGACTTATGCATTCGATTATATGTCTTAAAGCGAATTAGCGGTCGGTCTCAACAAAAAATACAAAAAGAGGCGGGGTAAACAACCGTGCGTTGACCACCGTCTTCAAACCGTACTCTTACTAGCCAAATTCAAAAAATTTTGTCAAAATTTCGTCATTTGGATGCTGCGGAGTGTGTGATCATTTGAAAAGGCCATCCCTCGATTTTTCCAGGGCCGTGCTAGTATTAAAATCGGCAAATCGCTGGATTCGAATTTTCCCATACAAAATCGCAAAAAATGGTTGTTTGAGAACATTTTTGTGCAAGATGCACTTATTTGTTTGTGTTTTTATGTTTATTTTCGTTTATAACGTTTTTCAAACTATTTTTGGTGAAAAAACCCCAAACCGGGTGGTATTTCGCTTTAAGTCTTGCTATAATATCGGCCGCATTTCTTGAGAAAGTGGTTTTAGTAATGAGCCGAAACAAGTTTCTCATCTAATTGTAAAGCGCTTTGTTTTGTGGAAGATCTAATTAGATCTATAACTATTGTATCACTTTGTAAACACGCACATATCTCAACTTTCAATCTTATTTCTCTTTTATTACAGTTGGAAGTGTAAGTATCAAAGTATGGCTAATTACATGTCCAATTGATTCATGCATTTTTTTGGTTGAACCTTTTTTTAAACATTTGAATTCTCGACTTTATTATTTAAAAAAAAACATTTCTGCTCTTTTTGAAGCGACGTGGTATAAACGTATTGTGTACCGCTACATTCCGTACATTATATGCAAATTTTTGGTTTACGGCACAGAATGGTACAATTACAATAATTCACCATTATGCATTTCAAAACCATGTGTCATACCACTTTAATAGGCGCAACCTTTCTATTTCCAACTCACTTTCCAGGCCCCTATGTGTAGTGTACGGTATGTAAAGCGTTGTTCAAGTATGTTGCCGAAAAGTGGTCTATGGCCGTGTTTTTCCTCCACTATGAAGGTCATTCCAACGCGCGTTCGATGCTTTTTTACCGCGCACGAACACTCTTGTTGTGTGTAGTTGATGGTTAACTTACTTACATTTTAATAATTTTACTATAACTGTTTAGTTAACAAACCACACAAATTTCTGTATCTAGGTGTGTGTGTGTGCAAATTTCAGTGTCTGTCTTTACAGAGGCCCACAAAATTTGCATATACATGGAAGTGCAGTTTCACAAACTCCATGCAATTCCGCTTTAAAATACACCTAAAGCTGGCAGTTCGCCAACGGCCAACCCCTATCCTGATTTTTGGCTACTTTCCGGCATGTTCTATTATAGGATGGACTGCGGACTTTCTAACATACAAAACCGTCGGTCGCTCCTTTTTTGAGCCGGGTATTTTATAGGCAAAGCGGCTGCAACTTGCACGCGCATTTTGCTTACAACATTTCCAGTTTTTGTGCATATATTTATGCCGTGAGTGAAGAGAGAGAGAGAGAGAGAGAGAGAAAGAGAAAAAGAGAGAGATAGAGATAGAGAACATAAGATGTGAATGACAGGAAGATTGAGGAAGGAGATAGAGAGCTACAGAGAAAGAGAACGATCATTTGCACGCGCTTGTATGCTTGCGCATGGTATGGTAATTTTCTGGGTTTTCGGCCCTGCTTTATGTAAGTACCAGACGGCTATCACCACCTGAGGCGACTTCCAATACTATGTAGGCGATACGGGTACTTCGGATGAGCATGCTTTCTTGGAGTGTACATTTAATCATCTCGGTTCCTCCTCTCTCCGTCTTCCCTCTCCCTATCCTCTCTGCCCTCTCTCTCTCTCTCTCACTGTGTTTGAAAATGTTTAAAAGTGAAAATTGTGAAATCTATAAGTGTTGTGCTTCTGATGCCAAAAATAGAGCTCTCACTGAAAATTGCTGTAAACACGCTATTTTCAAGGTCGCCCTCTAACCATTGCTAGATGTGTTTTTTTTGCCTCGCCTCACTGAAGAGGAAATTCATTTTAAAGTACTCTCTTCTTCATTTATTGTAATAATAATCGTCGATATAAGCATTGTTTCACTTACTGTAATAATATACAGAAATGCATTCAACTTTTTTTGTTTTTATTATTTTCGATTTATTTTTGGCACACTTGGGTTTGGACTTTGGACTACGTCGCTGCAGTTGTTGAACATCTGAGGCCATATTCACCACTCAATTCACCATGGGGAATGCCCCGTCTTTTTTCTCTGCGTGTCTCACATTAGAATGCTATTTTCTGTCCCCAGGATATGTTTACCCGAAGTGAAAGTGGTGAATATAGTCTCAGGTGTTACCGTATCGCTTAAAAAAAAACCAGAAGTGTGGCCGAATGTTCAACATTGGTGTGTTATTGTGAGTAATCAACAAGATGGTTGTTTATATAAGTTAATTAAAAGATTTTATAAATTTATGAATAACATTTCAGATGAACCGCAAAATAACCGCGTGCGGTTTCCTCTATGTCGCACCCTCAAATTTGGATTTTTCCGTACAAGCACACACGGCAAAGGTAGGTATTTTTATAAACTTTATAAATAAAATATTTATTAGTATTTATTATTTGTTAAACAACGTCTCATAGTCTAAACAACACGATTGTGGTGTAAAAATAAAGATGTAAGTAACTGTTTTTCTTTGCAGTTTTGCTTTTGACCGTTGTACTTCAATTTGCCTATGTTTAGAGCTGCTCGAAATAGGTTAACGTTATACTAGCCAATGTAATTTGATCATGATAGTAATATATCAAATTAAATATTGTAATAATGTATGCATATCACCAAATTGTTTTCTTTAGCGTTGGCAACGACGTTGGTTTACATTATTCGACACGGGCGAACTATCCTACGCTTTAGACAATAACGTAAGTCCGTTGATTAGTTTATTTTATTTATTATTAGTCCTCTCCATATATTGACAAAGCTTGGAGTGTGCGCGGGAGCATTGTGGCCCACTAGTGAGTGCGCCGCAACGTCGCCCATGTTACCTATGTATTTTTGCCGCGTAGCCGCCGGACGACGGTGACATAAGAGGTGCACGCGCGTTGAAAATATTCCACGATATTGTCTGCATTAAAAACATTTGGTAAACACTTGGCGGTTGGTTGCCAAGTGGTCGCGAAATGGTTTTTCGTGTTTCCTATGCGTCTACCCTGTTGTTTCAGCCCGACACCGTACCCCAATTTGCAATTGACATGACCCGGTGTCATCGAGTATGTGAGGCGGACAGCATTACAGGTACTGTAGTTAATATTATTATATATTATTATATGTTATTATTACCTTCCTTTTCTGACATTCAATGACTGTCCTTACAATTAGTTTACTTCATTTTCTTCCTTTCTGCTTTTTGTTGATGTAACAAAATGGTATATTGTATTAAAAGTTAGCAATTACTAATTATCCGCTAACAATAAGAGCCTAACGTTTAGGCCCGAGAAGGGAACATAACATAACTATAGCTATGGTCACAGTTTTCATAATATAAGCATAAAATGAAAACGTGTGAACGTGTGCGGGCGATTTCTTCAAAACAGTATAAGTTCATTACTGCTTCGTTTTATGACCCCCGTGAAACATTGTTTAATTTTTCATTATTATGAAGATTTTACAATTCCTTATTAATAATAACGATAATGTAATAATATTTATTGTTATTTTAATATTATTAAGGTCACTCTCACTCAATATTGCTGGCTTTTCGTAAAGAAGCTGATGACGATTGCCCTCCTGTGGTTTACGTGAAAGCCGATTCAACCGAGGAAATTAGATGGTGCGTTTATTGATTTATTTATTTATCATTATTGATTATTTTTTATGTATTAATTTATTTATTTATTTATTTTGTGTTGATTCATTCGATTGTTTAGCACAGCCGTAATTTATAAGTTTTCACATACACAATGTTTAATGTATTGAAATATATTGATTAATAGGAAATGTGTTTACCATCTTTATTTGCTGATTTTCTAGGTGGCAAAACATGTTATGCCCGTTTGCCAAGGAAAATATAATACTGAGGCCCAGAAAAGCCACAGAGACCGCCGAGCCGAGCTACCAAGTGGTAAGTTACGATATAAATTTATTTTTATTTTAGCAGTTCTCGTGATTCCAGTATTGAAATTTGATGCTATCTGAAGCTGCGGTTACGGTAATCGGTCACTAACGTATTTCCTCGTTTTCAGGAACCAGCCGCCCCAATTGTCTCCCCAGTGCCCCGGAACTGTTCCCCTTGCAGTTCTCGTGATTCCAGTATTGATCGATTGGAATCAATCGATAGTCGGTACGACTCGGGCGGTCGACATGGCACTGGTGGGTGTTTTCAGCATTTTAGCAACTTCTACTTTTAATTTTTTATGGTAAACCATATTTATTATTATATCTGTTTTAGTGCGTCGCGTCAAGCGTGACAGCGTCCTCGGACGGGAACAAGACAAGAAAACGGATGTTACATCCGCCGTTACTGTTCAAACGTCCCAACCTCCGTCATCTATTGGGTAGGTTCAGGTTTTTCAGAGAATTGTTGTAGCTCTCCGTTCCTTTCTAGCTCGAATCGGAATCGTAGGATGATTGAATAACATGCTAGCGCCGTGGCAAGTTCGTTCGTCTATTGTAACCCCGGAAAGCCAGGATGTACTTCAGCTTGAATCCTCGGCCTGGGTGCGGGCACCGTGCGGCCCGCCAATTTCTGGCAGGCGCACCGGCCAAGTTTCGTCAGAACTCTCGCGCTTTACGCTAAACTTTTTCTACTTTCAGCTCATGCGCTTCCTCTTCACTACTGCGGATAGCCACCGAACAGATGGATCCAGTGATTTTACCTGGTATGTTTGGGGTTTTTTGAGCAATTATGTTATGAAGCGATCTCTCACACGCTTGCTCTAGCTTCCTGTTACACTTTTTCTGTTGCTCCCTCCTCTATCTCTCATCCACGTAATGTATCAGAATGTATTTTAGCTTCAGCTCCACCATCTCAACCTCCATCTGTTGCTGAATCCACAACATCGTCAGCGAGAAAATTTGCACCATTGCCGATCGATACTTCGGTCACGCACACACTTCGCAAGGTAAGAATTTGAGGAATTAATGGTTTTGCTATTCCAACTTTGCCGCTGGAATTGAGTGAGCCCCTATTGTAGCGGTCTGTAAACGAGTTGTATTTTGTGCTGAGCCAACATCTTGTTTTTTTTTTTTTTTTTTTTTTTTTTTTTTTTTTTTTTTTTTTTTTTTTTTTTTTTTTTTTTTTTTTTTTTTTTTTTTTTTTTTTTTTTTTTTTTTTTTTTTTTTTTTTTTTTTTTTGTTTTTTTTTTGTTAATTTTTTTTTCTTTTTTTTTTTTTTTTTTTTTTTTTTTTTTTTTTTTCTTTTTTTTTTTTTTTTTTTTTTTTTTTTTTTTTTTTTTTTTTTTTTTTTTTTTTTTTTTTTTTTTTTTTTTTTTTTTTTTTTTTTTTTTTTTTTTTTTTTTTTTTTTCTTTTTTTTTTTTTTTTTTTTTTCTTTTTTTTTTTTTTTTTTTTTTTTTTTTTTTTTTTTTTTTTTTTTTTTTTTGTTTTTTTTTTTTTTTTTTTTGTTTTTTTTTTTTTTTTTTTTTTTTTTTTTTTTTTTTTTTTTTTTTTTTTTTTTTTTTTTTTTTTTTTTTTTGTTTTCTCTCAGATGCATGAACGCGGGTTTTTTTTGCCATTTGCTCGCTTTACTGTATACCGATATAAATGTAAATATTTTTCGTATATTGTTGTAAGTTTAGGGCTGGCTGATGCTACGCGGCAAAAGTGATTCGGAGTGGCATAAACATTGGGTAGTGCTGGCCGGATTGTCGCTCAAACTATACAAGTGAGTATTTCTATTTCGTGAAACATTTAGGTACGGTAGCTTTTTTGTATCATATTCACTCTTGCTCATAAGGCTCCTTCTTGCATACGACAACACATGAGCCAAAAAATCTCCGTTATCTAATTACCAGCCGTTCGAAGAGCCCTACGGGCTCTTCTCCGACTGGAGGAATCGGCCTTCGGCCGATTGTTTCCCTATTTAAAAAAAGAATTGCTACAATGTAAAAAGTTAACTCTCGTCTCTTTCTCTTCCGTGCCACTTACACTCACACGTCTCTGATTGTGGAAACGTATAATAATCAGTTTGGATCTCCACTCGACTAATGCTACCATGCAAATTTGCCATTGACGGTGCTCTATGAAGAGCAGATTGTTACCCTTATGATAAGCTGGCATAGCTCAACCGGTAGAGGGTTGGACTATGAATCGAGAGGTTGTGCGCTGCTGTGGGTTCGAATCTCGCCAGCGGCAAAGATTTTGTATGCTCTTTCGATCGAATAATTTTCTTTATGAAGGGATTTCGTTGTGCACATAAAAACAAACCCGTGACAAACTCTTCTCCTTTATATAATAAGATATTACTTAATTAGGCCAATTAATTAATTTAGTGGCTAATCTAAATCTAATTAATTGCAGAGACGTCTGGGGCGAGGATTCCACTGAGCCTCTGTCAATCGACCTCTCCGAATGCGAGAATGTCTACCCGTCTGCCAGTGCAAGGAACTACGGTATCGAGATCAAGGTATAGAGCGTTTACCATTTACGGAATGTCCGCTTTTCTTTAACAACTAATAATTAGCTATGTGTAGCGATAATCCGTAGTTACCAGTGGCGGCTAAACGGCTCACGAGTCGCTTCCTAGAGAAGCCACTTCCATTAGGCTTACCATCCACCTAAGCTTTGGCACAGAACCTGCTGAACCTTGCAGTTGCGTTCAATCGCATCAGATTCAGATTAATCTTTTTTTAGTGTAAGCGAACTCGCTACGTTCTCTCAGCGATGACGCCCGGCATTCGCGACTCGTGGATTAGTGCTCTTCAACAGGTGGGCGATCTACTCTTCCTCTCTTTGTTTCTCCCTCGATCTCTCTTTCTGGCTTTCTCTCTACCCCTCTCTCTCTCTCTCTCGGCTTCAACGATGATTGTATCATGTTTCATGTTTATTATAAAGATCCATCTCTTATTAATTCATTAATTATTTTAATGAACCTGCATGAAATAAACGTTACCACTGAAACATATCGAAAATACATATCATGTTAGAATATAGAATCCTCAACGCTTTTATGGTCTGGTGCGAAATTTAATCAGCAACGGATGAATAAAAAAAATATATTGAAATTAAACTCCTTTTATTTGCGAATTCTATGGTTTTCGTTCACGGTTCACTTCATACTTCGTTTTTAATCTTTGGAACGATACTCCCTCTTCATCTTCTTATTTTTTTATTATCATTTTTTATTTAAGAAATATTCTTTAGAACCTTCACGATCCATCGCCATCGTACCCTGATACCACAGGTAACAGTGATGCCGTATCTCTGGCGGGAAGCTCGGATGTACTTGGCGTACCGGTCGTGAGTTTATTTATCTATCGATTTTTTCTGTTATCGATCAATTTCATTATTATTCACCGACTCACATTTATTCTCAGCCAACCGACAGTTGTGTCGTCATTGGAGTACATCTTGTTCCATATTATATTGTGCCATCTGTTTGTGCGTTCCCTTCTGCCATCTTTTCATGGGGGTTCCAAGTATACCAACAATTCGGTGTGGTTCTGTCAATACTACCGTATTTGCATATATAATATGAAAAATTGCATATATAATATGAAAAAACTTGCATATATAATATGAAAAATTATAAAAATATTCTCGTGTAGTTCCAAGATACGGTAAATTTTCAGCATACTTGGAAACCCCATAAAGGTAGAATGCAGTTATCCAGTAGGCACATCACAAATCGCGTGTCATATCTCTTTATACTTTATACAATAATATCATGATTGCAGCGCAAAAAGCACATAGCTTATGTGGCTCCGGAATCGCATCACTCAAACTCGATGATGGATGAAGACTCGAGTACAGAAGACGAGTTGGAGAATATTGGAGCACGGAGGAGAAATGACAGTCACAGGTTGGTGTAGTGGCTAGGTGTCTGGCTAATGAGCAACACGTCGCTGGTTCGGCTCTAGGATGGGCAAAGATTTGTCTGATGCTCATGGATGCTACAAAAGGTTGTTTAACTAAATAGAGAAAAATATGCGCTATTACAAAGACAAAGATATCAATGAGCACCTCATGGATAAATATCATAAATTACTATAAATTGTATTATTTTATTTTCAGGTCACTATCCTCTTCATCGTCGCGATCACGTCCAAGAGCGCGGGAATCACTCTCGCCATCCGTTCGCCGCTCACCAATCGGAAGGATTAAGGAGAAGAGCGTTGAGGGAAGGATACGGTATGTCTCACTAAGGAGAGGGGTAGCGCAGTCGGAAGAGGCTTACAATTAGTTGGGAGGGAAACCAACGGAGGTTCGATCCTTCACAGTGTTTTGCAACTCTCCTTTTTTTGCCTTGCCTCTCTCTTTTAGATAGCTCTATCCTTTTTCACTCTCTTTCCCTCTCTCTATCTCTCTCTTTCTCTCTTTCTCTCTCTCTCTCCTCTCTCTCTCTCTCTCTCTCTCTCTCTCTCTCTCTCTCTCTCTTACAAGTATAATTTTTACAATATTTTTTTCAGTCACCCATCCAATTCTTCTGTAAACTCGTCAACACATGGGAAACACAAGGGGCGGAAGTCAGTAACGGTTAGTTTTATTTTGTATTTATTTCTGTAACAATTTGGTGGTTTGTTTGTAAACTTGCACTGAACATTTCTTTGGTACTGAAGCCTTTTCATTTACTCAGTGCTATTTTCTCTACGTTTCTTCTTTTTTTTTCTTTACCTTTGTCTGTTTTTGTACTGTTTGGTTCCGAATTGTCCTTAGGCTTGTTGTTGTTAGACTTTGGCTTATTCCTCATGAGCTATAAGACCGTAAGACCTAGGGTTTCCTTCCTTCGAATTTTACGCCGTATGCTTTGACATCCTGCGACCCTACACCTACAGGTTTCTTTTGCATCAATATAAAAATGTGTAATAAATTCTAGCTGTATTGCGTTCTCTTACCCTACTTTTCTTCTGTAGTATATTACATTTCTTTCTCTTCTTTTTGTTTAGTTAGTGTACATTTTATGGGGACCGCGCTCGTATTGTATGAATTTTATTGTATCGCCGCACATCTGTTCTGCATTTGCATTTTGAAATTTGAAATTTGTTAGAAGAGCACAGACTGAATCACTTTTTGAAACTACAAACACATTGCGTTAGGAAGCGTACGTACCTTACCTTATCTTAGGTACCTCCCTAGGGTATCTGAGGAAGATTTCAGTCATACTGTATACGTATACATTACATAGATATGTCCTTAGATTTCTTATTTTACCTTAAATATGAAGTTTTGGAGTACACAAGTGCGACCCACTTACTTACCTTTAGACGAAGAACTAGCAAACAAGTGTAAATGATTATTTTATGTAGTGTTTCTGAGTCGTAGTTTATCCCTACTTGCGCGCTTGCGTGCGTGGAGTTGTTTTTGTAGCGTATGTTTTTGGCATGTGTCTATATGTTTGTTGACTGATTCGGACATGATACAGTAGTTTTTTTATACTAGCATGGATCAAGTTGTACAATAGTTTTGTCTTGGCATCTCGTTTATCTGGCTGGCATTTGCGACTAAAAACACATACTGATGGCATTCCTGTGAAACTAGTTGTGACAGGCGCTAGGAGGCTTGAGTAGCCTTTTGAGGCTCTCTTCTTTAGATTTCTGTCTCTCTCTCTCTCCCTCCCCGTCTCTCTTTCTCTCTTTCTCTCTCTCCCTCCTTCCCTCTCTCTCTCTCTCTTTCTCTCTTTCTCTCTCTCTCTCTCTCTGTCTCTCTCTCTCTCTCTCTCTCTTCCCAACCTGCCACCAAAGCTTTAGTACATTTTCACCATGTTTCAGTGGAAGTGTTTGTTGGTGAAGTCCAGCTGTTAACTTTGAGCATCTTTTCGTACTGCTCTGCGCACGTCTTCAAAGTTTACTTGTGGTCCTACGTCCTACTTACTGACCGAATAATATACCAATCTAAAAAGAGTTCTATTATGTAAGGCGCGGGTCGGGGGTCACCTAAAAATCTTCAAATCTTCAAAATAAAGATTTTATGTGACCAGACCCTTTAATATAAAGCATTCATACTATTAACGCGGCACCTCCTTGGTGTGAAGCACTGTGGTTCAAGACAACGTCCCTGTTTGTTGGTACAAGGTTAGTTATCGTGACATGATAATGTATTCCTAGCTCTTGCGAATTGTTGTGCAGCTCTACCTTCTATAGCTTCTTACTTTTGCTGTATAGGCAGAAACGTATCTCAACAAATTGTATGAAGGCGTGGGCGCGCTTCCCCAATTTTAAAATAGGTTCTCCCTATGTCCCTATCAATTTTGGAACGTGTGTAATATTCCCAATTACCATGTTCATGTAGTGTATGCAATATTTCTTAGTCTTGTTATATTCATTTGCATGACTTACAATATAATGGAAACGCAGTTTCCCAACTAGGCCAACATATGTTTCAAAAACCTGATGTTATACCGCTGTAATTTTTTAATATTTATTAACACAAAATGTGTACTTCGAAAATTCTAAACAAGATTGACTCTTTTTGTAAGAACGCGCCTTTTTTGTCACGCGATGTCCATTCTTTTGTGTGCCGCACGCATGCTTATCCATAGCGGAACAGGTCGGACATGGCGGTAACCCGGTCCGGTTCTCAAAATGCGTCAACAGCCTAGTTCTTTCTGAAAATGCGTCAACACAACACAACCCGGTTCGCCAAGTGCGTCAAGTATGCTCTGAACTAACTATCACGCCACGCCAACACCATTTTAGTCTGTAATTGCGGTCACTTATGTGCTTTCCGTTGAACAAGTTGGATTTTCTTATAAGGGAAGGGGTAGCGTGGTTCCTTGTTATAGAAATGCTTTTTGATAGTGGTCCTGCATGAAACTTCCTATAAAAACCGATCCGATGATATCTTTTTTTTGTATGAACCCAATAAACTGATGGCTATTCACTAGTAAAATCTTCATCTTTCGCTGTGGTCTGGATGAACCCAATCTGTTTCTTTGTGGACAACTTTGATTAGGGCTCTTGTTAGTTATGACTAACTTAACTCCGTTATTGCGTACCTTGAAGGCTTGAAGGTGTGCTCAGTTTGTATGCATAGTGGGGCGTGTCCACGTGCCATGCACAATCAGCACAATGCAGTGTTTGTACATATATTAGCAACCTTATCACTTATTTTCCTTCCTTAATCGTTATTGTTCTGTGTATTTATCACAGTGATAAGACTACAAAGATGTTATAATGCATTTACAAGCCATACTTTTCCATCTCACTTTTGTTTGAACAGTTTCCCTTGTCCCTTTTATAGCCGACTCCTTTCTGAACTCCCAGCGCCTCATTGGCTCAGTGGCAGAGCGTCTGTCTAGTAAACAGAAGGTCGCTGGTTCGATTCCAGCATGAGGCACAAATCTTTTTGCTCTTTTCGTCTACACTTTTATTTGATGTATAAAATGTTCAGTGCAAGTTTTCAGCTTTCTATTCTAATATTTTGGGTGAAGCTCCTATGAATTCTCTAAAATCTCCACCGAAAACTTTACGAGAGTTTTATCCCCGGCAGGATTTGAACCAAAATTATGTGTACAATTGGTATCCAGTAAGTTTTATTTTATTTTATGAACTAAGAGCTATTTCAGCATTCGTCGTCAACAGTTTCACATGAATTGCGTATGCGAACCTTGGAAGCGCAGGTAATTTCCGCTGTAACGCAGCAAAAGTTAATGTGTGTTCGTGCTAAATCAAATCTGACAGAGTATTTTCATGCAAAATGAACAAGACGTCGATGAACAAATTAGTTAGCGATAGGAGTATTTTGACAGCGGCGTGTAATTGAATCGTGTTGGCTAACAAAAAATAACTACTCAATTTGAGCTTTGATCCCACGCCGCTTGCGCACGTGTTGCTTCTGCGCGAAATCTTGTGTGCGGCTTCATTGCGGCGCGTGCTACTTTTTCCACGCCGTTTACACTTCAACCGTCATATCTATAAATCATGAAATTTATCGTAGTATTGCCGTCAAAAATATTATTAATAATATATTATTACTATTTCCTTATAGGTTGCTTCACTTCGCGAGCAACTCCAAGAAACTTCGTCCCGTCTAAAAGACAGCAGAGGGGAGAATGAGCGATTACGACACGTATTCAATGGAGCCGACGTAAGTTTTTTAATATTTTTATTTTTAAATATGTCATCCGGGTTTGAATATGTCCCCCCTGCGATATCATAAAATATTATTGTTGTTGACCTTATTTTTAGTTGCTGCTGCATCTCACGGTTCAGTTTAGCCAACGCGTATGCTTGCTGCGATTCATATAGTTTTCCTATACAACTCCAATATCTTTTTGAGTATGGGCACGTGCATTAGTTGAAACATTTTGCCGAATTTGTCCCTCTTTTCGCTTATTTTATGTGTAACAGCTGTTTCTGTAGTCTGCATCTGCGTGTTTTTTTTTTACTGTAAAACTCTGCCGCAGAGCGAACGCCCGATTTGCATAAAGAGTGTCCGTGTAGTCAAAAACAGAAAGAAGAAAATTGCCCTCTTTCGAAACCTAAACGCACTTGTGTGAGAAACACTTCCTATTCCACTACATTTGAAACGAAAATATTTCCTAGCATATGCTTACTCTCAACCTTTTCCCGAAATATGTATCAAATACATCTTTTGCGTATTGTTAATATATGTTTTCTGAAACTGAAACACAACTGTCAACTCTCAGGCCCTGAAGGACATCCCTAGCTAGCTTTAGTAATAGTAATAATAATAACAGTTTATTGGTCAACAATCAATACAATTAAAGAACGTCAACCAAAGGGAACCCTAAGACCCCACGCTAATCTTTTTAATCCTTTAATTGTATGGGCGTTTAAGTTACGGTCGAAGAAAACTTTTCCCTTCTAAAAGATTTCCTTTTCCACGCTGATTGGTCATACATTGCATAGTTTGTCATTGATTGACTTTATTCCCGCGGTCGATTCCATTTCTAATTTCTAGTTTATACCATATTGTTTTGAGGTATTTCACCGTTTCACCCCACATAAAGTTTATTATTTGAATTTGTGGTCTTATTTTAACGTAGTATTCTGTAGTTTATAGTTTATCTCCATACTTTAGCCTGCCGGTTTGTCCGCGTTGCGTAAATCGCTTTCCGCTGCCGAATCCGAAATCAATCGGCAACACGCTGAGATGGAAGCTCTGAGGAAACAGCTGAGCAGCCCGACTGTTCACGATACTCTGTGAGTTTGTACTTTGTCATTTGTAGTTTGTAGCATTGAAAGTTGCATACGGTTACCGTTGACACTATCTATGTCCACTGCGCATGATGTGTACCTAATGTACTGATATACAACTTCCAACATCATATATGGTTGAAGTCAATGAAACGAACCCTCGTCGTTTAAGTGAGAGACGAGAGCCCTATCCACTTGGCCATCTCATTCGTATTGATTTCAGGGTTAATCAGTTCCACTCCCGACTCGTCTCAATGCTCAAGGTGCAGCTCGGTGCTCTGTCCAAGTTCAACATGTATATGAGTGAGTTATAAAAATGATTATTAGTGAGGCGAGCTCATCCTCACGTTTTCTAGAAAAGAATGAACAAAAAGAAGAAAAACCGCGCCATCCCATATACACATCTGCCGCGTCCCTCTGGTAGCTCTTCACAGTATTAATTAATTAACAAACATAATGGTTGTAAACTGAATTCTTAATTTCTCCTCTATCGATTTGTTGATCACATAACGTCATTCCAGAGAACTCGTTCAATATCCGTGACGATTTGGACGAATTGATGACGTCACTCTCGAATATCGATCGGGTGAAAAGTCGATCGATAACAGCTGACTACACATCCGACGAGAACTGGGATACACTACAGAGGATCCTCGAGGAGACAACCCTCATCTACGATACCGTATCCCAGGGACTCCGAATGCGCAAGTACAGAGATGTGGAGACGAATACGGTAGGTTATCGAGGATAAATTTTTTTCCTTTTCGGTGGGCCATCATACGGCCCGTTCAGAAAATTGATGTACCTCGGTCTGCATATAGTGCGCCACAGGTGGTTAAAAAAAGGCTAAAAGGTTAAAGCTAGGACTGTTCTTCAGGCCATCCGCAGGAATTGAACTCCGGTCGTGTGTGTGTGTGTGTGTGTGGTGAGTAGCAGCACACGAACAAAATTCCCATGTTACGTGTGTTCGTGCACTCCATGCTGTTGAGTACCTAAAATAAGTATCTAAAAAGTAGCATTTAAAAATAAATACACTTTCAGGAGGAGGACTACTATTCATCTGATGAAGAAGAACGTGATATCAAACAAGACCAAGAATGGGAGGCCGAAGTCACTGCGATTAAGGTAAATGATTGTCTGCCGCAAAATTTTTGACCCCTGAGTGACTCGAACACCCAACCTTTCGATCTGGAGTCGAACGCGCTACCATTGCGCCAAGGAGTCGTGGATTCGTAGATTTCTTGGCACACTGATAGCGGCAGAGTGTGTGAGGGGAAGATAGTGATAAGCGCATGCAAAACTTTTGACCCCTGAGTGACTCGAACACCCAACCTTTCGATCTGGAGTCGAACGCGCTACCATTGCGCCAAGGAGTCATGGATTCGATAACTTCTTGGCGCATCGATAGCGGAAGAGTGTGTGAGGGAAAGATAGTGATAAGCACATGCAAAACTTTTGACCCCTGAGTGACTCGAACACCCAACCTTTCGATCTGGAGTCGAACGCGCTACCATTGCGCCAAGGAGTCTTGCTTTTCGTTGTCTGATAATAAACATGGCAACTTCTTCTTCATGACAGACGCTGTTTTTCTAAAGACTAATTATATTAATTGCTTTTCGCAATGAATAACTTCTTTCAGAACACGCACCAATCCGAAATCGAATCCCTGCGGCACCACTATGAACGTCAGTTGCGAAGTCTTCGCGAGCGTGTAGAGCACGAAGAGGCTGGCCGGAAACGAGCTCAAGATGAACTCAAGAATCTTACTGTATGTTTACTATATATCTGACGGTATTTAGCATCATAATCATAATAATGCTATTTGGAAAAGGCATTGACAAAAAAAAGAATTGCAAATTACCCTCTTTCATCCGTGTATGTCTTTAAAATTCTGACCGTATGTCACATATACATGTTTTGTTGAAAATAACTGAACCTATAAACTACAACCATTTCTTATTTTAGTCTATGAGCGATCAATCTCTGCATTCCGTGCGTGTCTCCTATGAAGAAATGTTGGAAGAACAGAGAAAGAGTTTCGAGAATGAAGTGAAAAGTATCAAAGGAGAACATGAGAGGGAACTCAACGATGAGAAGCAGGCGACCAGGTGAGCTAAAGTTACATAATGATATTTATTCAATCGTGGAGAACCCGAGTCGGCGGTGTTTTGCTTAGCGACAGTCAGCGGCTCAGCGATCGGCTTATTCTTAGCGAACATCAATAGCGTTCAGATAAGCATCCTGATAATGAGATAGGTTGTGCACGTCACCACGTCGCAACTACCAATGTTCAGCGAAAACAAATTGTGTGTGTAGGCTTATTATAAGTAGATGGTGCACCAGTATGTTTGTAGTTTGTACTTATAATTCTCTCAGAGTTGCACTGGAAGCTGTCCGACGAGCACACGAAGAGGAATTGAGACAACTGAGTGAGAGGAGCAAGACAGCATCGGGTACTGTAGCAGACACGCAGAGGAATGAAGCACACGTTAGGCAGAGGTAGGGAGGGTGTGGGAGAGAGAGGAAGACGAGGAAAAGAAAAAGAAGGAGATATACGGTAGAAAGATGTTTAATAAAAAATGTGTTTCTTTGCAGCAAAATGATCGAACAAATGCGAGACGAACTAACCAACCTTTCCGCACTCTACTCATCAAAATGCGTTGAAAATGCCCAACTCGATGAGCGAATGAGCGCCGTGATGGGAGAGAAGGATAGGTGGGTAGAGCCTTGTCTGAGAATTTTGTTAGAAAATAATTACGGTAACTAGATTCGTAATTAGGGTCCCCGATCTCCCTTCTCTTAATTTTCTCTCTTTACATTATATACTTGCTGTGTATCAATTTGCTTTGCTCAAGAAAGGACTCCGCCGCCCACATACGTGGACTCATGTCACAGAAGCGGGGTTTTCATCAGTGTTCTTGACCAGCTATCACTAGTATAGCTGTAGAGTATCACTGTCTGTAAAATTATACGTACTGTTTATTATTAAACTTTTGATAATTTGTTTATGCAATTAACTTGCAGGGCGGCTTGCGAAGAAGCCGAACAGTTACGCTCCGAATTACGGGAAAAGGAGGCGCAAATTGAAGAGTTACGCCGAAGAATTGCCTATCTGGAACGAAGATTGGAAGAGGATGGCTCGGGTAATTATTTAATTTATTATTAATTATTTTTAATTACATTATATTATTAATTGTCACGTAATTAATTTTCAATGCAATATATATTTTTTCACAACGTCTGGTTGTAACTAGTATCTAGTTAACTTTGTTTTGTTTTGTTTGAAGATACGTAGAGCGTAAACCGGGGAGTGTGTCGAACTAAAAAAATAAACTGGTGTTTCAAAATGAGTATTAATTTTACCTTTGGTATTCGGGATAGTAGTTTGACATTAGTAGGTAAGGATATGGTAAATGCAAGTTAGCTGCATAAAGATACATACAAATGTATTATAAACATGAATATTAACCTGAATATGGATGTTAAACCTTTAGCTCATTTGACCACTAATTTTCATATTGTGTATATTATGAGGGTCGATTTGTATATTTAAAAAAATTAAAAAACTCATTAGTCCTAATTATGTAGTAATTAAATTATTAATTGACTTATTTATTTATTTATTTTTGGTTGGAAATAATTCCCCAAACGCTTCGAAACTTACTTAATGGACTAACATGTCAAAAGCTTTTTTACTGATCAAAAAATGTGTTTATTTTTAATTTTAGCTTATTTTTTTGGTACTGGGAAGGGATTCAAGGTTTTATCTAGCTGTTTTCTGTTTGCTTTTTTTTGTTGGCAATTTTGAGTTCCAAAGAAAAATACATATGTGTGAGTTTTGGGTTGACTATAGACTATAGATGTACCCACATATAAAGTACATTAGGTTAATTATTTAACTAATTAATCAACTGTAAAATTAATTATCACGATAATTATCCTCAATTGTTTGCAGACCGCAAACGATCAGTGTCACGGTAAGTTTCAATACAAACGCATCCCCCTTGTTGTGGTTGTTTGGTTCTGTTTTGTGCTGGCGTGAATTATTGATTTATTGATTTTCCCTATCGATTAATCGATTTCCCGTTGTTTCTCTGACTGCTTCCAGTAAAGTGACCTACTGTTATTTTGCTTTGCTATGACTTTCCCCAACTTGGATACTTTTTCTATAATAATTTTCCCCTCTGCTTTCTTCCAAGCTATATAACATTTATTTCTGAAATTTGAAAGACTTCGTCTAACAATATCTTATTACTTATTATAATCGCACGACGATTTTTGAGTTTTTCAGATAACTTATGATTTACCTTATTTTATTTTGTTTCACTAACTACCGTGTATTAGTTGCGTTTAGTTTGTCCTCATTTGGTTAACCCTTTGTTCTATTTTCTATTGTGTTAGAGCGCTGCGCTCACTGATAATACTTCCGAGCGGCGGGATTAGTAGACGCATCGCTGAAAATTCCTCGCGAACAGTTCTCGCGAGGAATCACTCTCGCGCTGTTTTGCAACTTTTGAAATTTTAGACTATTTTTTTCTCACTACTTCAAACAGAACTCCGCGAACAGCAAGAAAAGCGAGAGTAGCGGCGCGCGCTCACATTTTTCAGTGCGGATTTTCAACTGTGCATCCATAGATCCCATAGCAAAGAATTATCAGTGAGTGCATACCTATTCCTCAGTGTGTAGCTTCTCTCCTTTTTTGCTTACTGCGGTTAGCTGCTGTAATAGCTCTTACAATTAGTGCTTATTTACCGTTGTCTAATTGCCCCAATTGCTTAGTTCCTTCGTTGAAGTAAACCGGAATGCTACCTCCTGTAGTGAAATAACCGCTAGCACTCATCTAGTTGCAGCAACTAATTTCAAAAGCACAGGCTACAACAATATATGAATGTTTTGAGGCTGTAAACTATAAACTATAAACCTCCGTATCGATCCGGCATGAGATTAGAGCATGTTTATGGGAGCCCTCAACGCACCCTTGGTTTTTCCCCAGCGGGTCAGATATTGATTTTCCGGTAGCCAATCAATAAATAGATATTGTGTTGCAGACCACGACGAAGTATACTCGGACGCGGGACAGCAACAGGTGCTGCTCGCAGCAACGCCAGCAGCACAATCATCAGTCAAGTTTAGAAAGGTGCCGACGAAACGAAGAACCGGTAAGGATTCAGCATTGACCAGGAGAATCTGCCCAATGTTGGGAATCTTTTAGTTTGATAAATAAAAAAGTTGGCAATAAATGGTTATTACGACGCTCTAAACATATCTTGGGGACTCAGTGATTAATTTTGACGAATTTGCTGTTTTGAATATGCAACAGTAATTTAATGCGGCGCCTACGTAGTTTTTTGCGACTTTTTTAAGAGACCGTCAATAATAGATTAATAGAGATGATTTGTTTATTGATTAGCCTAAAAATAATTAGTAATTTATTTCAGATCAGCGTTTCCATTCGAACCCATGCGTCGCTTCTCTCGAGAATGTTCCGCAACACGTCGCTGACGAAACTCGGCGTTCTTTAGCGATTCCCGTCGCTGAACGCCGCAAATTCTTTGAAACGATCGCCGAGTACAGTACACCATTCTGAGATACTGTAGTTTATTAACCGAATGGAATTTAACAATATATTTGTACATATATACTAGTAACGCGGAAATTGTAGTTATGATGTTAACTTGTCAACAAATGTTGGATTATATGTAGTTGTGTTACTAAACTAGGCAAGGATGCAATAAATATATTAGGTTAGTAAAGTGATCAGACGTACATAATATATTAGATCATCAACCCAATGATTGCACAAGTCTTTCAAGTGTTTTATTTATCTTTTCTGTTTTCTCTAACTAATGATGTGATAGTCACTAACTCGAGAGAGGAGGGGAAGTGCTTAGGCTTAGGCTTAGGCTTAGGCTTATTAGGCTTATGTGCTTATTCGAAGGCGAAACCGCCCCTACCGTGCCTCTTCCTCGCCCGTATTGGTGAATATTACACCCTGAGTTAGTTGAATATATTTCTTTACTTAGCACCCGCGCAGCTCACGTACAATTTTACCTATTCTACGCAAATGTAGTTTGTGCTCTTGGTGTACTTTGTAGTTTGTAGTTTTGTGTTTGATCCCTATCATTTACCTCCCATTGCAATATCCCAATCGATCGATTCACATTTTAATGTATACTGTATTTTTCTCGATTTTGTATATCAGCTCAAATACCGTAATTTCGTTTTCTTTGTTTAAGTTTCTTTGTTATTGACAGTTTTTTTATCGTAAACTGGTACTAAGATTACATGAGATTTTGTATGCTTTTTTACTAGTGACCATGTGAATAATTAAGTATACGTAAACTCTACGTATACTCAGCCTTATTTAGTTACGTTACATTTTGTGAAATTACTTTACTAATAATTTAATATTCTGTAGTAATCGGTCTATCATATTGTGTTCTGTGTATTTACGCTTCTTGGCTGCCCCGTAGATGCAGTTTCGAGGGCAGTGTCGCAGAGAAAATTCGACTACTTTTCCCTAAATGCTGACCAAAGACACGGGCGACTTTAGCATCAACACTGCGTATTTTGAGCCGACTATCTTGAATTTACATTCTTAGTTTTCCCAATAGTAACCAGCTGGTTACGCCCCCAAAATGTACCGTAGTCCTCTAAAATACTGCAGAATAGCAGTTTGCAGGCGGTGCTTTGTGCCTTACGTATTGCCTTAGAGTACTGTACGTTACGCACTACAGGCTTAGGCTTGGACACTTAGGCTTAGGGTACTGCCTAAGCCTCCGCTCAACGTTACTATGTGCTATTACTGTAAAACTACAAACTACAAATTGTATGTTCATGATTTTTCCGTTTCAGAATACTGCTGTGTTGTGTGCTTATTGTGCCGATATTTTTTTTATGTTATATGAATATTATGCATATGTGTATGTACAGAAAGAGATATTGAATAAAAATATTTGAATAATCTTTTTGATAATTTTTTTATGTTTTATGTCGGCTTGCAAGCGCCAGTTGATTATTTAGGGGTTCAGACCCACAAAAATCAAAAATAAACCGTAGTCAGGGGTCAGGGCACAAACAGATGAAAACTATCTATCAACCATCTTGCTATCAATCAAATAACAAACGGTTTTTTAAATGTAGCTTGGGTGCTGTATTCCTCCATTTGCATAACACATGGGAATTAATTTTTCCGACATACGTTTCAAAAACCGGCCGTTATGTCGCTGTAATTGTGGTTCGTAATTAATTTGTGGGTGGTTTATGTTTACAATTCGTCGTTATGTTCGAGAGCTACACGCTACACTGCTAAAAGGTAACATGTGGAAAAAGTAACAAAAATCAGCGGATAGAGATTCTGCGTAAAATGGTTGATGTAAACGTACGTACATATGTACAATCCTAAGTATGAAAGATGACGCCACAATTAAAATAGTGAATAAAATAACTTATAAATAAAATAATGCATCCAATAGGTAACTCTCAGAATTATGGGGAAAAAATTCTCCGTATAAAAAATAACGTTGTTCCGAGAACCTTTATCACATTTATTGATTTGGTTTTACTTCTTGGTTTGAAGCACAGTTTTGTCTTTGGAATTTGGAATAATCTTCAGACCGTACATGTCACACTTGGGATACGGTGATCGTGACGGAAGTTGGCATCGCGGCGGGGGAGGACGAGGACGTCGAGGTGCACCTCGTGGGTGAGTCTTTCATTGAAGCAATTTGGATGGTGTGCGGCGAGAATCTGGCGCACGCTTATTTTTATTCGCGAGGCACCCTGAAAGACTTTGTTATAGTGGTCCTCGAAGTGAACGTGGTGGACGGCGACCGTATGCTAATTCCGAGCAAAATCATCATGGTGGCAGAGAGGAGGTGTATGATAGGTACGGTAATAATTACTCCGTAAATTTAAAGTATGATTGTCACTTTTTGAATTGCATTCCTATATATTTATGCGAAATAGTTATCTGACATCCGTTTCAAAAACTGGATGTTATAACGCTTTGTGCATGGTCATAATTTGGAGGCTCATAAACGTATTATCATTACTTTAGCTCCGCGCCATCAGAAAAATATGCCCGTGGACCACCTTCTCAATATTCAACTTCATGGTCTAGTATTCAGTCTGTATTCTTCTATAAACTAGAAAGAGAGACATCTTATTAGTTTGCAGGTTGTTACTTTTAAAAACAAATATTTCGAAAATAAACCTCATTTTAGTACGAGTCCCACCACCCCAGTGCCGTCGGTCTACTCTCGCGCCTCAAATAGCACATCATCTACTTTCTCTTCGTATGTTGACCCTGGTTAGTGGATTCATAATTCAAAACTACTTCCCTGGTCCATTGTTTATTCTAATTTTGTCAACAACCATACAGAGACCCACAATTATTGAATCGATTGAGTAGAGCAATCGTATGCTGGCTGCGTTTCAGGTAACTAAGAGCCACAGGTTCCTACGCTGGCGCACTCATGGCGCACACATGGCTCGACCTGAGCAAGCAAGTGGCGTGCGTACTCTGAATGTGCCTAGTTCTGCGCAGTCGAAACCTTTCAGTTGTTATATTTCCAGCCGCTCCAGCTCAATCCGTAAAGCATAGAGTGCATTCAAAACAAGTTCAGCAGCAACAAGACTTACTGACCACGGACTTGGCAAGGTTAATATTTTTATTCAGTAGCGTTTTTCTTTTTATTGTCTGTTTTTTTTATAATTATTGAATACGAGAAGAAAACCACGTTTACGGTAACGTCCTCTAATCCTCTTTTTCTGCACAAGCAAAGTCAGGAAAATGTTTTTTTCGTTGAAAACAGTTGCCATATTGGGGTTTTAATCAATTTTCTTTGTTAGATTGACGGTTGCTGAGGAAAATCTTCCTAAATTCGACGACGCTGCAGTGGAAATGGAGAAGTCTCGTCTGTATCAGGTACGACCTGACCTGATTTAATTGCGTGGATAAGGTTATAAGATAGTATTCTTTTGGACCGGTAATCCAATGATGCTGGGTTCGATTCTGGCTAGTCCAATACCCCAATTTTTCCCAAATTTTTTTTCACATGCGCTTTTATTTTCATAGTATATCATCTTTGAGTTGTGTAAAACTACGACCGATAAGTATAAATTGCTAGTGAATGAATCCAGCAACCACGCGAGTGTTTGAGAGATACTATTTGTCTTTGTTACTATACATACGTTGAAACTTACCGGAAAAAAAATCAATAAATAATGTACATATTATAGGTATGGCGTGCCTTGGGCGAGTTTGGACCCCAGACTCCGGATGATCTGTTCTCGGTGATGTGGGATAATTCGCAGCGGGTGCGCTTATGCTTATTTAATTTATTTATATGTATTTTTCATTCGTATAATGTACCTCATACTGTAGCTGGGATTGACTGATGTGTTCGTCGTTTGCTCTTATAAGGACCTCTCTTTATCTCTCTCCCTCTCTATCTCTCTATCTTTCTCTCTACCCTTCTCTTCTACCCTGCACTCTCTCTCTCCCCCTCTCTACCACTCTGTCTCTATCTATCTTTCTCTCTACCCTTCTCTCTCTCAAAACTTGTTCAATACAGATATTATCCGACTGCCTTGTCATTTGGTAACTTTTAGGGTAAGCCACTTCTGTTCGAGTCTGCCGCAGCATTGGAGGATTTTGTGGATTCGCGATCCTTTCTGTTTCACTACGTCAAGCAATTGAACGGGGTTTGTTTTTTATATTGCTGGTTGTTTATAGTTAGCTGCAGAATATTTAGCTTTTATTTAATATTTATTTCGCGTTCTCGGTGTTTGCGGTAAAGCTCAAATAGCAATGCTAATTCAACGAGGTGCAAGGTTCTCAATATGCGAGAAATGTTCCGATCTCGCACTTCCATCCATGTCATTTCCTATTAGTCATAATTATTCCCGCATATATTATCGTATGTATTTCATTTCGTATGCAAGATCAGTATTATTGTTATTTTCCAATATTCCTTTTTCCCACGGTCTAAAAGAAACAAAGAGTGTACTTTGCAAGCCGAACCCAGTTAGAGAGCGGTTAGAGAGTGTTTCTAATCTAGAGGAGCAAACTCGCGGTTGTCATACCCACACCAGTGATTTAGTGATCAACATCTGACGATTAGATGATATGCAAATTGGGGAGCTAGAAAAGATAGAGACGAAAAGTTAGGAATCGTGATGTTTCTATAAGCGTAGGGCGAAAAAAGGTACTTTCAACCTGCTCCTCCCAGAAATATGCAATATGCGTCTGTTGCACCCTTTGCTAGAACC
Organism: Pelodera strongyloides; assembly: GCA_036852015.1. Classification (NCBI taxonomy): domain Eukaryota; kingdom Metazoa; phylum Nematoda; class Chromadorea; order Rhabditida; family Rhabditidae; genus Pelodera; species Pelodera strongyloides. The sequence goes on from JAANDG010000046.1 coordinate 140,523, forward strand.
TTTTTTGATTTTCTGTACCCTTGTTGTCGTGCACTATCTTGGCACTTAGGCGACCAGGAGGAAAAGTCCCGTCACTTGCAAGCTCTGTGCACTGATTGTGAGCAAGACGTACCCCATCAACGGTTATGTTCTAAGGCGCATCGTTATTCGATATGTCCCCGATATGAAAGTAGCTGTCGAAAGCAAGCCGTCAGGACGGCGCTCAAGAGGCAAGCATAGGCACCTCCAACGAGAGGCAGCTCGTCGACTACCGCTGCAGAGCATGCTCGTGCGCCGGCTCAGGCCACATTTCGACTTACGGAGATTACCTTACCCACTTTCGACGGGGAGGTATCCCGATTCGCGGAGTTCTGGAGCGCCTTCGAACAGGCAGTGCATTCCAATCAAGCGATGGCGTGTGCAGCAAAACATCAGTATCTCAGAACACTGCTGAAAGGACACGCCCTGACGTTGATCCGAAGTCAGCCGTTCACAGATGAAGGCTACAGAGTTCGGTGGATATGCTGAGAAACCGCTTTGGTTCGAACGACAACATCGGCGAGGAGTTGATGAAGCGAGTCACGATGATGGGGAGATGTTTACCATCCAAGTCAGGAGCACAGTTACCACAACTGGAGGACTTCGTACAACAGCTGCGAGCAGCAGGCGAACCAGTCGATAGCCAGCCCCTTTTGGATATATGCTGACAAGAAAGTTTCCGTCCGCGATAATCGAAAGAGTGGTGGAAGCTCGCGCGGTCCAGCTGGGACCGGTGACTGCGCGGACCCTCTTCGAGATGATCCATGACTGAGGATCCTTCTGAAGGGCCAGACAGCGGCTCATAATTCCTGTGCTGAACAGCACTTTAAGTATTAACTCATTTCTAAGGCTAACGGCTTATATTTCGTGGTTATCCTTATATTTCTTGTTAATACTTATTATTTCTTTTATATTTCTCAACTTGTCCTTGACAAGTATTCAAATTTCTTGGACATTTAGTTGAACCTTTTTTAAGCAATTTTTGCCTCCTCGGCTTTTGTGTGAAAAGTACACATAGTGAAATAGCGTGCAAATTAGGAGAATCTGACTAATTTATTCCCACGCACTCTATATAGTGTAAGATCATAGGAGAGTCGCGGGAATTAGACAATTTGAGTGATTTAAGACGCAGACAGTAATAACAACTTAACTAGCATATTCAAGACTGTTAGATTTCAACTTTAGGCTCCGCCCTTTTTCTTTATAAGGATACCTCAGGAGCCTTAAGCATCTATCATCTTCTCTCTTCTCATTGGCATCATTGGCAACACTGTATTCGCGTTAGTAGATCAGCCCGAGGGCTCGATTCTAACGCTCCTCTGCTCCTGAGACATCCAGTCTCACCCCTCTGGTCGATCAGCTCGCGAGCTCGATCCCAGAGGATATTTGTGTCGTGGTGATCAGCCCGAGGGCTCGAACCCACGATTTGTTGTACACTGTATTTGTGGTACGATAAAGATTACACCACAATCTTGTCGTTATTGCAAGGTTTTGTACAAAGGCATCCATCAGTGCTGGTGTGACGGTGCGCCAGCACAATTCCGTTATTCCTCTGAAAGAACGGTCACTTTTCGAATTTATGGCACCACCCGGGAACCGAACCAGGGTTGTCTACCGTCAATATACTATTCTTTAACATATTGATTCTCTCACGAGCCTGAACCCTTAAGTCTATCCATTGATTTTGTGCAGAAAATCTACAACCGTCCTCTGTCCTATGCTCAGTCTCTATTATCGATTGTTGCCGTGCTATTCAACAGTGGATCGGAGTACGCGGGAGTTCTCTTTGAACAGTGGGTTTTTGACAGATTTTTAATTATTTGTTATTTATAATAATTAATAATAATTAATTATTTAATAATAATAATAAAATAATAATAGTTAAATGAGTTGTTATTTAGATAGAATTGGAATTGTGACTTGTTTTACCTGAATTATGTCAGATAAAGCGCTCATTATTAGAAAGTTGTCCCTGGCTTTTGTAACAAGGGTCGAACAGAAGGGCCAAGCTAAATTTTACTCTCCACATATAGTGTCAGTTAAGAAAAGTTAATTTTAGCTGAAAAACTTGCTCTTTCAGATTAAAACAATATATAATCGGACCAGATCGTATGCATTTGGGATGGCAGAATCAGAAACCAGAACTGAAAACTAGTGATTTTGTTGATGTCCTTTTGAGACACGAAGAGATATTCCGGATTGACAGCAAAGGTATAATCTTCTCAGTGTCCTTGTGTGTGTCCTTGTGTGTGTGTGTATGTGTGTGTGTGCTTGTGTGTGCTTGTGTGTGTGCTTGTGTGTGTGTGTGTGTGTGTGTGTGTGTGCTTGTGTGTGTGCTTGTGTGTGTGTATGTGTGTGTGTGTGTGTGTATGTGTGTGCGTGCGTGTGAATATGTTTGTTTGCTGTGTGTATGTGTTTCTGTGTGCGTCTGTGTTCCTAATTCATTCCGGCCGCGAAGCGGAAAATTCCGTGTGAGGAATATAACTCATTGTCAGGATAACATTTTTCCTTTTCAGAGCACGACAAAGTTTCACTTTACGAGTCGGCTGTACTTCAGGTTGGTGTCTTTTCCATGAAAATAATAGCCTGAACTCGCCTAGTATCATTCCGAAAATGTTGGCTTTGCGTGGAATTTTGTTGGGAAGAGTAGGCGGCGAGGTTTCACTTTGACCCTTTGACGTCAGCGTGCTTATCTGCAATGTCGAATGAAACACTTGAATTACTTTGTGCTTCTTGCGGGAGAAAGCTATTTTCAATTCACTAATTTAGATACCATCCCTTCTACGTCCTGGCCTTTTACCGTCTGTGCCAGATGTGCGCGATTCGGCCGCCAAGGGTCAGCCGATGTGGGACATCACGGAACGCCATGTCTTTCGCGGAACTGTTACCAGCGTCAACCAGACATTTGCCAAGGTTCTTTCTTTTTTTGCTAAGTTTCTTTTTTTCTGTGTGTGTGTGTGAGAGAGAGAGAGAGAGAGAGAGAGAGAGAGAGAGCGAGCGAGAGAGGGGAAGGTAGAGAAGAGTGCGAGATAAAGAGGTCAGTGAGATCGAGGACGGTGGTAAGCTTGAGCCGTAGTACAACTTCATTCCCCTGGCAGGTACACATCGACCAGGGTGTATTCAAAGGCAAGACAGTGTACACTTTACTGAAGAACGTCTCGCTCCAGCACATTGCACCCATGAACGAGCTCTTCCCTCAGGGTACTGTGGTAAGTTGAATTAAGGTAGTTGTCCTTTAGGATAGTCATTCAATGGTTTAATTCCCCAAGTTTGAGGTGAGGTAAGCTTTCGTTCGATTTGGAAATGCATCATGGAGAGAGAGACGCGAAAAAATAGTATATTCTAGGTCTAACCGTGTTATAGATAGTATTTTACAGTAGTATTTCCGGCGGCCCGAATACCGAATAGTTATCAGATTAGGGCAAAATTTACGCTGACAGTGAGCTGACAGTAAATCATTGTATGACACTTGTTTCCAGGTGATTGTGGTGGCCCATCGTACATACGGGTCGGCGCACGAGTTTTCCGCCACGAAGGTCATTGATTCCGAGCAGTTCAAGGGAAAACGACGCCTACGCTATTTCAGAGGGACATATGGAGATTTGTGTGGGTCTTGATCACTGAAATCCAAATTTAAGTCTGGATACTACACCAGCAAACTGCGATTGTGTTGGTTCTTTTGTTGTTTCTTTTATTTAAAGTTTTTATTCTAGGCCGTCTAGTTCCGAACTTACGTCTAGAAGACGAGGACGAGAAAGAGTTGGAAATCCGGGAGATTCCCCAACAAACAACAGTGAACGCTGAGAAGTTGACCAGTTTTGTGGCTCCTAAAGGTAGCAACTTACCTTGAGGGGTAGTTTCTTTGTGTCTATGCCTATGTCTTATCGCCAACAACCTTAGCGCCGTTTATTGTGGCTCCCAAAGGTAGCAACTTACCTTGAGACGTAGTTTCATACTTTTTGTCTATGCCTATGCATTATCGTCAACAACCTTAGCGTCGTTTCATGTGGCTCCCAAATGTAGAATCTTATCTTGAGACGGAGTTTCATACTTTTTGTCTATGCCTATGTATTATCGTCAACATCCTTAGCGTCTTTTCATATTTTAACCAGTTGAATATTATTGTTTATTTACAGAAACCAATGTAGCTGCGACAACCAAGACAACTTCCAAATTCTCGTTTATCAAGGCGGGTGCCGAACCTCAAAACAAAGAAGAGAGTTGCCGCAGTTCGGTATGTTTCTATTAGTTTATAGCCTAACTTTATATCCTGATTGCGGATTTCGCATCCGAAATCGAAATTGGCGAATACCTGGCACATTACGGATGCTGCTGCCGCACCGATGCTGCCTTAGAAGATCACATAAGAGGAAAATTATGCGCGGTGATTGAAGCATAAAACATCTTTTAAAGGGACAAGCCCATCAAAGTAAACCTATATTTATGATACGTCCATAGTGACTATCAAGCATTTTTATTACAATATATACAAACTAAATTTCACATTTATTTCCATTGAAAACTTTTTTCCGATGCGCTCTGCTCAAATGTATACCGTAGAGCCGCAAATAACCTTGTCGTCAATGCAAATTTATCGTGAAATTATAATGCGATTAAAATTAGCATATATAGCTTTAAAATCTGCAGTTTTATGGTATACATTTGAGCAGAGCGCATTGGAAAAAAAGTTGTCTAGGGCGAATAATGGTGAAATTTAGTTTGTATATATTGAATAAAAATGCTTGATAGTCATTATGAACGTATCGTAAATATAGGTTTATTTTGATGGGCCTGTCCCTTTAAAGTAAAAGAATATAAGTGAGTCCCTCCCGAGCTATTATTCCATTCCGTTGTCCAATTTCGCGTGACCGTGTAGCGGGCAGCATTGACGCCAGCGATGTGCCAGGTATGCGCGCACCTAGTGCAGCGCGCATGCGGGAACCTATGTAAAGTTTCTTCTGTAAAAGATAATGAAGTAACTTTTAGAAAGCTACGGATGATGCGGATGTGAAGCGTTTCATCGCTTTTGAGAAATTGCGTTCTACCAAAATTGACGTCGTCTTGAACAACTGCGGCGGAACTACTACAACGAGAAAGGTTTACGAAACACTGAAAAGGTTTGTATTTTTGTGGGATTTGGAGTTTCCCGATTTTTGTAAATAAAAACGTATGGGTTAAAGTATAAGGTAAAAAAAAAAGAATTTTCTGCCAAAAGTAGGTCTGACCAATTGTTGCCAGCAAAATGTTTCACAATTTGCACTAATAGTTGCTTGTTCCATAATCAACATTATGAAATTTCTCTTGCTGTCTCCCTTTCTGCTGAAACTAATAAGAGATTAGGTCCATAAGCTAGGCGTAATCGTGTAGAAATAACGAATACCAACGAGTGGTTGTTTCTCTTAACAGTATACACGAACTCTGGGAGTATGCTCCCAGCCTCCCGCGTAAGGTGAGAGAAACAGCGATCAATTTGCGTCACGAAGAGAAAAATTCTCCCTCCCGGGGAGGATTCCCCGTTCGTGCATACGGCCACCGAAGGTAGCCTACATGGATGAAACCTGGCCTAGCCTGACAGGGGCAGAAAGAATGGGGTGCGTGGGGTGATATTTCACTGCTGCGTCGGTAGTCCCTTACTAAAGGATAGGGAGAGTGAATGAGAGGAGTCATAACTGCTATTCAATTTCAGCACATTGTTGTTCGACTCGGAGGAGAGCGTTTTGCACTTTGCACGCAACAATCCACATTTGTATATTTTGAACGATGTACGTGTTTTTTATTGTTTTCTTATCTTTTTGTCTCGGTGGATTTCCAGTGCAACGCAACAATATTTGACACAAATTCTGGAGCTTGATTCAGTATAAGTTCTCTACTAATTGTCATGCTTATATGAATATGTCTTATGTGACGAAGATCTGCCAAGCCAAATTAACTTACCTCGAACTACATATATTTTGCGCGTTTTAGGATCTCTTTATGTTTTTTTATAGGGTTGTGATCGAAAAAAAGTAAGACAATAAAAAGTTTTTCTTCCAGAATTCGTTGCAAATAAGGTCTGAGGAGGAGCGCTCCGTGCTATTGGACACCCTCCGTATTGTATATAAACGGGGAGTGTATGGTATGCCCCGCGATGAACTCTTTCAAGCGTAAGTAATTGATTACTTTTGTCCCTAATTCCAAATCCTAACGTAAATTATTAGATGAATTATTAGATAAACCAGCCAAGGACGCTTGCACAGTAGTTGCCTGGGGCAGCTCCAACTGTACGAGCTCTCACCGTACGCTGGTGAATATACGCTGGAGCTGGTAACTATTATATTCTTGTCAATCAATACTGAATCCGCTTGTATAATAACTTTCTCAATAACAAATTGGGAAGCGTAAGTTTTTAACCTTTCAGACTCGTAGATGGTGCATGTGGGGCAGAACTCAAGGAGGCCCTACGCAGGCAGGACGGCCCGGAGAGCTTCGACGCCATGATGCAACACCTCGAACCGGCATTATTTCAGTATGCTAATTTCGAGCAGGGTGCCACACAGCCGGCTAGGAGGTTAGTTTAGAAATCTTTATTGGCACAATTAACACAAACAAGCAGTAAAAAAGGTAATAAAGTGAAAAGGACACACAGGGTCCCTAACATAGTATTTGAAAAGTATCTGCAAGAAAAGGAATAATTATACGTAAAGAGCTCATGTGATGTGCTACGTGAATAATTTCCGGTGTACTATGTATTTGAAGAGTGCGGCAGAAGAGCCACATGTGTGCCACAAGTACGCCAACAGTAATTCGTAATTCGTTGTATCTTTTCAAAAAACATAATTGCTTGGGATATTGATACGTAATTGTAGTAATTATAGATTTGTGGCAATTCGTGGCTGTTTCGTGGATAACACGTACGTCAATCTGAAGCTCTTCACAATGTAGTTTCGTAGTTGGGAAGTCAACCGATGTCTTATGCAAATTTGCGTTTCAGGTTTTTTGAGTGTGTGTGTTTGAGTGGTAGCATTATTAGTCATTTGTAATTTGTAACTTTTTTGTATTGATGTAAATGTTTGGTCCATTTTTTGCATTACAATGTCTACGGTTCTATGGAAAGATCCTCATATTTATTCGAAAGTTCTTATTTTCTAATTGATAATTTTCTTTCTATCTTCAGTTTGCATGCTAGTTTCCTAATAGTATTCAGGGTGACATATGTTTTACGTCAGGTCCAAACAAATTATAATTTTTAATTTTTGTGATTTGTTTGATTGCTTTATTGATTTTTGAAATAGTGCCCATGTTTTACAATTTCACTTTGCACATTGAATAAACAGTTTATTGTATATTGTATGAGACCCATAAGCGAGAAATAAAGCATCGAGAATGCCAACGATTAAAATATATATTTTCGTTGGATACTAACATTGAACCATTGTACGCAAGTTGGGTTTGAATGTTACTAAAAGTTTCAAGGAATTTATACACCGCTCCGCGATCCTCCGCCACGCTCGAGCGGACGCGCAACACCGAAAAAAAACCGTATGACACATATAAGTTGAATAAATTGGCGGAAGCAACGCTCACGCAAACCCGAAGAAGGGATATTACATTTATAGGATAAACATTGTACTGTAATTTAATGACATTGCAATCTAACAAATAAATATCTGTTTGATTTTTAAAAATTCCGGTGAACTAGTTAGTATCAGCATATATCATTAGAGCAACGCCACTAAAGATGAAGAGACATCCAATTGCAGTCCTCGGGGTCATTTTCTCCCCAAGAAGGCTCCCCACGATAGCAGTAAATACGAATTGAAGAGAATTCACCGAGGGAACCACCACTGACATGGGGAACGCGGTCACCAAGAAGGTGAACAGTATCTGAACGAATTAGTTTATATTACTTGAAAAATGTGGTTGCTAAAGCTGTGCTGTATGTGGTTTTGAAACGTCTTGGAGATCTGAATGTGTTACAGCCAAATGTGTTCCAAAATGTGTCGGAAATACCCAAAACGTGCAGAAATTTGTGAACAAAGCAGGAAAATGCAGTTGTCCAACATACCGTAGTGCTCGTACTGATGTTAGCGAAACTGAGTAAACAGAGTAGAATCCTACGGTATTATTATGGGTTGCAGTTTATGTAAATAAACCCACCGAGGCAAGTTGATTGAAAGCGAATGGTACGAAGAACTGCCAGTTGAGGACAAGGTGGATAAGGTCGTATAGGGGAGTCAGCCATTTGGAGTGAGAAGTACCTATTGGAAGTAAATATAGGATACTGACACGGTCTTACTACGGTAGTTAGGTGCTAGATTGAGTAAGACTATTATGGTAGGTCGACGTAGATGAGGTTTTATGCACGGATGCGGTTTTCATAGTATTTCGGAAAGCCTTAATTAAAAGACTAGAAGCACGACATAAAATAAAGGAAAAATCTTTTTGTGGTTTTATATACTCAAAAACTCGATAGCTTTTGACTTTTTTTTTTTTTTTTTAGTTTTTTTTAGCAAGACTAGAGAGAGCACTGTCGTTTTCTTTGAAGTAGTCGTCGGGCGAACTGCGTATAAAATTTTCATCAAATATATGTCTTTGTGAATATACTGTTTCTTTGTGAGCTTGATTCTTTCACCGAAAAACGTGTATAACCGGTTAGCCTAATAACTTCCAAACGACCAGTTTGCTGCAATTTTTCGACGTTCCTCGATAAAATTGGACGCCAAGTGGTCACCAAATAGTTTTTCATGTTTACCCTTCGTATTCGGTTTCCCGTGTGCTTTTATCGATCCGAGTCGCATCAACGGGTTGGTTGCGCCCCACAACGCGGCAACGGTAAAAATCGACACAAAACACGACAAGTCACACGACGCGCTCATCTAAAAATACAAATAATCACTACTGAACCATTTTTCATTAGCAGCACCACCAAAAGCCATTTTTGGCGCTCCCGAAATTAAATGACAATATTTGTAAATTAATGATGCGGGATATGCTAAATGATGTGGTAAATTTGAAAACGATGGTGAGAGCAAAAAAAGAAAGAAAATAAAACAAAAACCGAAAAGACAAAATAAAAACGAATGGAAAAATTTTACGTGATTAAAATGTTTGCGGTGGTATTTTTGATCGATGGTGCAGAGTATTTATCGGATAAAACACCGTACTCACAGGAAAATGTAAGAGTCCAGGTCCGATGAAGCGCGGTCAGAGAACGCAGAGGCAAATATTTTCGGTTTTTGATCAAAAATTTGTATTTTTCATTTGTCTGGCCATTTTATGCGTGTCTTAGAGAAGTAAGTGACGTTTCTACAACTAGAAGACTTACTGGTTTCAATGTAATGTTCGTTTGAGTGACGAACGCCCTAAGCACAACTGTAGAGAGATTAGAAATTGCTTTTGTTTCGTCTTGCACTTCTTTGTCCCTCTGGTCTCTCCTTTCTCAATGGGTTTGTTTGGTATTGTATCATCTATGTGTAACACATTCATTACAGTTAACTGGTACGGAATAATATATTGGAGATCCAGAACTGCGGACCTGCCAGAACTCTGCTTGGAATGCCGGGCGATAATTCGTTCGATGTCAACGACGCTAGCGCTGGCGCTGGAGGTTTGTTTTGTTATTGATGTTATTGATGCATACGGCCTCGCAAACTGAACTCCATGACATCGAGTATTGAATAACCGGACTTCTTTTGGGTCGATTTCACTGTCGCTCCAATCCAGGGGGCTATTGTTAATCGGGAACTAATCATTTGTTGGTGAACTTTAGCGCCTGTTGGAGTAACCCTTTCATTCTTTAATACTTCGTCATTTACTTCGACCTTCAATTCCTTAATTACAGACGCATTTATTGGGCCAGCGCCATCAACATCAAGAAAAGGTCCCCATGCACGTCGCATAAACATAAACGAGTGCATTACCATGTGTGAGCCATTGGTATTGAGCCAGCTATGGACGGTGCGTTGGGTTTTATTTGGTTTCATTTTGCATACCATTAACATACTTTACCTTGAAAATACTGTTTATTATATTGTTCAATGATAGAGTTTTTTTAATTTGATCCTTTTTCAGATTGAAAACATTGAATCGATAATGAAACTATCACGGCCGGGCCAATGTTTTCGAAGCGCTGTTTTTAGGTTTGTTACTTGTTTACTTTATCCATCGAATCATGGGATACTCTAATTGCATTAGCTGTGTCTGATTCTGATATATCATTTTAACACATTGCGTCAACAAATTACCTGGTCATAGTAACTTTTAACAATTGTCAATTACATTCAAACTTATTTTCCAGAGAGTCTTCAATGCAGGACGCTTGTTGGCAGTTGTGTTTGTATCCCAATGGGAAGCGCGATGAAAACGCTGGGAATGTGTCACTTTTCCTGAAAATGTCATCCACTGCACCGTCAAAAGAGGTATGCTCTATACAGTATTTATGTTTCACTTTCGCATGCGCGAGAATGCCATCCATCCCATCATATTCGTAAATTCGCATTTCTATTTTACATATAGTATCTTCAAAACACGCGCCATGTATGTGTATTTTTCACGCCGTGGCGAAAATACAACCTAGCATGGATGGCACTTTCGCGTTTCGTGCTTGTTTACAGAGGCTAAGCATGTTTAATCATGAGCCCAAGCTTGTTGGGTTGTGACTGTGAGAATATTTGTGTAATACGTATGTAACGGATGGTTCGGAGGTCGGCTGACGCCTACCATGTAGTTATGTATGCAAGTTGCAAACTTTTTTTTAGGTGATTCTGAAAGCGGAATACAAGTTCTTCTTCCTGGACGACAACGATCAGCCGAGTTTCAGTAATGTGAACATTGGGGAATTTCATGCGAAACCACCGAAAGGAGGTCATTCATGGGGACTGAGGAACATTCCCAAGCAAAAGGTTGGTCGTCAACATAAAATTCAAGCTAAAGTCTTCAAGTATGGATTAAACATGTAGGTTGTGAAGTCTTGCTTATACTACCGGCTTGAAACATTTCTGTTAGTAGCTTGTAAGGAAATATCCCACGGATATCATTAAGCTTACATGTGTATGTGACGTAATCAGAATGAAACACACACTTTTGGGCAATAAAGTGAAATATGGTTTACGTGGTTTTTTTGTCTAACACCTGCTCAAACGTTTATTTGATACTCGTTTAAATCAAAATGCCATTATATATGCTAGACTACCTTTGTTACCTTTGTTCCGTTACCAATTAAAGTGATGGTCGGAATGGTTGCGTTAGAATCGTTAAGGTCATAGCCATATTTACAATTACGTAAGGTATAAGGTATTTATGCCCTAAGCTACTCACTCGGTGTTTCTATATTACAGGTGCACAATAGTATTCGTCGCGATAATTCGCTCGTCATCTCGTGCCAGATAGAACTGATGCCCGAGCAGAGCCGCATGGTTTGTTGAACATTAGAAACAATTCTGATTTAATATAAAATATAATGATTTACAGTTCAAAACTCCGCGCACCGTATTCATAGTTTGAATACATTATTTAGTGTTTATATTGTCGTAGAATTTTAACTAAGATCGGACAAAATGGTCGCAATACAATTAGATTATCTCTGCCATGGACTTGATATTTACTAGGTGAAACATGTCGGTAGTCGGTATTTTAGAGTGATTGAACATCAGATTGACTTTGAAAGGAATCTTTGTAGGATTTTAACGTGTTGGTCGTCCTCGTGATTCGTGATTTCAAACCTTCTTTAGGTCTCCAAGAAGGTGATGCATGTCCCACATTGTAACATGACAGAAATTCCCGACACGCATATTAAGGAAGGTGGGTGTTGACATTTTTTTGTACTTTTATCGTGAATCGTGAGTAATCGTTAGCTACCCTTGCGTAATATATACTAATAAGAGTAATCGAACACGAGTAAAAGTCGCATTCACAGAACCACATCCACATGTAGTACGCGCATTGCGGTTTGCGAAGATAAGCTTTTGTTATTGTTATTACGTTTTTTTTTCTTATGATATCTTTGTTATATTTAGAACTCGAGCTGCTGCACTCTGCCGAGGGCGCGGACTGTGCTATTGAAGTAGGTGCCACGAGCACTCCGGTACATCGATTCAAGCTGAAAACACATTCGGCCGTATTCAGAGCAATGTTCGATCACCCGAATATGGAGGAGGCTAAGGTGGGCAATTAGCCAATTAGCCTAGAGCTGCGGTGGATTCTACACGATGTTCCATAGAGGTGTACTTTACTCCCATGTTGCATTATTCCCTGCATTGGGACTTGGTTATGAAGCGCTGTGTAGAGTAAGAGCACGAAACGATCTACTGAACTCAGAGAATTTGGGTTGGGTACAAGGCGAGCTAAGCTATGATTTTGTATCGAGTACAGTATGTGCTTTGCTTTGTCATCTTGTGTTTGTGTGAGATTGTTAGCTACTAGAACTATGATTCGATAGCAACTGTCGATTTTGCTCGATACGCTTTAGCTTCCGCCAGGTTGTAAAGCAAAGCCAAAAATACAACCTTCAATTAGTTTAAAACTTCTTCAGAACGGCGTTTTGAAAATCTCGGATTGTTCACCGAAAGCAGTCAAACTGATGCTCGAGTTTATCTACTGTGGAAAGATGGTCACGGAACTAACCAGGGAGGATAGCATTGAGGTAGTTTATATTCAGTACTTGGGGTAGATTGATGGGTGTATTCGTATAAATTTAATATAGTAATATAGTGGTTTGAACGTGCGTAGAGTTTTTTTTTTGTGAAATTTGTTTTGGGCAATACATCTCGTTGGCTTTGGCCTATAGTATTAATAAATCTGTTTAACTCTACGTGGTACTAGTAGATAATATTAGAGGGTGAATAACATAGTGTATCCATAAAAATAGTATTATTAGATTTCTAATTGGACCCTAATGCAACCATATATCTAGGTGATGATACTTGCCGAGAAGTACGATATTGGTGATCTGAAGAGCGTGTGTGAACATCATTTGATAAAGACGTTGGTTTTTCTCTGATTCATTCTTTTTGTGAAACTTCGTAATTGTGCTTTCCATGAAATGTGAGGTTTGTTTATATTTATAAGAATACTTAGTTTTCACATTTGTTAGTTTTCGGGTTAATTTATTTGAGAATTCATATATTTACATTACACTTTTGAGCACAACGAGGGAGAATGTATGCAACACACTGGAGGTAGCAGATCTGCATCAGGCCAAGACTCTTCAGCTGCATTGTTTTGATATGGTATGTATTTAAGTGCAACTATTTGAAATTGCTTGTTTATTATTTTCCAGTAAAAATAAGCATCAAGCATCATAATGCAGAGCGTGGTCTATGAGTAGAGTAGTGATGGAAGATGAAAACAACACGACTCGTTTCTTCGAAATGACGATATTCGATTTTTTAATATTAAATTAAATATGCAGATTTTTCAGATAATTACGCACAAGAATACTGTAATGGCTTCCGATGCGTACAGGCGACTTAGGGTATGTTATAGAAAAATTTTTATTAACAGTAAATGTTTAACGTAATCTTCTCTGTGATATGCTGATTGTATCTTGATTTGTGTACGCTGTATAAAATGCAAGGTAACTCCCTCATATTCAGTACTTGTTGTATTAGGAGCATGCTTTTGACAGAGTTTATTGATGAGTGAGACATTTATTTTGTGTTTATTATATACATAACATATATTTATTGTATGGTTTGTTTAATATAATATTAATTATATATTTTGTTTAACATTTATTTTCTTATCGCTTTAGGAGAACGAGCCCCGGTTGGCCAATATCCTTCTGGAGCGTATAATACAAAACGAGCAGAGCCCGCCACCGATGAAGAGGAGTCGGATTTGAGAGCGAGGTTTGCGTTTCTGTGAATTCGTATCTTTTTTGTTCGATTTACTGGCTAGGACTTTTGACGATAGGTTCCTCGGAAATGCAAATTCTATGGAAAAAATTGTACGAAGTAAATCAAGTCTAATAAAAGAGTGGATTGCCTAACAGGGTGAAAAACTGCTCATGGGAGATGCTTATCTTGTTCCGAATTTCCTTTCGGTATTCCGAATTCAGATTCAAATTCAGTCTAATCACAGGCATACTCGGCATACATCCGGGTATTCAGTTTTTTTTTAGTTATTTGAAATGTTAGTATTGATATTGATTATTAGGTGTAATCTCCACTCGACCCCGCATTCAACTAATTCAAACTCGTTTTAGTAGTTCTCTTTGTGCTATGCTTGGAGGAAGGGATGGTCAGTTGGATTGGAGGTGATCTTCTGAAGCTGCGGGTCGAAGTCAATCAATATCTTACTCAGTGGATAGCGGTGGGGCGTTCCCTTTTATCGATTTTTGGCCATTTTTCGATTAAGCGGTGCGGTCCATTCAAATTCAACTATACACCAACGTTTTGTGCCGTAGTAAGGCCACCGCATCCTTTAAACTTTGCATTTCATGTATCTTTTCTGTATTATGATTTTTTTGTGCTTTTGTGCTTTGACGTTTTTCTTTATATTTCGATTGTGAGCCACATCAATCTATCATTTATTGTCGTGCCTTTTGAGTAGCGTATTGTCTTTTTTTTTTTTGAATTTCGATTCAATTTGGTCTTTCATGTAGGATAGGTTACATTAATATAAACATGATGTATAAAGTAGGTTATGAATATTTACTTACTTAAAACTTACATATGGTACTTCACAACTATCTATACTTCTCCTCTGTGACCTTAATTGAATATGTGCATCTGATTGTTAGAGTACTATTTTGTGTGTTGTGTCATTGGAGTGAGACTGTCTGGTTTTTTTTGCCTTCGTTTCTTTGAGTGAGTAATCAATAACAGAAGGGATCTTGATTCTTAACATTAGTTTGTAATATTGTATGTTTATTGTTGTTTTGTTTTCGCTTGTGTGGTCATTCTTTCTTCTAGCTAGCCTTTTAAACGCTCATGTTAGGAGGTATGAGATAGGTTGGGTAGCTTGTCACGGTATGCTGAAGACAAGTTTGACTGTTTGACCAACTTGAGATTTTCGTAGAACGTATGTGTATTTCTTTCTAAGTCCTACATTCCATTACATATCTTTGTTCGTCCGTTATTATATAGTTGATGTTCCCGAGCAACCATATAATTGAAAATTGAACAACACAACTCCACTGAGAGTTTTCGTTGCGTTTCTCTGACCCATAATTGATTGTTGATTGTGTATTATTATTGTTTTCTTTGTGTCCTTTCGCTTCACGGTGTATCTTTGTGCGTAGCAGGCCTGTTCGGAGTTCAGACTTACAATTATATATTTGAAAACTTAGATTGACTCAATGATTAATTAGCTCCTTTGTAATTGATTAGGTTGAATTCTGAATTCTGAGTGAGGTCATGTATAAGATTGTATATCGATGGATTGATTGTATTATTATTGTGGCTGGACCAAGAAGTGTTTGTGGAATTTGAACTTCATATTAGCCTGCTTTCTCTTTATTATTTGTGCGAAAGTGTTTGTCCGTTGTTTTTTTCATGAATCTAACTTTTTTTGTGGCTTATTATTGTTCTTTCACGAAATGTGTACATGATCTGAGAATTGAATGAGGCAAGTCCACCATACTCATTCAAATTTGTAGTTCTTTCAATGTGAGTTTGATATAGCTTCGCGAAAATGGTTCCCCAGCGTTCGTACCATTGAGTCGTTCTATAACTATAACACCATTGTTTCTTGATGGCATAGTAAGGTGGTTCTCCTCATTCTATTCCTAATCCGTTTAGTCCGTTTCATATTGTAAGTGTCGTTATTGTTTATGCTCCAATGACAGTCCTCCCGTTATCTTTATTTTTTGAAAGTATTTATGGATTCATTATAGTATTTCGTCGTCAAGGATATCTCATATGTAAAGATGGAGAGGATTGTAGTTTGTGGCACTCGTGTATTGATTATTATTATGTTTGCCAACTTTCAAAGCATTGCATGTGATTGATTTGTTCTGCGATAGAATCGAGCTGAAATGCTTGTCCACTACCAAATATTGATTTATTGATCGATTGTAGGATTTTGACGTCTGTCTATCGTATATATTATCAAAATGGGAATAAAGGTTTTGGAATTTTGAAATATGTACTTGATTTGCCTGTATTGGTGGTTTCATGACCACTTGTTATTTTTAATAGCTTTTCGTATCGTGTCCATATTCTTGTTTATATTTTTTTCTGATTTTATAGTAATGTACTGTTTTCAGTTTTATACGACTAGAAGGAGCGGAAGCAACATGGGACGTCTGGACCTCGCTTTTATGAGGTAATGATTGCAATGTTTTTTTTATTTAAAGTGACGATTATGGGTCTTACAACTTCTCGATCCCAAATTCTAAGTGTGTACAGCTGACGTACTAAAGTACTAGCCGTTGCGCTCGTTATGCCCTGAACGAAACTGTGAAACTAAACTTCTATCAATGAATGTTTTTGTTTAGGTACCTGACCTCGGAACAGGCTCGAGTTCTCATTGCGGTTGGTTTTGGTTTTATTTTTCTTTGCTTCTTGAGATATGCTAGGACACGAGTGCGTGATCTTCCATCTTCCTAATCGTTTGTAGTTTGTAGCTTGGAATTTTATTAATATGTCTCTCGGTGATTCTACTTTATGTAGTACGGTAGTACCTTATACTAGGGCACGAGTACTTGGACTAATGAATACTTTATTCTGAAAAGAACAAAAGCGAAAGACTACGTCACCAATTTTCCACTCACTAGTTTATTCTAAGAATATTAATTATTATTATAGTAATAATAATAATTATTTATTCCCGATCTAGGTCGAAATGGGCATGAAGAACCACGAAATTGTCCCACTTCCCCTAATTGCATCTGTGGCTGGAATCCACCGTGGTGGTGTGAGCAGAGTGCTCAGGGAACTCGGCAAGATGAGGCTTGTGTGCATGGAAAGGGGAAAGAGATGTGAGTCTTCCGAACAATTAGGATAATTGCTCTCGACTAACGTGTATCTTGCATTGTGGGAAAGAGCCTCAATTATAGCTTTAGTTTCCGACCTACTTTACAACTTGGAACTTGATTTGAGTACCACGGAATGGTGAGAGAGTTCATGACGTTTTTGTAAGGGATATCAATTAAATATCCGTCGCTCTTCGTTTAAACACATGTAGCTAAGTGAAACCGTGGATATCCATTGTTCCATCATCCCCGAACTATTAGACACTTGAGCTTTTGAATTGCAACTTTAGTTAGAGGTGACCTATTGAATCAACATGGTTTATTCTGGTTTATCAGGAACCGGGATTGAAGGAGGGAATAGGGGCTATCTGTGTGAAAGCGTGAAATGTACGTACAATAAGGTTTCAAAAAACTCCAAATTGTAAGAATGGGTATGTTTCAAGATGGGTATGTCTCAAGACATCTGTACTCCAAGTTCGTTAGAACTAGCATCCGTTTTTCGTCTATTATACAAATTGAACATCTGCTCGAGGTTCTGAATTCTGAATTGGCTATGGGTAACACAAATAATTGGCTCGAAATGAGAGAATTCACCTTTCAGATGATGGTTTCCGTCTGACAAAGCTTGGGTACGATGCTCTCGCACTTCGGGCGTTGTGTAACCGTGAGATTGTCGGAGCTGTGGGAAACCAGATTGGAGTTGGAAAGGAATCTGATGTTTACGTGGGCGGAGACAAGGATTTGAATGTGGGTTTCTGGTTTTTGAAGTTTATTTATTTATTTATTATCTGAAATAGGTTGTTTAAATATAAAGAATATAAAGTATACATACGGGGTTTCCGCGCATTTTATTGTTTTTGTCTGTTTTAACCACGGGGTGCGGAAAATGTGTGACGGCTAAAACTTTGATTGCGGTGTAGAACTTCTTGAGGAATCTATATGTTTCGTGATATCCATAAATTGAGTGTTTGGACGTTAATAATATTGTATGCGTCATTTTTAATTGTTAGGAACTACTGACCGATTTTTGTTGAAGTTTCCACTACTAGATTTATTTATTGCTATTTATAAGCATGTCAGCATTCGACGTGGATTTAACGCCTCACCAGATGCTTTCCAGTGTGCCATTTTCCCAACAAGAATAAATCCATAATAATTACAGGACCTCTGTCTGAAGTTCCACCGTCTTGGACGTACTTCGTTCAGGAAACTGAAGGAAAAGCGTGATTATCACAATCGACGATCTCAGATGTCGTGGCTGTATTTGAGTAGAATTGCGGCGACCAAGGAATTTGCTTTCCTCAAGGTTGGTTGAGTCTAGACTAGAGGATATTGTTGTATCGGCAGTGTATTAGTTTCTTGTTTGCCGAATTATGATCGTTGTATTTGATAGTGATTGCTGGCAGATTGATTTTACGAGTGGGGTTCGAGATCTATGAAGTTGTGTATTCTCGCAGAATGAATATGTATACTATGTAGTCATATTTATATGTATGCTATGTAGGCATGTTTATTCCTACGGTGGGTCAGCATAAGCTGTAACGTAGCCCAAATTGAATTTCATTTTTGGGGACTCGTTTAAGATATCCCTTATTAGGCGCTCGCTGATGCCAATTTCCCTGTGCCTCGGCCAGTCGATGTATGCCGCCACGTTGTTGTTATGGGCCTGATCGATGGAGTCACGCTCTGTCATATTGATCATCTGGAGGACCCGGGGAAATTGTATGATAGGTAGGTGGTTTCGTAAAATTGTGCATCCGTATTTTAAAAAATGCACTATCAATCTTAAATTCAACAAGTTCGGCTAAGTGGTTAGTAAGTGAGTTTAGCGAAGAAATCTATCAGCATTCAAAATCACATGATGTAAGGTAAGGTGTGCAAATAGATAATGTGATATTACCATCATTATTTGGTAACAAATAATATGTGGATTTGCCCTATGGTAGCCTAAGAAGACCTGTGTTTACAACCCTTAGTTGCTTATTTTAATTCATTTCGTTGGCTGCAGATGCATGTCGCTAATCGTGAAAATGGCTCGATATGGACTGATCCACGGTGACTTTAACGAGTTCAACTTGATGCTTGTTGAGGTGGGATATCTTTATTATTTTCTTCGTGCCTTATGTTTGCTGTGTTTAGGAGTTGAGATTCATGTGGTCGTACAGATTCCGGTTATTTTGTCCGTTTTCTTAAACTTAAACTTCGAGAAGACGGAGTTTTTTTTATATACAGTAGCTCGTATATGCGTACCATTACATGATCATTTGACCTAAAATGTTTGAAACGTTTCTTGTGCGGTGTACCTTTCTTTGTGGCATCAGGACCTCATTCATCGACTTATCCCATTTGCTCTCTCATTTATACCCAACATGAAACATTGAGGCAGAAGTGTCACAATCTGATATTTGAATTTGATATACTATGAGAGTTTTATCCCCAAAATTGAACCTGGTCCTGGTCTCTCTCTAGTAGAGCTGTGCAGTGTAATAATTAGTTCACTTCCAAAGAGATAGCTAGCCGTGTGTTTCAAAAGGACGTTAAATGTAGTAGGACAAATGAAGTCCTCGATGTTCAGTTGACAACGAGTGAAAATGGCAACAGTATTTTGTTTTGGAAAGTCTAGTTTGGACACGGGAAGCGTTGAGCTATCGCGTGTTCTGTGCGTTCACTGTTTAATTGATTTAGGACGAGAAAGTGATTATGATCGATTTCCCTCAAATGGTGAGTATGGATCATGCTGATGCCAAATACTACTTTGAAAGGGACATCGAGTGCGTGAGGACACTTTTCAAGTGAGTACCTGTTTGTTTTGGAGTGCATAAATTTTCCCTGGGATGGGAAATGGGATTCTCAGGAGCCTAGTATTATCTAAGTCAGCGTTTTGACGATGCTGAACGTATCCTTTGTTAGCGCGATAGCGCTAACATAGTTTGGGTTACATCAGAGAGCCCTTTTTTCCAGTTTCCACCCTGAATTTGTTCCTAGACGAAAAAATGGAATTCTTTCGCTCTAGTTAGTTAAAAGAGCATATTTTATATTATCTGCGAAAATTTCAGATAAAAATGAGGTTTGCCTTCCTGTATGTGTTGTCAGAGTGTATTATCTTAAAGGATCGCAGTCACTCCAAAATCATCATTTTGCTCCGAGTTTACTTGAATTTAGTAAAGAATAAAGAAAAATACTTTACCAAAACCGAATAATTTGAATTCCAACTCAGGGGGTGAACAAGTAGAAAAGTAGTTCTACTTAACTACCGCGGGATTATGAAACGTGTTAAGTAGAATATGCCTGCAGACCTTTGCAGTATATATAAAGATATAATATGCAGATATTTGCCGAAATAATTTGCATACTCCCGATCGGGAAGCAGCTGTATGAACATGTTTCATAATCCCGCGGTAGTTAAGTAGAACTACTTTTCTACTTGTTCACTCCCTGAGTTAGAATTCAAATTATTCGGGTTTGGTAAAGTATTTGTCTCTATTCTTTACTAAATACAAGTAAACTCGAAGAAAAACGACGATTTTGTAGTGACTGCGATCCTTT
Organism: Pelodera strongyloides; assembly: GCA_036852015.1. Classification (NCBI taxonomy): domain Eukaryota; kingdom Metazoa; phylum Nematoda; class Chromadorea; order Rhabditida; family Rhabditidae; genus Pelodera; species Pelodera strongyloides. The sequence continues at coordinate 160,981 of JAANDG010000046.1, forward strand.
AAGTTTTGGGTTCGATCTTCGATATTTGCTTCAGCTTGCGCCAGACCTGTGTGTCCATATTCAAAATGCCGAGTTTAGTTAATACTGCGCCCTACGCCCTGCGTTTCCAGTCACTTCTCAATCAACTCTTATCCTAGCTAGGCAATGTTCAATACACTCTTCTCGGCTAGCGGTGTTATATGGCTTCATCTTGCAGGCGTAAGTTCGACTACGATTGTGACGAGTATCCGAAGTTTGAAGATATGAAGAGAAAGTACAACCTGGATGTTGTGCTGGAAGCAAGTGGATTCACCAGACAGATGGCCATTGATTTGAATAAGGTTATTTTCACCATTTTCTTGCTTGTTTCAGGGTGCAGTTTTATTTTGATTGTTTTCGAATTGGCTTAATAATAAGGTTTCCTGGCTTGGCCGATACATTGGCTAGCTAGTAGTAACTGCACTGTTGCACCAAGCTTAAAGCGAAATATCACCCGGTTTGGGGTTTTTTCACCAAAAATAGTTTAAAAACAGTTATCAAGGAAAACGATTTTGTATGAAAAAATCCGCACATGGCGGTTAAGTAGTAAAATAGCTAAAAAAAACGCCATCTGGGGATTTGAAATAATTAAACATTCCGCGGCATCCGAATGACGAAATATTTTGAATTTGCCAGTAAAATAAGCAAAAATACGCACGGTTTAAATGCAATCAACGCACGGTTGTTTACTCCTCTTTTTCTATTTTTTATTCGACCGCCTATTCGCTTTAAAGCGAATGTCAAGCCTGATTCACAGATATTCTATAACACGCTGTCACAAATACCGTAGTTTACAAAATTTCTCTCGCGCTCTCCTCTTTTTCTTTGCTGACTTAAAAAAATTTCTCTCGCGCCCTCCTCTTTTTCTTTGCTGTCTAACAGCAAACGGTCAGAGAATAGTTCTGATTTTGTCCAAATGACCAGAATCCCATATTGAAGGAGTTTTTTGGAGGGGTTTGAAATAGTTTTTCTTCTTATATGAAAGTTTTTGTTTATTTTTATTTTCACTTTCCTAACCTTCAAAACATAAGCTTTTTTTTGAGCCCAACATGAAAAACCGGCTTGACGTTCCCTTTAACAACGGTTATCTATTGTTCAAATATACAAAACTCATTTAAATGTTTGTCGTGAAACATCCAACTTTTACAGGCTTACGAGGACGGAAATTTCCGAGCTCATCTCGAGAAGACGGACTGCGAGAATGATTCTGAAGATGAAGACGAGGAAGAGGAAGGAGAGGAGGATCATGATGAGGAGGACGAGGAAGAGAGCGAGGAGGAATGGGTGAGTCTTATTATATAAAGTTTGGACCTTTGGTTGTGATATGTACGTTGCTCGCTGCGCGAAACTGCAGTAGATCTTCGCCCGACTGTTTTTGGTGGAGTAGATCAAAAAATGAATGAATACACGTAGATGCTGGGAGGTATAGTCTAATTCACAACCTGACAACTGTGGAAGAGAGAGAGATTCTGTGAGGGGGACGATATAAGAATATATTCGAAAATAGATGAAGGTGTGGACAAGGAAGGGACATAGCTTTGCTGTTGACAAATGTGCGGCCTTGAATGTCTACTTGTACGTCACATAGGAATGTACAGTCTAGGAGCTGAGTTATCGAGTTATCATAGTGTAGTTAGGAGTTCTATTATACCCAACGAAACTTTAGGTGGATGCCGAAGAGGTGATCGTCGAGGAAAACGAGGACGACCTCGACCACGAGGAACTGGAAGAGGAAAAGAAGGAGGCGCAGAGACAGGTAGGAAGCTAAATTTCATTTTTGATGTTGATTTTGTCTAAACCGGTCTCGAGGCTTACGCAGAGTCGTTCTCTGCTGAATTCCTGAATTTCATTCTTGTATTGTAAAATTGGTGGCGGTAGAACATTGATTGCTTGAACTATGACAGATTGATTGATTGTCGCTTCGCACCCCAAGGCACATAAATGCGAAACATGTATCTAACGTGAAACACTGGCCTTGGATAAAGGAGCATGCGTCTTGAACCCCATAAATGTTTCAGATGTCCGTGCTGGGCAAGAGCGATCGTTTCAATCACTGGCTGCACTCTGCAGCCGACCAATTGGAGAAGTTGGTGGTTGCGGAAGCGGGAGACAGTACCCTTCAGGAGCACCCCAGAGAGAAGGAGCTGGTGGAGGAGATTAGGAGGTAGGGAATAGTTTCCCCGGGCATCTTTGGTCGTATTCTTGTAAAGTTTTACTTCCCGACACTCTGCAAACATCAAGTAATTATCTCGTAGTTCAAGAAGACCACGTGAACATGTTCATTTTGAATCGTAATGCGTGACCGGTTTTCACTGAAATGTGTCATATTCGTAGTGGTATCATGTAGCATTTATGGGCTTTGATTTGTAACCTACCCATATAATCGCATAATTGACGTGGTGTGGGGCTTGGCTGTGTTTTTCAAATAATCTTTTTTCGGAATGTGACGATAGCGCAATATTAGGATTTAGAAAAAAGAAAACATTTTTTTTTTTAATTTACAGGGAACGTGAAGCCTATATCAAGGCCCGACAAGAGGCAGACGTCGAAGAAGCGGAAAAGATTGACGCCGAACTAGAGGAAGAGGAGAGACGGAAGGCGATAAAGGAGAAGAAGGCAAAGAAGGGCAGTGTGGCAGGGTCCAGGAGGACTTGGTGGGTTTAGGAGTTTTGGATAAGAGAAATTCTTTACATATAAAAGGAAAGTAGGCTTTGGGCCTTTGAAAAGAGGAAGTGTTGAACTAATGGTTTTAGTGTAGTGAATGGTGAGTGAGTAGTACCACTACCGTGAGCAGCATCTTACTACACTGTCTCAATCTGAGGGCTTCAGCCACGTACGTAATAGAGATATGCAGTGCTTGTCCTTTTTGAGTTTGAACACTTGCAGATTGCACTTTTGCGCCGAATGCAATCCACAATTTTCCCTTTATCAATAGCAAATGGTTGTAGGTCAATTGCCTCATCCACCACCACAATTGCCCCAGAAGAGATTAAGAAGCGGGCGGGTTCGCAAGCGAGACGAGTCCGCGAGCACATCAAGCTCAAGACCAAGGGAATGCAGAGTGCGGTAGGTGGTGGCTGATATGTAATTATAATTAATAATTTATTACTTACACGTTACATATACAATTCATGAGAAAAATGTATGCAACGTACAGTTTTGTCGAGTAAAGCAACAGTAGCACAAATATGAAGAAAGCGAAGCGAATAAATAAAGGTACACATTAACAATACGCCTGTTTTGAACGTTCTTTATTTTTTTCAACCAGGTTTAATTCGATGCGATTTGGAGATGGTCCCTTATTGTTAGTTGAGGGACACCTAATCTGTATGTTATTATCTATAGTATCTAGCTATAACATCTGTATGAGACCTGTGTGTGATGTCTCTTGCCTTGACGAAACATCGCTGTAGTAACCTAATGTTTCAACCAGTTTTTATATACTGATGTGCGTACGGGTGGATGTTCTGTAGATACGCCTAGTTCGTGTAGATGATCTTAATTCTTTTCCCAGGCGTGTGAGAGCCCTCACTATCTCTTCGTCGCTCTTCACTTTACTACTTATTGTTAGCCCTGTCTTACTCTGTATCTTTCTGTTTGCTACGAAGCACCCATGAAACGTTTTGCTTATATGCAAAGTATGAAACGTTTCACCATGTATAAATCACAAATAATGAAAAATCCCCAGCCAGCACTCTTTTTATACCAATTCCCGACTAATGCAAGCTTTTCGTTCTGCGCATGGCCACGAGGAAATAAATAAATATAATTTCTTGCTTTGATAAAAAAAAAGTTCAACGTTGTCGCAAAGGCTTCCTAAAAACTGATTCGGTTTTTTTTTTAAATTTCTTTCCCATTGCAGGTCGGACGTGGTCGAAAGGAGAACAAGGAGCACATTGATGATTATGCATGGATGATGTAGATGGGTATTTGTTTTGTGACTTATCATTTGTGTTTTCTTTTTGACTTATCTTATTGGTGATAGACCAACTATTCTTATTGATTCAACAGCTGGCTTTTATAGGATTAGAATCGGATAAATTCTACTGTTTCGAGAATGAATTGTTGCGAAGAGATTTCGATTATTTTAAATTTTGTTCTTTTTTGGAATTTTGAAATTTTATAAAACCGCAAGTGACATGGGTTTTTGTGTGTGGAATAGTGTGTTCTGGACGCCCTTTAATCCCCGAATTAGTCCCTTCGGTTATCAATTTGGAAAGTGATATGTTGCCCTTTTTGCGTCTTTTCTTTTTCTTTTTGATTGTCATCTTTCAACCTGGAACTATCTTTCCTTCGCGGACTGATCAGCTTATCATTATCATTTTGGTTTTGATTTTTTTCCCGCACGTCACTCAAAAGGGAGAGATTTATCTGTGCCTGATTGCTGTACTTTTAGTTTTGGGTTTCCTTCTTCTTTTTTTGAAATTTTGTTGGAGTTCAATTTGTTCGAAGTAGGAGTTGGAAGCCTGATTTGTGATTTATTAATATAGAATTCAATATATTTTTGATGTTTGTTAATTAATACTATTAATTAGTTGGTTAGTTGAAAATAGCTTTGCGGAATATTGAGAATTTATTAGGTATATGATGTGTAATGTGTATGGTATGTGGAAATGCTGGAACATTATTGTTATGTAATTTCCCTCCGCTGTATCAATTAATGTGTAACTGTTGTAATGTTATGAGCTGGCCGGATTTCTTTTCCATAGTTATAACCTTGGTTAGTTTCATTTGACTAGAATTATAAGTAAATTAGTTGGACGGTTTTCATAGATGGTTAACGCAATGTTCCAGCACAACCGTATCTTTTGTTCACAGTTTTCTTCGCGATTCTTTCGTCTCCAAATTTGAGTAACTTAGCACTAGTATCTTGACATCATACGTTGGTGATATTTTAGTTCATAATATTCCAATCTATTATTACAGTCTTTATTGTTATTGCTTACGAAATAGTCTATTACCCTTTCTTCGAAATTTCGTATTCTACTGTAGAAATATTCTGAGGTCAGGATTGTTTTTGCTTTCTTTTAGAACTGAAATACTGTACTTTTGAGAGTGATGTAAGTGATTTCGCATATCCTACTCATAAGCACATGTTGTCTTGGTTTAGAGCGGTATGGCACGTTATGTGATGTATATGTTCTATTATGTGCCGTTTTGGCACAGAAAGTGCATTCAATACGTGGGATCTAATTTCTCCAAATATTTCCAAACCACGTGTCGCGCCGCAATGGTGTGTTGGACGCTGGTAGGGTGTGATTGTTGATTTGTTACGGCTTTGTTGCCTTGTTGATTTTATTTGTTGGCTTATATTTTTCGGTTTACTAACTTCCGAATTACTTTAAAATCTAAAAAATCAATAAAGAATATTTTTTACATGGTGCTTTTGTGATTTTTTATTATATTTGGGTTATGCTCTTGAGATATGTCCTCAAACGTGGTACTGATAAAAGGATTAAGTTCTTTGTTTCTTTTCGATAGGTATATGCTTTAGCTTCTAGTTTTTGTGTCGTTTATTGAAGATTTCTGTGGTTATTTGATGCTTACGAATAGTTATTATGTATTAGTAGTAGGATTAATTTACTGTAGTTTAGGGGTTAGGGCCGCACTCATTAGCTATAGGTTATTTAATAACTCACACTTGTATATTTGTTGACTTGACGACTTTTGTACGACTTGCTTGACGACTTGTAAGTTAAGTTTTCAATAAGGGTTTTACTTTGAAAGTCTGGTGAGTCACCAAATATCGTAATTGTCCACTTCGTAATTACGATAATTAATCAAACCACCGACCTATGATTATGATGCCTTACTGTAGTTTTCTTTCACCGCCGCGCTCCTGTCATTTTATGTTATTTGTTTAATATTCAACATATCATTTATTTCAGTGTCTGTGTAGTTCTAGTTGTGGTGGAGCGTCGTGGTTATCATGGATCAAAAGGGAGGAATCGTAAGTTTTCACTTGGAACTTTTTTTGGAGTTTCAGCCCATCCGATATTTTTATTATTATTGTTATTATTCAATAATAATAATAGTAAGAATAATGGTTTATTGGTTAACAATCCATACAAAGAGAGAGTGTCACCCAAAGGGAACCCTAATACACTGCGCTTCACAATGTCCTCCATGTCTAATGGAAATCATCGACGAGCGCAAGTTTTATTGATAAATAAGAAGGGTCATTGATAATAATAATTCATATGTTAAAGCGAAATACTTGCCGGTTTTTGAAACGCATCGAGTACTCCCTGCTTTCCTATGCTTCATATGCAAATGAGCATAAATTTGAATAAAAAATAGACCCCAATAGACCCCTTTTAGCATAGCTGCATAAGAATGCTGATATTTGAGATGCGTTTCAAAAAACCGGCTGGTGTTTCGCTTTAAGCTCATCATTAATAAGAAGTTTCATTTCATTATCATTGATAAAACCTACTTCACGTCAATAAATTGGCTTTATTAGATAGATGAAAGCCACATGCGTATTTCCAAGGCTGAGGTATTTTTCAGTCTCTTATTTACTGCACATTTATTCTCAAGTGCGTAAAGCTGAATTCGCATTTGTAGATAAAAACTCGACGCTCGTTGACCCGCGCTTTTTCAGCGACAAATTTTATTCTGACAAGGTATTATCTCTCTTTTTATCTCCGCCTCTCTATCTTTCTCTCTAATCATCTCGTGCTCGTCCTACGCCTTCTCTATCTCATTCTCTCTCCGCCTCTCTCCTTCTCATATACTATCTTTATCATATCACTTTTCTTTACGAATGCAGTATGTACAGACAGTTATAATCCCGTTCATATTGCGTACATATTGAGCACCTTGCACTGTTAATTAATTTATTCGGTTTCAGCCATGTTCATTTTAAGCTAACAATAGGTCCTTTAACTATGCGTAGGTTAGATCTACCATACCCCGTCTCCGTGGTATGGTACGCTCTCCCCTCCTAAATGATGATCTAAATGATCTTTTGCTTTAAACTCTATTTTTGAGAGCGCCTGATACCAGTATCCAGGAATCTGGGTTGACGTTCCCTTTAACCATTTATTGACGATGAGAAAGGGTGGATATTAACTGTTTCTTGGTTATCAGCAGGTGTAAGCGTGTTATTGAAACTTGAAACTTATAATAAAAGTTGCTGAAACACAACGTTTTTGATCGGATAATTTTCCCACTGAATCATTACCACGATGTTCCATTGCGTGATTGACTATAATATATCATAGTGCGTTTTTTAAGGCGGCATAACAGTCGGTTTTTGTTGCAAATGAGTATAATTAGAATAAACAATGAGCTCGCTTAGCATAAATACATAGTAATGATATTGCTCAGGCGTTTGTTTCAAAAACCGGTCATTATTTCTTTTTAAAAATAAAGGATTAGAATAGACTGTAGATATAGAGTATTTTGATATCGTCCTTCTTTGGCTCACGTATCTGATCATAATCCATAGGCCCATAGTTGCGGTGGTCAGTACAACTGTTATCAGAGGAACGCTGCTTTTTTTGGTTTGATAAAGATAAGAACAGTGTTATGTACTGATAGACTGATAGTGTGCAAAGTAGACAAGCAGTATAGACGTCTTATAGACCCAGTTAGTTTTTAAACCAATATCTGACCACTCATATTTTACAGTTGTTTTATTAATTTACCCTGATTAATTAGGTTTGTGAAAACGTGTGTTAGTTAATTGTGTTTATCTAGTTAATGACTTTACCCTCTGTATTCTTTATTTTGTAATGTTACGTCTGGTATGAAGGAGCTTTACGAAGTTTTCTTAAATGATTTCTCGTCACGTGAGGGGGGTTGCTCTGATCTCTTTTCTGAGCTGTGTACCGCGAAACTTTGGCGGTGCGCGACCTACAAAAAATGGGTGGGCCCACACACGGCGGCCCACCCATTTCGGGTCCAGTGAGTGTAGGCCGCGCACCGGCCAAGTTTCCTCAGTGTGAAGGTTCATTGACACATCCTTGGCGCGCGGCGAGAAACTGGCGCGAAAATCGCGCGCGGCGAGATCCTGGCACGAAAATGGCGTAGAGCTGGATCTAATTTAGTGGCATATCCGTGTCTATTTTCAGAGTATGGCAAAGGCAGAGGCTATTATCCCAACCAATTTCGAGGTATTGTTTTTTATCGACTTTGCCTGCGCTTCTTATTCGAAGCACTAGATAATTCAATTAATTTATTAGAAGATGGTTTGCGATTTACCCAATTGTAGTTTTGTTGTTCTCATGGTTATTCATATAATAATTTATTTATTACATACACGTAAAATTCATGAGAAAAATATATGCAACGTACAGTTTTGTCGAGTAATAATAACAACACTACAACACATAAAACAAAGGTGAATAATACTTTGCCAACCGTACATTTCCTTTGCTACACTTCAGAACCGTGCTAGTTAGGTGCAGTTCAATACGTTCAAAGTCTATCACTTGATACGCAGACTTTGAGCTCTAGTGCTCAAACAACTTGCTTTCCATGCTAACCTAAGCCTAAGCCTCTTACTATTTTATAAGTCTTTCTTTAGTTGCCGGTCGACGCGTTCGACATTCCCCACTGTTATGATGGTGACTTGTCGGCTGTGATCATTCCCGAAGGAATGATTAAAGATCGAGTGAGAAGGCTGGCCAAGGACATTCATGCAAAGTGAGTCGGGGTAATAAGAGGAGGATCATGGGCGGCCATCCCCACACTAGGACGAAATTATTGCCGAAACCATAGAAAAACCGTCGTTGGCTCGTTAGCAAGTGGATTTTACCGAAAAAAACCATTTGGTGACTGGTTCGTGACCAGTTGATGACGGTTACCGATGAAACGTGGTCAAGTGGTCACCAAATGGGTTGATCCGTTTTCAGAATCGGCGACAACCAACTGAGTTTGCTGTGCGTTCTGAAGGGAAGTTACAAGTTCTTCACGGCATTGGTGAGTGTTTTTTTTCTTGAATTCGGAAAATACTTAGATACTTATAAAGTGATGCTCATTCATAATGTAGTATTATTGGATGAATGCGACGAATTGATTTATCTAGGCACAACATCGAAGGAGCAAGAGCACAATTTTAGTACAAAATAAGAAATTAGGGGGCTCGTTGACAATACAACAATTACAATTTGATTGATTAATTTCCTAGACGATAACTGAATATTTGCGGCAGCTGGGGTGCTAGTAGTGTCCGTGAAACATTTCTCCTTTTGCAGTGTCAAATTCAAAATGTTTTTTTTTCGTCTCGCTACATTACCGTGTGTTATGTTTAAATTTCGTTTTCCTGTGCGGGAAGGCAACTAATGGAACATGGATTTCAGAAACCACGTGCCATATCTCTTTAAAGTGTTTTATTCTATTATTCTCTAGGTGGACGAGTTGGCCTATGCCCGTTCCTCGTGCACTCAGCCGATGACTGTCGATTTCATCAGATGCAAATCGTACGAAGACACGCAATCAACTGGAAATATTCAAATAATTGGACTGAGCAATTTGGAGGAGCTCAAGGGCAAGAATGTCCTGGTGAGTGGCGGATGTTTGGCGCTAAAATGGCACACTTTGATCCTTTGGTGATATTGCATGTGTTTGGCGCGCTTACCCTGTTAAATGTTAGTATCTTCAAGAGTTAGTTGCTATGTATATCCTGAAAAGACTACAGTAACTTTATGTATATTTGTTAATTTAGTACTTGTTATTTAGTTGCAGGAGTGGTAGCTGGCCAGCTGTTCTGCCCAATTATAATTATTAGTTTCTAATCAATAATTTTTATTTAATTTTCACCCAGAATTATTGGGATTAATTCCCATGGTCAGGATTCAGTGTTGTGTTTTCAGGTTGTTGACGACATTGTTGATTCCGGCCTTACCCTGTCACGCCTCCTCCACAAGCTGGAGGAACTTGGTGTCACCCACACTTGGACCACCACACTTCTCAGCAAGGACGTACCCAGAAAGGTATTATTTGATGCCTTTGTTATGTAGTTTGTCAATCACGGTTTCGTAGTGTATAGTGTCTGGGGTACCTCGCTTTTAGTTGAACCGTTGCCGACGGAGAAGGCACCGCATCTACCTAATTTCTTTATTTTTATTACAATATTCGCCTTTCTTACGGTATTTGATCTAGGTTGACGCCAAGGGGGGACCATGTTAGCTTTTTGTGGTATTTGCAAAGCTTACGTTACCTACCTAAGTTACTGTATTTTGTCAAGATACCTTCCATTGTATTTGTTTACGAACTACAATTCGTAACTGTAATGACATTTCATACGGTAATTGTATTTTATCTAGGTGGACGTGAAGGAGGACTTCGTCGCGTTCCGCATTCCGGACAAATTCATTGTCGGATACGGACTCGACTACAATCAGAAGTTCCGCGACCTCAACCACATTTGCATAATGAGCCCGAAGGGAATTGAGAAGTATAAGAATAAGTAAGAGATCGATAATTAGAATAATTAGATGGTGTGGCATTAGCAAATTAGCTCGGCTAGTAAATTAACAAAGGATTTGTACCATGGAGAGACTTTACAGAAATAGTGTTTTGATAGAGCACTGTTATTTACCTAACCCTTAGTTACCTTAACCTTAGAAATTGTTATATTTGTGCTTTAGGCGCATAATTTTTCCTCGGTTGTGATTGTTTTGTTGAGTTTTTATGTGGAGAAGTTGACTATCATTTTTTTCACTGTCACTAGCTTAAACTAATAATACTAAAGTCAAGTTTGTAGAATAGTTGACCTACCTTGTTTTTTATAAATTACTGCATTTCGTTTGTTAAAATTACTATACATTTTATTGCGCTTGTCTTGAGCTTTTCTTGAATACCTGCTTTATATTTATTAGGTTGTTGATTTTTTCTAATTGCAATTTATTAAGTTTCTAGTTTATATTTTGAATTATTCCTTTGCATGATTCCATTTTGTACTACCGTTAATGAATGATTTATTAAGTGCATGTTTTTGTTTGGGTTGTTTGCGGTACAGTACAAATTCAATAGGTGGGCACGCAACTTGCGAGCAGCAATAATTTGGCGAATGCTTGGCGCGCGGATTGAAAGCTGGGATGCATATGCTTGGAAATACGGTTTGTGTGAATTCGTACTGAGAGATTCAGCAATGTTTATTATTGATTGAACTAGTTTTGCATGACAATGAGTGTTCTCGAAAGCCTGGCAACAAAAAGGTTACTGCACATTTTTGCGACAAATTGATGGAGATCTTGCTTCAACTAACTTATAGTTAAAGCGAAGTAACAGCCGGTTTTTGAATCACATCGAGTGTAGCATTCTCATGCAGCTTATGCAAATGAACATAGAATAAAAAAAACGGGCTAAATTTGGGCAAATTTGCATAAATACGTAAGAATTCAGTTGTCCACGATGCGTTTCAAAAACCGGCCGGTATTTCGCTTTAATGAAATATGGAACAGTTTAAAAATTAACATATTTTCCGTAGTCCAGTCAGTGGTGTGGATTCTCATACGGGGGCATGCTATATGTATCTCTCATTGCTATACATATAAACGGAACTTGGTAGTGAGACTATGAATTATGAAATTACAGGTTTCAATGCATTGGAGTCCGGAAAAACTAGTTTGCATGAAAAAAGGAAACCAATTTTTCACGGGTTTGGTGTCTTACAAGCATTTTTCTTTGGATTTCGTAGTATCGCTTTTGTGTATTGTTCTGGAGCTCTGCGCGCGGAGTTCGCAGGTCGCGCGCTGCACGCCAGTTAATCATTCCAACCTAGCGCTTTGCGGCCGTACGATTACACACGCGCGCGGACACTTTTACCAACAAAATGAGGTATTAGCCCAGTATTTTTTGGCGATGTCTTTGAACTATGGAGGTTAGATGGTGAAAGTTTATTTCACTCCTTTTGAGGAGTTTTCCACTTTGTTTTCGTTTGAAAGTGATTTGATTTTACTTTTTTTTCGTGATTTTTTTGGTGCATTACATATAAAATTACCAAACTAGTTCAGATGATTGTCTTATTGTTAGGCTTACTATTAACTATTACAGTATACAGGAAGACAAAGGCATAACGCATAACTCATAATTATGTGTACTCGAGTTAGTAGAACTGTGCCAAAATATACTGTGCCTGTATGGCTAATTGAAGATGTTGTGGCTCTCTATCAAAACTATCCTATAACTTATTTTCTTTCAATAAAAAATCGCGGTAATTTTATTTGAATCACCAGACGCTTGTACAAAGAAACTAGGAAATGAACTAAACTGATTGTGAGATAAACAAAAATATTATTTTACATCTATTTTCAGTGCGCACCAACGATACAATTATGTTCAATCCACATCCACGAGTGCAAAACAATAATTTCCCGAATGCTTATGATATTAGGAGGAGGAAGGCTAACTGGATGTGTTAGTTGTATTTTTTCTTCTTATTTTATTGTTTGAAAAATGGTTTGCAACTGTACAACAATATTTCTCGTATAAATAAGACAGTAGCGTTCGCAAGAATGAAAATTTCAAATCGAGACCTATCATCGTCCAGTTTTCTCGTATTTTTAACATTTAACTTTCACAAAAGATTTGGGTTACGCTTGTCACGTTTCTCAGCGGGAGGCAAGTATTTTGAGCTTGTCATCTTCTACCTATGCAGGATCTACAAATCACTTTTCCCAGTTGATCTGCCTAAAAACTAATTTGGATTACACTTTTCACTTAATATTTTTCCTTCTCTATGTATACTGTGTATCACAAATAGTAGTATTCTTTTTTATAGGGCCTGACCTATCATATAAATATACAATGCCCATAACCCCAGTCTCAATCCACGGATAAGGTCTAGAACTAGGAAGAGAGTGAGGTTAACTTTGAAATCCGCCCAGAAATGGAGCAGGTTGGGATTAAGCGGAGATTTGGTACTTGCTACTCCCACTTTCACTTTTCAAATTGTTCCCCTTAACCCTTTGAGTTCACTTTTGAGTTTTTCACATTAAATCCTTGGACTTTCATTTTTGTACAGAAAAGTTTTCGAATGGACTCTTGTGCTGTTTTTTCGTGAAATTGAAAGTGTGCTTACTATTGTAGTAATTGAGGAGGCAGCCTTGAAGTCACCGTTTTTTCTATAACGACCGATTAGTTTAAAGCAAAATATCGGCCGGTTTTTTTTGAGACGCCGAGGTACACCAGCTTTCTTATGCCACATATGTAAATGAACATAAATTAGAATAAAACATCCGGCTAAATTCGAGCAATTTAGAATAAATACGTAAGAATGCAGATGCCCACGATACGTTTCATAAACCGGCCGGTATTTCGCTTTAAAGATGTTGCTTGTAGATTATTTGTATCTGTTTCCTGTAACGTACCAATTGCTAACAAAACCGAATTGTCGAACCACCAGTTTTCGTTTTTTATCTTTCTAATGTAACGAGAGTGTCGGCTGTGAATGTGAATGCAACCAGCCCTTACCACCAACTCCCCCCTCCCAAACTTCACCGGGCTTCTTGCCTTTTATTTATATGAAAGATTGTTCGCAAACCTCTGGCTAATATTTCTCGCCATATGTTCGCCGCGAGAACTTTCCGCGGCCAACTTGTGGTTACTCCTTTTTATTTTTGTTTTCCAACCAACTGTATAGAGTTAAGTTGGAAAAAGGATGAACATACGTTTCAGTAGTATGCTAAAGACGGAAAAAGTTTGTCAATTTGATAGCCAATCCGTGTACCTTGGTTGAATACGAGAAAAATCAACAAATTAGTGATTTTCAAGGTTTGAGGATGGGATCCTACCAGACGGCTATCGCCCCCTGAGGCGATTTTCTAATACTGCACGGACGATACTTCAAAGCCTGACAAAAGTGGGCATACTTATATGAAACGTCTGTAGCGTATTTCTATAATTAATGTAATGAGATACATGTCACTTATTTTGGAGTTGCGAAACGTTGGACTGCTCATACCAAATCCTTGAAACGTAGTATGGACTTCGTGTCCGACATTGTGACAAATAAAACTTTCTCCTTTATATAATAAGGAGATTTTGCACGGGATAACCAAAAGTACCTTACTTTTGTCTATGGGTTTTTAAGCTATCTCTTTAAAAGTGTTACCTTCGCAATAAACGCCTGCAACAAAGTTTCTTGATTGTACGTTTTCAGGCTCGAGAACGGTATAAATTGTATATGGTGTGGGGAAACTAGATCTAAATGTATGGGTTCGCAACTAGCCAAAGCCTAAAATCTCGAGAGTTTTGAAATTTTACAATCACCGCCTAGCACTTGTACACGAGAAATCTAGCTATAGACAATATATATAGTTCATCGATTCTCACCAATGAAACGTCTTGCTCGTTATAGTACAGGTATTTTATTTCATTGTTGTCAGCATTGGAATTTTTCCAAGGTAAAGTATGTTTCAAGTCTTACTGTACTAGATTAAATCTGGGCCGGAACTGCCCTTCAGGGCTGTAGAAACGGTCCCTCCCTTCCGCTCTGGTCTACCGAAGTAGTGCGCTCCAGATATAGAGGCCATCTTTGATTACGGCCAGCCTTGTTCATGGACCTGAAAACTGAGTTTGACCTTCGTTCTTCTACAACTGGGCTAACTATTATCTTTACAGCTTTACATCGTTTTTAGAAGAGAGTACTAGACTATTTATAGTGACCATTGTTAAGTTCCTACGTAGTATTCTTGAATTGTTTACTAGTATATGTTAGATAATAGTTGTTGCCCCTACTAGTAACCTTTACTCCTTGCGATGTCGTCATTCTAAGATTCTAAATCTCGGTTATTTCAGGCTGTCTTCATTTTTTCCTTTCAATAAGCCCGTATATGTAGTATATTACAGTGATTTGGTACAAATTGCGTTATAACAACACAAAAAAACTTTCACCCGAGCGCGCGCGGCTAAAGCGGTATGCCATATGGTTTTAAAACGTATCCTTATGTTCTTCATTATATGCTATTTTTCTTTGCCCCTCTGAACTTGAACCGGAAGGGCACGAATATGGCTGCGTTATAACACAAAACAAAACTTTCACCCGAGCGCGCGCGGCTAATAACCCGCGGTTAGCCTATTAGTGAGAGTCTCTCCATATGTAAATCAAGGTCGGGTGAATATAGGCATATCGAGACTAAGCGGGGATAAACCGATTTTGAAAGTTGAGGATATTTAGGTGGTATGATATAGGATAGTGTATCGGTTCTGAGTTATATCTCAGGATGTGCTCCAAGCTTAAAGCTCATTTATTCTCCGTTCTATATGCGGTCATATATACCAATGTTTTCATGTTAGCACTTTAGCCATTTCCATTTTAGCCAGTTAGCCAAATTCCATGTCTCTCAAGAGAATGTTAGCCCAAAATACTAATTTGGCAGATATAATTGCCAACCTTGATATCACTGACATTACAGAAAATTTCCGGGAATTCAATTTTCAGCATATTCAATAATTTGTTTCTCTTCAGATACAACTTCCAGCGGTAGAATGAATATTGTTCTAGATGAATTAAAGATCGACGACATGCCCATGGACGATGGATAAAATATCTAAAATCTATTGACAATTGTATCGTTTCTTTTTCGTTTTTTTCCTCAGAGATTATTTGCAGTATTCAATATTGACACGCAGTGCATATTACCCAGTGCCAACTACTCAGTGACCAGTTACCCAGCTATCGGTTAGTTTAGAAAACCTTGTAATTAAGCCCAGTGGATTAACCACTCAAAAAACAACCATTTGCGGTTCAGTGGTATTTCAGTGTAACGCATTCGGTTTCCTGCGGGTGGAGGGTATTCACGGTGCTAGGGTTTAACTTTCTGTTGTCTAGTTTTTAACATTTATTTCTAGGTCCCAATAAGGTAGTAAATGTCTACTTATTTCTTAAACATTGTTCGTGAATGTGGCTCATTTTTTAAGGTAACATGGAAATACCACATTATTTGCTAAAGGGATTGATTCAAGTGGCTTTATTCCTTTGCAACAATATTCCAAATGCAGAATGTCAAATCTCATTGTTAATCAAATCAGTCATCTGTTTCCGTTTGTATGTTCGTTTTTAACTTTCATCCTCGGATGCACACCTTTTGGTGTATTTAATAGAAAAAAAAAACCATCATGGTTTATCGATCCAAACCAAATTTTCGATTTTCCGTGCCATGGTTGTTGGACATATGAAGAACTTTTTTTTAAACCAGTTTGCGGAAAATCTTAATTCGAAATCAAACCGTTTTTTTTTTGGAGCACAACAAGCGCATTAGTTCTTATTCATAATTTGGGTATTACTGAATTACTGGCTCTGGTATAACGCGGTTTGCACATACTTCTGAAATCTTCTTCTTTCTTATTTATATGGAAATGATCATATATTTTAAATAAATAAGCATGACCCTCTCTATCTCCCTTTCTCTCTGTCATCCACTCTGTTTCTGTCTCTCTCTCTCTCTCTCTCTCTCTCTCTCTCTCTCTCTCTCTCTCTCTCTCTCTCTCTCTCTCTCTCTCTCTCTCTCTCTCTGTCCTCTCCCCCTCTTTCTCTCGTATTCCGGTGATCCTAATGCAATAATCCAAAACATCCGGTTAGTGATGGTTAGACTGGTACTTCTCAGCTGGAATTTGCATATATTCTTAAAGGCACCCTTTTCCGCGCGCTGGCCGCTCGCTAGGGCGCTTAGGGCAATAACTTGACCCGTTTTGCATGCAAAGAAATCGAGGAGAGAGTGACAAGTTGCCGTAATTTGCATGTTGGCGGGCTGGTTTCCTTCCTTGTATGGCCTGGCTTGGAATGCTAGGCTAGACTGTGAGGGTTAGCTAACCCGGCGTTGGTTTTGTTTTGGGTATTTTGTTTCTAGTATATGGGCCTCCTCAGCCTGAGCACTGCGTTTTGCATCTTTAATTCTGAAATATGTGCATGTTCTATATGCTGTATGAATTCTTTGATCATAGTTGGTACGGCACTTTTGGGTGACATTATTTGTTCTAAAAGTACACCTGGTTTGTGCGCCGCGGTATAGTTAGCTCTTTATGTTTTAAACATGGAGTCTTCTTGTTATGATTGTGTCGTTAGTGCCCTCTAGTATTTTGCGCCATTGTTGTACCTTTTTGGTATAAGGCCCTTGATCCAAAAACGCGAGTTCGACTCCGCTCTTCTAAAAACTTCAATTTTCGTCACAGCTTTTCAAAATTGGTCTCATTTCTTTCGAGTGATCTGTCATATAATACCATGGTAACATAAGAATATTCGATTATTGCCCTTTTGAGATAATACTAAATCCATGGTTTTCGGCAACGAGGGTATGGACACTTTGATAAGCTTCTCCCACACATACACTGGAGTTTCCGGGATTCCCATCTCGAACTCCAACTTCACTAATTGCCCTGATCTGCTCAAGTGCTTCACAATTGGCACTAAAATATCAGCGCGCGCGCGGAGAAACTCGTCAGCGCGGGGCGCAGGTGCTTTCTAGCGCGCGCTACGCGCACCCAGTTGATGTGTGTTTGATTGTGTGTTAGTTAGGGGGAATATATGAGGTCAACAACGAGTGAAAGTGCTCCTTTTTGTGCGGCTAAGATCACCAGTTTTAGTGAGTGAGGAGAGAGTGAGGAGCACTGAAAAATCTTTCAATTTCTCACGACGTCACTCTCCCTTTCTTTCTTATATTTACTTCCTTACTTGAGCGGGTGGTGTTTGGAGGTTTGACTCGAATAAGTTTACATAACACACACGTTCGGTGCTTCTTTAAATATTAGTAGGTTTTAAAGAGTATCATGGGGTCTCGATGTATGGCAAAAATTGCCGGATTTTGCTTCCAAGTATGGCTTTAATTACCGTAGATTGGCATTACACGAGGACAACTACAGACCGCCAAAAAATGGTCCCGCGGCGGTAGCCACAGGCCTATTTTTTTTCGAGCGTGCATAAACATAAACTGTGCATTTTCGCCTCGTCTAGTATTATCAATGGTGCGTTTTCTAACTTTCAAATGTGTATGCAAAATCGTACACGAGATGCACATTTAATACTTGGAAGCAAAATGCGCTGTTTTTGCCATACATCGAGACCCCATAAAGCAGTAAGATTAGTAAAGGTTGATTTTTATTATTTGCTCTATAAAAGTAGTATACATCAATAAATTTAGAGGTCGATTTACCATTTGCAAATGTCTCGGTCACTCCTTTCTTATAGATCCTTATTGATTGAAACTGCTTGGTCTTGGTTCGTTGATCACTTACAATTAGTTTAATTCTGTTTATGCATCTATAAATATTCGTAGCCATATCTCAAACTCAATAGGTCTTCTATCTCTGTGGTAGCGTATCTCGGCGTAACTAGTCGCCCCTTGACGTAAGCAGTGTTGTTCTATCCACAAACCTGAGACTACTCAGGTGATCCTACTTCCTACTAAAATGATCATACTGCATACTTATATGAAACGTCTGAAGCGCATCTTCCAAGTTTATGTATTAAAATTCGATTGCGCTTATTTTGAAGAGTTGCTAAAAGGGGCTACTTGTACCAAACGTCTGAAACGTAGAATTCCGTTTCGTTCACACAAACAAACAAAAAAACTCTTCTTCTTTATATAATAAGATAGTAAATAGTTTTTACAGTATACAACTCATAATTCATAATTGGCACCTTTGCCATCATTTTGTTTTCTCTACCCCTGTACCAAAAGAGCACGACCAAAAAATTAAACTGCGAATTTTTACGGAACCCTTTATGCTTTCACAGAAACGTATTTTTTTCTAACGTTGCATGCTGATAGCTGTCATAACTGTCATAACTTGCTTTTGAAGCGCTTTTCATAACTCGGTTAGCATTCTGGATCACATTATAGTAGGGGTTTGTCACCTTGAATGGCTATAGGCCTATAGGACTGGTTTAAAAGCTACTGCTAGATCATAACATTCTACGCTTCATTAAGCGGTATTTTAACGGCTCAGGGGGTATTTCGTATCTCTCTATACAGCTTCTTTGCATGAGCCGCTAACAGTTTAGTGAGTGCTAAATATACATATACGATAGTGCCTTCCCCCGTTTCTAGAAATTTCATTTAATATTACCTACTATATCTTACTGGTGTTCAATGTACTCTATAGTTTCGCATTAGGAATACTCATAGCTTATAGTTTGTAGTTTGTACAACCAGTGTGCAGCCTATATTTGTACGTATTGACATGGTATTTTGTAGTTTTGTTTATATTCTGTCTCAACTGGAGGCATAGTTTTTGTAGTTTCACGTTGTACTTTGTAGTTTAGTACAACATTTGGATTCTATTTGTAGTTTGTAGTTATGAATTTAGGCCTAGTCCTCATGGCCCTGCTCGTACTACTCGCTCTGCTCATCTTTATACGAGCGTTGGTTGCAATACCTGTTGTCGAACAAGTGGCCGTTGGCGAACATCCAAAAGGTATACTGTAGTTTGTAGTCTGTAGTTTATAGTTGTCTCATGTGTAGTCTGTAATTTGCATTGTATAGTGTAGTGTAAAGTATAACTACAGTATCCTTGAAGGTACGAACACCCAAAGGATACTTGTAGGCTTTAATTGTCATATGTGTAGGATGTAGTTTGTAGTGTGAATTGGAAAGTGTATTATAAACTACATTTAGCTTAATGAGGTGTGAATTTCAGATTATTATATGCGAGTGAGCGGGTTTCGAGAGGAAATAAACCAATCAGAGAAACTCTCTGCAGGTGCATCATCTATAGGAGCCGATGACAACCGTAGTAGGCTAATTTTTATAATTTTTATATTTTCATAAGGTAATCCCGGACTAATAGAAACTCACTATCTATGGAGAGTATGCATGAGAAAAAAGTGAACAAGAAACCCCAATCATAACTCACTCATTTTTCAAAAGGCTGAGGCCGTACGGTATGCACCAACACACAGGGAGCCCTCCCAATGCTCACGAGCGCTTTGAATCTCTTCTGCTCTCGCACTCTCTACGCTCTTTGGCTCCTTAGGGACGCCAGGGAGGGCTCCCCGTGTGTTGGTGAATACGGTCTATAAGCATGCAGCTCGCTCATCCTTGGGACTATGCGAATGACTGCGGCCATAGGTGTCAGGGGATCGATTCCTTTTAATACCGATGATTTTTAGAGGCTTTTGCTTTTGAACGCATAAAAATACGCTCTACCGTAGTTTCATTTATCGATTCAGCAACCGGTAAGCTTGTATATAAAATAATTTTCAGCTACCGATAGGCCACCCGATTCAACGACCACGTACTCAGTACCGTGGAAGAGGAAGGGTAATTTTTGTGGAAATTCTTTTTTTTTTTTGAAAATGAAATTAAAATTCTTGGACAACGCCGTGGTTCAAATTCAAGGCTCGGTAAAAAAAAGTCCGAATTATGATGCAGAAATGACAGTTTATTATTACTGTAAGGGGGCATTGCTGTAAAGAAAGGTATTCTTCAACGTCTCTAACTCTAAGCTCCCAGCTCAATGATATATCGTAGTCACACACGCTGTAGCTATGAATAATTTTTATTGGTTCGAAGTCGAAGGCACTATTTAAAAAGTTTTGAGTTGTAGCTAGGAACCAAACCAAAAGATATCCTTAGATGTTGCCTCGGTAAGGACGCCATCATACTAACAAGATCATGCTTTTTCGTCGCTTAGAATGCAAGTTATGTTTAATTTAGAAGTGATCGATATGGCTCCTGAGGACCGTACAGAGGAGCCATTATCAGAGAATTCGATCAATAACGTTGCTATTGATTACTTCACACCGGAACCGAACAAGCATGCTCATTCAACGATTGGTATTGAAACGGATCCCACAACTACAACGCCTGAAGGGGCAGTGTGGGTTACTGTACCTAAATAAATTCTAATCTTGAATACCGTACAACTTTGGGAAAAGCACCAAGGGTTCGGTCGGCTTTTCCTAAGGCATACTCGCTAACACGTATATGCGTATACATAGTAGCATCGTGGCGTCAAACTGGCACATAATGAAGTTCGCGACTAAAGCACCCTGTATTGGTTTCAGTTAATAGATCTCCACATTCCAGGCATCCTTACTCCACTATTCGTACCACCATCTCACCTCCAAATGCGATCGATTTACTCAGGCAAATCAATAACCGAACACCACTTGCCAGTCGTCGAAAGTGGGTGGAATTTCGGAAAGAGAAAGAAAAACAATTGCTAGAAAAAGCTCTAAAAGAGGTGAAAACGGACAGTGACGTCAGCAACTCTACAGTACCGATTGATAAAGCCGGGAAATCAATCGATAATCAAAAATCAATCAATACCACCCAGTCGGCGATCAATAGTACGCTGTCGGAGAGGGACAAAGGACAGACAGAGTCATCTGAAAAAGAGGAAGTGACAACATTGGAAGACGTACTCGGAACGAATGAACTGATGAAGAACCTACCCATGTTTAGGAATGCAAAGTGAGTCAAAGCTATATATAACAACCACGGAATATTTGGAAGAAATTACACGTGTATAAATTCTGGCTATCAAACTTCGGCGAACAGTAGTTGATTTCTTTGCTTGGTATATGCATTGACGGGTATGACATAGAGCAATTTGTAACTGATGAGCGAAGCTTTTGAGCTTTCTCTCCCACAAAACATAAGAGATAGCAGTACCGGCTGTTCTTGGGAGTAAAGGCCCAGTATTCGGGAAGATCCCAAGCCAAGCATCACGGAACGTGGAGCATACAGCATGTCAAATTAAAGCGAAATACCGGCCGGTTTTTGAAACGCATCTCGTGAACAACTGCATTATGCTAATGCAGTTTGCATAAGCTGCTTAAGAATACTGGTGTACTCGATGCGTTTCAAAAACCGGCCGGTTTCCCTCTTTAACGAAATATTTTGACTTTTCAGAGACACATTCCGACCAATCAGAAAGAGGACTCGTGTGAAGAACACACAATTTACGGTCAGTTTGCGAAACCAGTTTTGTTTTTGTAATAACTTTTATAATCTCAAAGAAATGCATAACAAAAAAGGCAAAAACATACAATGAGAGACACACAAGATGCCCAGCTTCTTGCTAATTCACCAAGATTTAAAGCGAAATACCGGTCGGTTTTTGAAACACATCGAGTACACCGGCATTATTATGTAGCCTATGTAAATGAACATAAATTGGAATAAAAAATCGAGCTAAGTTCGAGCAAATTAGCGTAAATACATAAGAATTCAGTTGTCCCCGATGCGTTTCAGAAACCGGCCGGTATTTCGCTTTAACCATTTGTTTGGCGTTATATTGTTTTATGTTTCCTTTCCTTCAGCTCTTTCCGCACTCGCTGAAACGACCGAAATACGTGGTCACGGATGACAACTTTGACCGACTTTATCGAAAGGTTTATCACTTTTTTATTCTTTTTTTTTATTATTTATTACCGTGATCGTCATTTACATATTCTTTTTTCTTGTGTTACTTTCTGACCTCTACTCAAACCTTCCCTTCTCTCTCTCTCTCTCTCTCTCCCTCTCCCTCTCGCTCTCTCTCACTCTCTCTCTATCTCTCTATCCCTCTCTCTCTCTTTCTCCCTCTCTCTCCTTCTATCTCCCTCTCTCCATCTTCTTCAGAACTTACAGACTAAACTTCGACTGTTTTCAGATGAACGCTACATACTTTCACACGGGAAAGAGTTCTGAAGTTGAAACCATCGAAGTGCGGAAATCGGTTAGAAATTATTTGTCTTTAACTCCTGTCGTTTCCATCACCATTTTTGTTTACAAATATATTAGTGTTTTAGACTAGGGTCTGGGTACCCTAGCACTAGCTGCCAGTGCGGTTCCACGATACATAAGAGAAAGCCTTTCGTAGGCCTGTAGCTGTTGTACACACAAGTGAAGCCAATTTATAGTTTCTTGTTTTAGCCGACAGGTCGTGGTTTGTCTGATGGCAATTACATGAACCGACGCCCGTTTACTTCTTCTGATGAAGAGGATCCATTTGGTGAACAGAATGAGGTAGGATAATAATTGGGGACAATTAATTAAATAATAAGAGCTAATCTATAATAAGAATGTGTTCTCTTTATGATTGCTATACAAGACTGGTAGATGATGTACTTTACGAAATATATTATACCAGCCGTTCGAAGAGCCCTACGGGCTCTTCTCCGACTGGAGGAATCGGCCTTCGGCCGATTGTTTCCCTATTTAAAAAAAGAATTGCTAAAACGTAAAAAGTTAACTCTCGTCTCTTTCTCTTCCGTGCCACTTACATTCTGATTGCGGAAACGTATACTAATCAGTTTGGATCTCCACTCGTCTAATGCTAGCATGCAAATTTGCCACTGAAGGGTTCTATGTAGAGCAGATTGTTACTCTTGTGATAAGCTAGCATAGCTCAACCGGTAGAGCGTTGGACTGTGAATCGAGAGGTTGTGCGCTGCTGTGGGTTCGAATCTCGCCAGCGATAAAGATTTTGAATGCTCTTCCGATCGAAGAATTTTTCTTTATGAAGGGATTTCGTTGTGCACATAAAAACAAACCCGTGACAAACTCTTCTCCTTTATATAATAAGATTTATATAGAAAAACAAACTGTGTCAAAGGTAATCAAAATTAAAAGAGAGAAAACACACACACACACACACACAGGCTGAGCACATTCAAGAGGCTCAGCTTCTCACGCGGTGTATGATATGGTTAAATGTTCACTTTGCATTTTTTCAGGATGTCACATTCTCCCCAGAAGATCAACCATTCGCCGTGACCGAGGATTTGCTGGAGGTGCTGGATCCAACGGCGTCCTTCACTGAGATACCGTACCCGTCGACTACGGTAACTTTTTCTGAGGATGTGGTGTTTGTAGTTTGTAGTTCTATTTAATTTTATTATTGTACCAGGTGTTGTGGCGGAGACGTGGGTTTGTCCTTCAGTGGCGCGTTCGGGTTGCTCTTTACGAAAGGAAAACATGCAAATTTATCTCTCGGGATGGACATTTCCGAATGGTTCTAATGCTTGGAGAAAGTAAAAAATACAGTACGAACTTGCACCATTCTACCTCACGTTTCATGTTCTCTACATTTTTTTTTTTTGGCTGACATAGTGTAACATGATGGAATAAAATCGACGAAAGTTTGTCTTAGCGTTAGTTTATTAATCTTACATAGTTTGATGTATTGGTTGCCTTTACAGCCCGCATCGTTGCTGCCAAGTCCAGCAGACGTATACCATTCGTCGACAGAAGTACCCTATACAACGACATCGTCAGAGACCGAGTTCTCGGCTGGGAGTAGACCGGCAACACAAACCCCGCCCTACTACCCGCCACGCCTCCTCAACAGTAACACGTGGGTATTAATGTTTTAATTATTGTTGCATGCCATTATTTGCGCTTTTGCTATCTACTATGTTCCTCATTCGCAGTTTAGCGGTAGTCGTAATCCCACGTTTCCTCCCAAACAAGCGGGAAACGCGGGATTCGGTTCTTAGTGCAAGCGCTAATTAGGGGCCTTGCCGCTAACACAACGCCTTGCCTAATGTTTAATAGCGGGACATGATTGGCTAATCTGTTAAACATGCGACTTTTCTTATTGCGTGGGATTTGGTGCTAGCCTGCCAGGTAACGCGGGATTCATTTTTGTTTCGCGGGAAACGTGCAGTAGAAGAACAGAGTACGGGAAAAACAATGAATTTTCCTTTGTCGTTAGTGTGAGATCTCAAGAACGTTATCATGAAAACTGCAGTCAATAATATCAAAAGCTCACAGTCTTATGCTCCAGAGAGTCCCGACGCTCTGCGGTAATTTATTTGAGACAAAAATAAATAAATACAACGATAAGTAAACAGAAAATAATAAACAGAAAGGAAAATAAACGCTGGTTCCCAACGACAGGATCAGCTATTCTATATGATGCTCATTTTTAAACAAACTAAATTTTATTTGCATATATATTTATTTCCAGTATTCCCCCTCCTCCGCCCCTCGATGAGGATATATTGCGTGGATCTACTGACGTACACGACTACGACGGAAGTATTGGAAACTCAGTGCACGTGAGCTGGATCATTTACATTTCTGTCTTAATTTTAGACACTGCATGAAGATTTGCTTTAAATAATTTAAATAGTTTTATAATATTAGGTTTAATATTAGGTTTCATTACTATCTTTTGAATATTCTGTTCGATTGACCTATTTTATCAATTAATATGGGAATTTTTCTGGAAATAAACGGAGGGCCATACATTCACCGCTGTGACCAATTACATAGGCACTAAGTAAGGTCGAGGTTCAATACTTTTTTTCCGCAGTTTTTTTATCGTAATTATTAACATTAATTATTTGCTTATCTTCAGGGAGGTATCTACGGTGGGATATCAGAAAAAATCGATGGCAGAAACACGGACAGTACGCCTGCTGCAATGGAGCAGAATTTTGATGCGGAAGCAGCGCTGGGAATCAGGTTCGTTTACCAAGATGCATTGCAACGCTACGATTGTTTTCAGGTTTTCATTGCTCCGAGTAGAAATGTTAGTAATTATACCCATACAAACAGTGCGCTGCGTCGCAGCGCGTACCGTTTCTTGGCGCGCGGCGCAACTGCAAAGTTTTGTGAGTGTTTATAGCTATTACAGAAGGATTAAGTAATAAATAATTTTGCGTGCATGAGCTTTTAATTATTCTTTCAGTGACTCTTCTTATGAAAATGATCGGAAATACACATCTGACTCTTATGGACATGTGGCTTCGCATAGAATAGCTCCATTTGTGGAGGAGTATGAAGATGTGGTAGGAATTAGAAATTATTCCAGAAGCTTTATGTTGGTCTCTAGATCCTGTGACCAATATTTTTGGGTCTGGTACTAGTTCTGTCCGTTGATGCAGAAGATATTCCTGAAGGAATATATCAGAAAATTGTTTAGCGTTTAAATTATATTATATCCATTTACTTATCATGTGCCTTACCCGTTATGCCGTTTATATTCCTACTTTTAGGATTACAACTCCAAATCCCAGACCCAATCCTTGCCGTGGTCTCAAAGCCTAAAATCCGAAATGTTACCCATGAATAGAGTTGATGAGAGTGATGTGGAGTACGATAGTGGAAAGCATAGGTAAGAACTGGAACTGGCATCAATTAGGCGCGAAGCGCACGCCATGCCCATGTTCGAGCATAGTCAGCGCGCCGCTCCGCGCGGCCACCGCGCTGCAAGATAACGCGCAGATAGCCCCCAGGCGTGCTATGATTTGACACGGATGTAGGCCCTCTCATGCTTCGATTTTACCTCTTTATTCATAGAGACAAAGGAAATATACAAATGTAAAGAGAGCGCTTATTTTCCAAAATACAGTTGTCGTGGTGAACCGTATACATACACAGTTTAATTGTTGTTATCGATTGTTACCGATGTACGGTATATTCAGGTACAAGGTATCGGCCACGAAATTCTACAATGATAGAAGAATTACTGGTGGATACGCTAGTGAAACGGGAGCATACAACAGCGAGACGGAGACTAAAGGTAATGACTGGGCTGCGCGCCTTTGGTTGGATTAATATGCATTACAGTAAGTAGGTTGCTGCTAGCCCACAGGTTCAAACATTTTTTTGCGCATCTGTGAATGTGTGTTTGTGTTGTTTATGCTCTCATATCATCCTTGTTCCGCTGAATCCGAGTTCCGAGAATATTTTAAAACGTTAAAAAAAATAACCCGAAAATGGTTACATATATCCGAAACCCTACATATGTGGTCTATATCTATATCTTAAAATATTTGTAGCTTCTTCTGAATCGGATCCCACATTCAACGACCCTGAGTTCGCTATGGAAGCAGAGTTCACGCGGATCAAAAGCCTCGCCAGAGAGATCCGACGACAGAGGAGTCGAGAGACTGAGAAGAAGAAGAGAGTCGGGAGAACAAAGAAGACGAGAAAAGGGAGGAAGCACAAGGCACGGGCGAGAGGCGAGACGGTAAGGGGAATTGAAAACTTGACATTGCTTATTGATAAATGGAAGCATTGTTAACTTGGCCCGACGTCACTTATTTGCTGAAACAATCTCTCTCCACATTGAACCAGAACCCAACTTTGTAATCTGCTCGCATTTGTGTGAGCCAATTGTTCGCGCGATGTTGTGTTCTCGCCGCGCACAAACCTCCTTTTCAGCTGTATCCGATTGCCCGAGGCGGTAATGTTGTGCCGCTACCAAATGAAGTTGCTTCTGGGGAAGGCGAGAGTAGTATCAATGTTGAT
This sequence comes from Pelodera strongyloides, assembly GCA_036852015.1. Lineage (NCBI taxonomy): Eukaryota > Metazoa > Nematoda > Chromadorea > Rhabditida > Rhabditidae > Pelodera > Pelodera strongyloides. Next base: position 188,139 of record JAANDG010000046.1, read on the forward strand.
GACGTCAGACATACAGTAGACAACAACGACACGAATATAGTGGCAGGACCCGTTGGACATCGTGAGGAGAATGGAAAACAAATCGAAATGAGAACTACCTACTTTGGAGGGCAACCGGTAGGCAGAGAGAGAGAGAGAGAGAGAAAGAGGGGAGAGAGAGTCATATCAGAAAGATGGAGAGAGAGAGGGAGGAGACAGAGTAAGGTAGAGAGAGGGAAGATAGAGAGAGTAGAGAGGGCTTTAACTTTCAGAGAGAGTAGAGAGGGCTTTAACTTTCTTTACTTCTCAGAATTTTTTTCAAAGAAGTGAATGTAGAAATAATTATCACCGTAGTAGGGTTCTCCACCTAGTCCGAACAATTAACAGGCAGTAACTCTAATTTCTAGGTAAAAGTGGAATTATCCAACCCGCATCTCCATGGACATGATCTAATTGCCTACCCAGGAGTGGTCATCCATGAGAATATCACATTCCCTGAAGGTAATTGCACGGCTCATTACCCAGTTACCGTATCCTCGTCTTCTCCGCGCAGTCTGCAGTCCCGTTGTCCGTTGAATGCGTAAATACTGGGTTGGCGCTGTGTCCCGAGATAATTTTTGAACCGCGAGAATTATTCCACATATGTAAATTAGTCCACTGATATCTATATGAAACGAGAATTACTTTAGTATCTGTCGAAATAACGGCTACCGTATGCAACTTTAGCTTCGGCGTTCTCGCGAAATATTTAAAGAGAAATACTGGCCGGTTTTTGACATCGTGGACAACTGAATTCTTACTCGAATTTTGCTCGATTTTTTGTTCTAATTTACGGTCATTTGCATAAGTTGCATGAGAATGCTGTGTACTCGATGTGTTTCGAATACCGGCCGGTATTTCGCTTTAAATCACTCAACCGCAAGCATATACTTACCGTGGTTTTTGTCCGTGTTGCCGTCCAGAACGGGTTTCACTGACTCCACCGAGTAAAAGTGCTGAATTGAACTTAAATGTAAGTAAAAGTTTTAGCACTTCCCTCTGTCCGACGACGTTTATTTGGATCGAAAATTCTGGCGGAACAAATGAATGAATACGATACTCAGAGGTGGGTCACGGTTCATTTTTTTGTTAAATTATGGGTTTCAATTATGGGTTATACACCAGTACACTACGGTGCATCTATACATGTGCTTAGTTACTTGAGGTATATTATGAGATGAATGTAGAAATCTACGAGGAAAGTATCTGATGTTCCATCTCTCTCTCTCTGTCTCTCTCTCTCTCTTTCTCTCTCTCCCTCTCTCTAACTTGACTAGTTACGGGCCCTAGATTCGTCATGCCAAAACATCGAATGACCACGAAATCGGTTCCTGCGCAGCTACGATTAGGCTCATCTATCGCATTCAAAATAATCTTGTTTACAGGCGTTCGCAATTCGTCGGTCAACAACCACAACAAGAAGTGGAACCGGCAGTAGTGACGAATGACAACGAATTGTTGGACGAGACCAACACATTTGAACACAGTTTAGGGACATCTCCTGGAGCATCGAGTAAGAAATCTTTGGCTGCCTCAAAATCCAATGGAATCTATCCAGGGGGTTTGAGTTCCGCGGAAGTTCAGTGAGAGAGAGATAGAGAGAGATAGAGAGACAGTCCCCTGACAATGAGAGAACGGACAAACATTTAGTAGTCAATATTCACAGTTACAGATGACAGTCCTCCTGTGGGTGACGGAAACGGGCAGGTTCGTCGTTTTGTGTTTCATACTTCATTAAAGGGAGAGGCCCATGAGAAAAAAGTTGTCCTTCATTTACTTACACAGGATGTCCGGAATTTTAGAAATACTTCTGTGAAAACCGCATTTCTTTACACCTAGAACTCGCAGAATTATTCGGCCAGGTACTGTAATCAGAATCAATCTTTGCGCCTTTAGTGCCTTACAGTATTGGAAACGCCCTGTTAATATCATATGAATGATTTTCATTCGTTTTAACATTTCTTTGAAGAGAAAGGATGAAAATGAACGGATATAAACCGTAAAAACGTTCTGACTACGGTACCTGGCCGAACAGTTTGCCGGGGAATAACTCTCTGAGTTCTAGGTGTAAAGAAATGCTGTTTTCACAAAAGTATTTCTAAAATTCCGGACATCCTGTGTAAGTAAATGAAGGACAACTTTTTTCTCATGGGCCTCTCCCTTTAATCAACTTCCATCTTCAGTCTAGTGATGTAGTTAAATATCTTGCCTACAGCATGAAAGCCGTAATATTACAAGATAATGACTAGAAATATGTTTGTGTACCACTTTTCTTAGTTTAGTTGCTCCTCTTTACACCGCTGTCGGCCGATACGCAGCTTAACCGTGACTTGGCGAAGTTGTCCAAATATGGACATAGAAGTACGATTGACGTACCGGCGAGTCAATTTGTTGACGAAGTTGTGAGTGGATATGTGATGGTTACATGAATGGCTAAAATAATGTGTCACTCGTACCGACTGGGATCTACAACCCGAAACTGTACGTTGTGGCCGAGGGAGCTACAGATGCATAGTTCGACTTGGTGCGCTTTATGTGCATTTGTGGCTAAACAGTGGAGCTTTCTTCAGTGCGCCACCGTCGCACGCATTTTGCCGAATTTTATACATATATATTTTAATTTGTCAGATATTTCTTAGCCTGCCATCTACCCGAGTGACGCTTGTTTCCGACGTTATCCCAACCGCACTCTTATCCGCGTGGCTCCAATGGAAAGAAGAATAGGCATCACTTTGGTCAAGTGCCTGAGAATGTGCGCCAGGTAAAGTAAACTTTTTTTACAATTGTTATGAGACCACGTGGATCTACATTTTTAACCACTATCTTACTGTAGTTTCTGCCAGTTTAAGGACCTCCCTGTTCGGGGTATATTTCCCCGTAATCAAAACCCGTGAAGATAAGAATTTGTATTGAATAATAATAAAAAAAAAACAATATTTGCAGGAATTCGGCCTGTTTGTCAGCGACCTACGCAAAATACCTCTCAATTTGTGATATCTTTAACACAAAGAATGGTACCGGAGAGGCAAAGACTGTGGCTCTGGAAGGTTACACCTATTATGAACCGAATAGTGTGGAACCATTGAAGTGTATGAGAGGTGAGTATTTGATACGAAGTGGTAATTCATATTTTAGAGTTGTCGTGTTGGTAGGTGTGCTAGGAGGTACAGGCGTCTGTGGTGTGCCCTGCCCGGGGTTCGATTCCAGTGTATGTTTCTTATGTTTGTTAATAGTAGTAAGATAAGCTACGCAGAACAATAGTAGCCTGCTTGGTACCAGTTCTATAAGATGCTGGAATAGTTTCTGGACTCTGCAAGTGGTTTTCATGTCCATGCCGACTCGCTGTACGGATTTATTTGGTGGTTAGTCATGGCAGCCCAAATAATTTCTGTGTATGACACCGAAATCAAATCGTTTCAGAAATTCGCCGCCGACACCGATCTTTCGCCTCTACCACCAGCGAGCGAGAAGCCTTTTCGGATCTTGCGAATGAACCTGAGTACTGAAAACTCGCCGTTACAAAACTTTTTTTTTTTCAAACTTCCTCCTCGTTTTCGAGTGTACCTTTATGTACATAGTTATGCTGAAATTTCTCGAAGTTGCCAGTATGGTTCACATTATTTGAACTGCAATAGCTCAACGATGACAACACAATGCCCAAATCTATTTATTGACACACAAATAAGACAACGACAACAAATAGGACAATGATGGGCTTGGATTCTTCTAATCTAAAACAGGGAAAGCCGGGGTCTCTTCACGACTCTGCCAGCCAACAGTTCCCAGGCGCCGGGGGATCAACCACTCTGCGACGCACAAACAGCCACACACGAAGTCCACACGTTAGCCGCTGGGGCTCAGCCGTAGAGACAGTTTTGGGACGGTCTGCCAACCGTATCAGAGTTAACCGGTCTGACCACCGTATGCAAGGGCGAGTGAAGCGCGGACTGCCAACCGCAAGGTTTTAACCGGACCTTATACCGTATGCTGGAGAATCAGATCAGGCTCCAAACCTCAAGTATAGGCCGAAGCTTCTACTCAAGGCGTTGCCATACTCTCTAGTTTAAGTCAAGGGTATTTATACATAAGTTGTCATTCTAATAAAGTAGTTAATTTCTGTTATTGGGTAAACAGCGTCATTAGTAGACATTAGTAATAAACTATGTTCTAGAATACGTTTCTTAGATAATTCTCTATATTTCTACAGTTGCAACGTATAGTTGCAACACACATTGGCTCAAGAGATTGCAACATACCACTAGGTTCAAAAGAGTAAACAAAAACAGATTTCATGATTACAGTATCCCCTCCGATCAACCTCTCTTCATTGTGGACCACGATAGCGCAACGCGACGCCCCAAGTACGCTCGTCGACTGACTACGGTAGAAGCGGCAACAATTCATGAAGTTCGTGAGCCGCTTGGCTACGATATCGATGCGGCACAGACAGAAGATCCGTATTCTCGGAACCATATTGAAATACTTGGAACTACAACGTCGCCGGTTCAGATTACTAGCAGAGGTACAATGGGTTTTTATTTCATTGTGTAACAGAGATGAAGAATAATCTAGAATTCATTGCAACTTAGAAAGGGACTATTTTTATTTCAATGTGCGGAACTCCCTTAAGAGTGGGCCGCGCAGAAGTGCGCCACAAGTGCGCCACATGTTTGCTCGCTTCTGACGCACCTGTGCCTCCCCTGGGCCCCTGGACGGGTTGGCGCGCACCAATTTGTGGACTCCCAACAATTTTCATCAAGTATAATGTGCTTTTCTAGCCCAATGTGGTCCTGATGAGGAGGCATTATTCCTCAGATCGCAAGGATTCCGCAACGATTTTGCCAGCAATTTGGATACGGTGTTGAATATCAACGAGGACGAGTGCGTGTCTTCATGCCATGCAAATTTGGTAGGCTTTCCGTTTGAATGTTCACATTTTAGGTTGCTGTACAAAAACGAGTCAGCGCTGTTTCGAAGTTTACAAGATGCTTAAAAAAAGTTAGCAACCAGAGTAACATCATAATATACATGGTGCGTCTTTAGGGAAAGCTAGGGAGACATGGAGGTTTCGGGAGCCTTACGGAGGCCGTACACTCTCTATGTACACAGTGCGTCGCGCGCAAACACCGCGCCCCCTGATGAAGCCTTGTATAGCACATTGAAATATCGGGGGTATAGCTCAGTGGCAGAGCATTCGACTGCAGATCGAGAGGTCCCCGGTTCAAATCCGAGTGCCCCCTACCTTTTTGCTCTCCTTTTTTTTAGAAATGACTGTTTGCCTGTAGCAAACGTCAATTCACAGGTGAAGCCCTATTTAGCGAAATTCAATATCGGGTGTATAGCTCAGTGGCAGAGCATTCGACTGCAGATCGAGAGGTCCCCGGTTCAAATCCGAGTGCCCCCTATCTTTTTTCCTGATATGGTTTTATTGTGCTTTATGTTTTCTTCCATTTTAGGCGGGATACTCTGAGCACTTTGACTGCGTAACTGCCCAGTATGAGAACGTGAATAGTGTGTGCACACTAAGCTCGGATTCCCTCAGAAACCCTCTCACTCCATTCCATTCGTCTGCATTCTACGAGAAGATATGTGTATCGGGTAATAATGCTTCATCATTATGTGACATGAACAAAAGCAAACGGTTACAGCAATGAGGTACCAATAGAGTAACAGGGGGTCAAGTAGTTTGCTACCAGCGCGGACAAACCTAACTAGATTGAAAAAGAAAATATTTTCAGAGCTGACCGCAAAGCGCTGCTCGGGAGGAACAATTGAGCGAAAACGCCAACAAGTTTTAGTTGGTTATGTGAGGTGAGGGCATTTTATAGTAAGGCGAAATACCGGCCGGTTTTTGAAACACGCCGAGTACACCAGCATTGTTATGCAGCTTATGCAAATGAACGTAAATTAGAATAAAAAATCGAGCTAAATTCGAGCAACTTAGCATAAATACTTAAGAAATCAGTTGTCCACCATGCGTTTCAAAAACCGGCCAGTATTTCGCTTTAACTTACCACTCACAAGAACGCTGTTAGAGTTTAGCGCGCAAAAAGACGTAGACTGTATTTGCACCAGTGCTGAAACTTAGCCCAGGCGGCGGGGAAAAAAAGTACAAATCTAGCCTCGCGTTGTGTTATCTGTTATCAATCCTACATCCAACGAAACTCAAGAGTTGCGCGCGGCAACAGTTTGGGGGTGTTTCCCGCAAAAGAATTTGATGCGCGCCGCAAAAGTTTTTCCACCGACTCTGGTTGCCGTTTTGGTGCGGGAAACACCCTCAAACTGTTGCGGGAAACACCCCCAAACCGTTGCCGAAAAGGTGCGGAAACGGTGCGGGAAAAGTAGCAACTGCAAAAAGAAAGCAGCGTGTTGGATTCGAACCCTACACTTTTGTTAGTTACTTTCTATGAACAGCGCCTTAGACCACTCGGCCACACAACAGATGTGAGACCTGTGCTTGCGGAAAAATATTAGTACAACAACTGCACTTACGGCAGATCCTCCGAGCGCTTTCAAAAACGTTGCCGAAAAGGTGCGGAAATGGTGCGGGGCTCAAGTTGCGCGCCGCACCATTTCCGCACCGTTTCCGCACATTTTCGGGAAACACTTTGCGCGCCATTTCTATTCCGCGCGCATTTTGTTTCCCATTCCTTTGCGGCGCGCATTTTGTTTCCCGAAGTGGTGCGGCGCGCAACTCATCGGCTCTCAGTGTCAGGAAGGGGGCGCGGCATTTGCGCGCCACAAGTGCGCCACGGGTACGCCGCAGGCGCGCGATTTGTTTGCGTTGAACTATAATGCATTATATCCACAAAAGAAGCATACTTTCAGAGACTTCTCACTGGAAGCGAGTGTGGCCGACTGCCTGGCCAAGTGTATCGTGGCTGAGAAGACACAGGGGTTCAGATGCCTATCGTTCCTCTATTATTTTGATGTAGGTTTTTCGTTTTCGTTTGCTCCCTTAATTATCTCCTCTCTGTCTCTCTCGCTCTCTCTTTCTCTCCATTTCTTCTCTCTCGTACTTTGTCTTTTTCTTTTTTCATAGTTTGTGAAGCAGGTATCTTTTGAAAATGTATTGCTTATTGTTAGATATTAATAAAAAAAACTGTATTTCCAGGATCCTGATATGAATTGCGTGCTAAACGATGCTTCCCATGTCACTCATCCGAAGGCCGTCGATTCTGCGGACAAGTCCCTGGTTGACTACTTCGGAGTCGATGAATGTTATGGACTAAAGGAGCTGCCGGTATATAACGCAAGACTTTTGTGATGTGCCGCGACTAGGTGGCGAAGTTGTGGCGAAATCTTGGTGAACTATGAAATATGACTTTTTACACAGTCTCTCTCGGTCGACATATCGTTTTACTACTTTAGGTCAAGAAAATACCACAAACGACGAATTCAGTGGATGGACAGGTCACCGACGAGTACACTTCTACTACGGTAGAAACGGTGCCGGAGGAGACGACAACCACGAGAACTGGGTACTTCAAGTGGAAACGGTAATTTCAGCCTTGAGTCAAGGAGCACTCTCTGGTTAAAGCGTCACATAGAGAAACTTTGAGAGAGAGAGAGAGAGAGAGAGAGAGAGAGAGAGAGAGAGAGAGAGAGAGAGAGAGAGAGAGAGAGAGAGAGAGAGAGAGAGAGAGCGAGACAGAGAGATTGTGAAACCATGAAACCGCTGCTATGCATTATTAGTTCAGATGTATTTACAGGACGAGGTTGTCGAGAGCAAGGAGTTAGCGGCAAGCTGGAAGTTCATTTTTGCGAATTTGGGAAGAACCTTATAACAGGAAATTGAAGTTGAACTAGATTTGAGCCATATCAGTTCGATTATGGATTACACTTGGTTTGTAAACAAAATAACATTTCGGTGCGACGCTTTATAGACACATCCCTTTTTTTGATTTCGCATCTGAATTTCGAATGTTTGCTATGTACGTTCGTAAATGTCAAGCTTTAATATGTTTAAACTATTACAATTCACTCATCGTTAGTCATCAGCGAATGTACGATGGTCTAGGGATACAAGTTTTTGAACAACATAATCATGCATCAAAAATCATTTACATGGTGCTGTTTCTTTACTAATTCTTTCGAGTCACTCATTCATTTAAGCCTGATAGTTTTGTTTTCTTGTTTTACTGGGACATATGCATTGGGAATGGGTTGACAAGAAGAGTACTATATTTGGTACCGAATAGCCCTGTTCCCTGTTACTTTCCCATGCTCCATCTTGCTGACATTTTTAGTGAAACTAGGGGCCATATTCACCACTCAATTCCCCATGGGGAATTCCCCGCCTTTTTCTCTGCGTGTCACACATTGAAATGCTATTTTCTGTCCCCAGGGAACACTTCCCCGAGGGAATCGAAGCGGTGAATATGACATATGGCCTCAGTTTCCTCCCTTAAATGGTGCTTCCCATCCCTAGCAAGATATAGCTCATAGGCTTATCGGTTGGCATACTGAAAATGTCCGTCAGAGTCATTTTGAGAATAACTATCACAATTTGGTCCCTGTTAGAGTTTTTGTGAGAGGATACGGATATAGGATGGGACTGGATTTTTCAGTTTCTATGCTCCCTTTTAGCCAAATTGTGACTTAAATACAATGAAAAAGCTTTAATATAATTTATTTACACTCCTTATTTGCTGTGACTATGCTATTAACATTAACTCATCTCTAGTTTTCGTGAAAAATACGCGAATGATCTCACTTAATATTATTTGCCGTGCATATGACTATTGTGTTACCGTTGTGATAATAAATATTTTTATTTCTGTGTTCGATTCATCACAATTTTATCCGGCTGCAGTGTTGTGAATAAATACCAGTTACATATTTTTGTTCCATCGCATAGAATACGTTATGAGTGGGGTAACTGTACGTATTTATTTGACTATGGCTAACCTTTATGTAAGGTATATAAATAAAAATAATTTCGCAATTCTGACTAATATTATGTAACTTTAGATAACATTGTAACGATTTGCAAATATAATTACATAGAGTACGGATGTGTACAAATTCCGTTGCTATGCAGTGAGCGTTCGGCGTTTTTCCTCGTAGTCTTGGAATCGGCTGAAATTTTTTTCTGGATCGCGAGAACTTTTCAACTTTTCAACTTTATTTAAGTTTAATTTGTGTTTACGTAGATGATGTACTCCTCCTTTGTTCCATATACGCCCCACACTCATAGTGTTACTTGGCTAGTGGGGTACTGTTTCGATCGAATGGCAAGATGCTTCGTTTTTTGTTCCACAAGCTTGCTCTTTTTGCTGCAATTTCATTACTTGTGCTATTCTGTTACAGCCATATGACAATCGTTTTGAAGCATATGTCCGAGGCTGTATTCCCATGTATTGTTTGCAAATAACTACGCGATATTGTACGATTTTTTAGTATAATTATATTCATTTGCATAACATATGGGAATGCTGTTGTCTGTTGTCCAACATACGTTTCAAACACCGGCCGTTATTTCACTCTAAGTGTTTCTAGTGCATTTTCATACGTATATAATTTTCAGGGCAGACAGGTTCTTTTTCGGGTATACAATTAAGCATCGGCTGTGCCCCACTGTGCAGTCGGTGTTTATGCAGAAGGTTAGTGAAGAGTTTCGAGCTAATCGCTTTATAATTTATCCGCAAAAACCCGGTACGGTATTGGTCCTGGTAGTTGTAAAAATCTGATCACTGTGACCATAAATTGCTATCCAAAAAATTTAATTATTAGATTTGGTTAGGAAGCAGAACGTTGCTGTTTATATTTTCTCTGCTATTTTTTTTCTCAAGTAGATATTTATTTTAGAAGTTCGTTTCTCCGGCCCCTCGCTAATGGCGGCGGCCGAGAGCGCAGAGGAATTCGCACTCCGACATATCCTCGATAGCACAGCGCGCATTCTCGACAATGTCGGATTTACTGTGAGTTTCTGACTAGTAGTAATAAGTGTTTATCTTATTATATAAAGGAGGAGATACTCACAAAATCACAACCGAAACAAATGGTCATGTGTATTTATAGATGATCAGTGAAAATTCAAGCCCGAAGGCTAAGCAGAAAGTTCTGTAGTAAATATCACACCGTTTTTTGTAAGATACCTATATTTGCTGTACTTTCAGTCAACGTCAGCAGAATCACTGCACACACTCACAGATGTTATGCGACGGTACTTGGAGCGAATATGTTATCGAGGGAAAGAATTTGCCGCCCATGGTTGGTGTTGTTTTCCATTACCATATGATTAATGGGATGCAATATATAAAGGACTAGTTATCAAGTTCGTGACGTTCATTGTTCATTGCGGAATGTGTTTGCAGTGGTGGAAATACAGAAAATAACAGTTGAATGTCACCTCTAATCTACCACTTTCTTAGGCGGCCGTACCACTTTTGATGTGGAGGATATGATTCTCACATTTCGACGCATGAATATTAACGGCGTCGAACTCCACGAATATTTACACCAAGTTGGGAATATACACGATGTGACGGTGGTGAGCATATTTAACTCTTTTTTCAATTAATAAAGTAAACACATATACAGTGAAGACGAAAGAAAAAAACACACACACTGAGGCTAGGCTCGTTTAAGAGGCCCAGCTACTCACGCGGTGCGGTGCGATAAGCAAAAAGACAAGCGAAAAATAATGCTAAGGAGATGAGGAGGCATTTGGGACATATTAAAGACGTCTATTCACTTTCTAGTTCTATTGTATGTTCGGGCATGTGACTATAGCTGCTTATTTGTTTGCTCTTTGTTTCCTAACTAATTGTATGTTTATTCTAGGGCCCTTCTTCAAGCCTTCAGTCTTCCTCTCGAGCAAATGGACAGCCACTGGTACATTTCAGTTATTGTTGAATATTTGGTTCCTTTTTGTTCCTGACGCGTGTCCTTTTCTTTCGTTGTTTTATTTCTGAATTTTGGACCAGTAGGCGAGTATCTCAATCTCGTTTTTTTTTTCGCTAATCTCGTAAACTGAGCTGCATATGTTTCACATTGTGTTATTTCATCGTCTGTCCCTACGATGAGCTTTTCCAAAGAGTCTGATAAATAGTTGCAAATTTTAAGGTGTTGCCCAAGCTGCCCGTTGAAAAGCCGGGAATGAAGTTGTTATTTATGGCGCCTCCCGCAGAACGTGAGATCAAGGATCGACGTGAAAAGTATCCATATATTCCGGAGCACTTCCCCACGTTGAATCCGGACTGGAATGGAAATAGTAAGATTTTTTAAACTTTTTTTTTTGTACGTTAGGTTGCTCAACGTACAGAGGTAAAAAAAAGTTATCCGCGTTTTTGTAGTGCACATGTTCGATGCTCCCTTTCTTCCTAGTTAGTGTAATGGTCTAGTTGTGGTCGTGACACCATATTAGAATACAGTGGGCACCTTTTGGTTTCTTGACACCATAGTCACTTGTCTAGAGCTCTGAGCTCTTTCAGTATGAACTGTGAACCCTAGCTATTAGCTTGTCGAAGTCTAACAACATAAATTGGACGGCAACAACAACACCAGACTTCCTATCTTTGCGTAAATGTTATATGTGTGCCTTTTCAGAACCATTCGTGATGAGTGTCAAGCCATCTACAAGTACAGCGGATGTAGTGGACGGGACAGGGACAGGGACTCCTGAAAAGAAGAGGTATTTGAATTTTTGTCTGGTCTACTGTGCCTCGTCATGGTACGGTACGTGCGTAAGTGCGTATAAATAGGCAGTCCCTTCACCTTATTCTTATTGATCGAAATATAAGATATCGTTGATGTGCTACTTTGCACGCCCATTCGCTCATATGTAACAGTAACTATGTAGCTTTGCAATGACCCTCAGGGATTTTGTTTACGCGTGATTTTTTTATTATTATTAATAAATGCTTCACAATATGATAGCCTAGCTATTTGATCAATGATGTGACCGATTTCTATATTTTTTTAAGTGATTGCGTTTAGTACAAAACCGTTGGACGAGCTGCCGAACTTTATGAACATGGACGCTCTGTCATTGGGTATTGTCAAACGAGCACCACCACCGGTTGTCGCACCGTCACGGATAGGTTGGTTTATTGGTAATGGTGCAAGTAGCAGAGATACACTAAGGTTTGGTTGACATTTACACGGAGAGAACGTATTTTTGTGCTATGTTGCGAGTAAAGTAAATGGAGTATTTAGCTAGTCGTTTAATTTTGGCAGCCGCTAATTTTGCTTACCAGTAACCAGTTATTTATGACGTTATCTTTATTTTGTATGATATTTATTATTATGATTATCCTTGTTATCAAATGTGTTTGTTCAGATCACTCTTCCGCGACGGGAATAACCTCAAGCGCCAATACAGCTTCTGGAACGGCTGCGCCGCCGAAACGGAAGAGCTTGCATCGAAGTTTACTGGTAAGTCAATTTTTTTTCTGTCTCGTTTTACAGCTAATTATGTGCGAATTGTGTTTTATGTGGCTAACTTGCGTAAGACTGTGCACCGATATATGTAACTTTGCAGTTTTGTTGCCGTCGAAAGAAGTATGTATATGTATCTGTGTAAAAATGTTTTTTTTTTCTTTTCTTTTTAGCGTGATAGCTCTAGCTAGATTCAATTTTTTTCTGTCTCGTTTTACAGCTTATTATTATTATTATTATTATTAAACCTAGAAAAACAACAATTTTCATCTGAACCCGCACTTCCGCATCACAACTTTCGTCTGAATAAAGAATTCAGAATCTCACGGTATCCTGGCCCCCTTTTTCACTTTCCACGCCAACTTTGTCCCTAGAGTTTTTAGAATTTTTTAACACATGCAAAAGTTCTCCTTTTGTTTTATAGGACCAGCGAAACATTTGTATTTTACGTTTTTTTTTTGTAAATCTTCCATAATTTATCGTGTACGTATATATTCTTTCCTTGCTTGTTGGACATCCGGATCCGAATAGTATCTGAATAGAAAAAAAACAAGAGAATGCATTTGTGTTGCCAGGATACCGTGATATTGTGAATTCTTTATTCACACGAAAGTTGTGATGCGGGTTCAGATGGCATTGTTATGTATTTTCTAGTATTAATAATAATAACAATAATTTAGTCTGGTGGCAATCGATCGGAGCGTTCTTCTCCCGTCCCTCCCGCACACTCTCCAAAGCCTTCGTCACTGCCGAAACGGGTTGAATCCACTCCAAATTTAGAGATATATTGCTGTTGTGTAAAGTATTTCTAATCTCAACATGGGTTGGAGTTAATTTCTGATGGTCGAGTAGACTCATACAAAGAAACCGCGCTCCTGGCTGTAGCGAGTATTACATTAAAACAAGACCTTAAAGCGAAATACCGGCCGGTTTTTGAAACGCATCGTTAACGACTGTATTCTTATATATTTATTCTAAGTAGGGCGATGTTTTATTCTAAATTATGCTCATTTGCATATGATGCATAATAATGCATGTATCCGCGAGGCGTTTCAAAAAGCGACCGTTATTTCGCTTTAATTTCACGTTGCTCATCTCGTGATTGCAGGGCCTAGTTCCAAAGGTGACCATCTCATTTGGTTCGCTGAAGAAAGAGGCACTGGAAAAGGCGGCCGCTTCTCCACTTGTTGCATCGACGTCGTCGGCCAAAAGGACAGCATCACCGGCGCCCTTATCGAAAAGGAATAATCATGTTTATGATGGTTAGTAGTTTCGTGATTCGTGATATCTTTGGTTAAAGACTTGGTAGAATGGGTATAGTAAAACCATAGTTTGTAATGGAGAGACCTTATACGGTAGAGAAGTATTATAAACAAGTATAGCCATCAGCCATGTTTATAACGGTTAGTGATTTCGTGATCCATTAGTAATCAAGTGTGTCTTGTTTTCTATCATCTGTAGTGTGAACCTTTGTAGGGCAGTGTTTTGGTAGTAGAGACTAGAGGTTTTACGTACATCGTAGGCTTGTAAAACGAAAGAACTTGCATTGACGGTTGACTTTTGTTTTGGTAATGGTAATTCGTTTTTTCATTATGTTGCAGAATAGTAGAGTAGTGAATATAGTGGTAATGAAAATTCATACGTAATACTGTAATATTTCAGATATTCCCGTCCTGGACGACATGGCTTGTTCAATGTAAGTTGTTTTTCGCATATTATTCGTATTCACCTTTTCATTTAATTCATTTTTACAATTTTTTTGTCGTTAATTCATTTTACAAATTCTTCAACAAAGAATGACAGATCAGAAACGTTAAAACATATCTTTTCGTTTCGTAGTCACTATATTATTTCCCTTTTTGAGCTTTCCGTCAATTTCTTCTTTGTTTATTCGTGGTATTCTCAAAAATTGCATTGTGCTGCTTTTGCTGTCTTTGTTTCTAGTTTTACAATGTTTTATTATTTGTTTGTTGTAGCGATAATGCGGGTGATAGTAACCTGAGTCGACCATGTCTGGAAGACGCCAGCGCGGCCACACCGGAGTACCGAATGAACAAGTAAGCGTATCTTTATTTAAAATTACGGGATTTATACGATTTGACGATTTGGAAACCTCATATCCCCTATGTCGTCTTGCCCTATGTCGATTAATGAATGTTTTGCTGTCGCAAATTATTGTGTGTGATGATCTCGTATAATGTTCACATGCGAGTAGAGACCGCTGAAGCAGAGTGTTGCAAGGATTATTAATATTTGTTGATTGTAATGCAATCATAGTAGGAGTCGATTTTTTGACGATGACTGAACAATGATATTTTTAGAGCTCTGTTTAAGCAAGCGTTTTATTATGAAGTACATGATAATTATGATTATTCCCGATTAGTTTTAGTGTGAGAGACAAGGAAGACTCGTCCTCACAACCGCCCACATTAATATCAGTGAAAGCTGAGAAAAAGAAACAGAAGAAGTATAAGGAGAAGAGGAAAGGAGGAAGGGAAAAGGATAACAAGGATGACCGGTCAGTCCTTTTTGGTTTTAGTGAATAACTTTACTTGGTTCTTAGTTATTAGGGATTAGGGCGCTAGTGCTGGTTAACGTGTGGCATGGGATAAGATTTTATAAATGTTTAACGAACGCCCGATCTTCAAAAGAAATAAAGTCAATATTGTACTCAGTTCTTTCCAGACCTCTATCAGCCATCCCTCCGTTGTTAGAACGCGCCTACTCGGAATCTCCATCTCGTGTAGAAACACCACCAATGCGGTTTGCGAACTACGATGAAATGAATGGTATGCTTCTTTTTACTTTTTATTTATTTGTTTATTTATTTTCGTTGGTGAATGGTGGTGGTTGGACAACTTGTAAAATCACCACCGTTTAATGGTTCGCGCGTGTCGCTGGGTTCTGTTAGTAATGTTGGTGAACTAGAGTGAACGGTTTCGTATTTTCAGAAAGGAGTGCTTCGTTCTTGTTTAGTATAGGTTAGCCAGGGAACGAATTTTTTCAACAACATCTTGACTTCGCCCTCAGTTTTTGTAAATTTCTTGAAACATTATGTTTTGAACTATTTTATGCACTAACTTTTTTTTTTAGTTTTATGAGAAGAGGAACATTTATTTATGATTGATAAATAGGATCATTTGTTTTTCAGTCGTGAAAATGCATATGCAGCGTCGTGTGTCGAACCCTTTTGGATATGGAAAGCTAACTTAGCTGAGCTGGGAGGCTTATTTCTTACCCTTGCCTTTATTGACATCATTGTTACCATGTATATTTCAGTGGTGTCTACCTCTTCAGCACTGAGTCCAACTCGGATACGAATCACTCTTCGTGAGCCGACTTCCCTCAATAGTCCTGCAGTTTCTCCAGGTATGTTTTTTTGTGTCTTCGTGGATTTTCAGTTTTAGTCTTAATGACGCTTAGTTTCTACGGTAACCGTAACTGTGGTCGTTTGGACCTAGACTGTCGCATAGTAGGGGGCCAATTATGCAATTCATAGTCCAGCACTTCAGTGATGCAATACTAAAATGCAAATTTCTCGTAATTACTGATGACTACTTTTGTTCCGAGCTTTTCAAAGTTCTTAGTTCTTATGTTCATTGCACGGTCGCGCATTCAACAAAATTGTGTTGTTTCAGATAGCAATGGAGTGCCGCGAACACCGTCAATTGGTGCGACAATGTCGCCCGTGGTGGAGGAGTCTATTCCCGGTCCCGCACGGCTAACGGCCATCCTCAGTACCAAAGGTGAGAGAAAGAGAGACTTGTGTTACCATAAAATCCCGTCTGTGATTTAGGGGTCGAAACGGGTTGCCTGGGTATTACCGGGTACTTTTGTATATTTTACACTTTATTCTAATTCTTTCTCATAGTTTTCTTTTCGTACAATACCTGTTATACTTTTGGTTTATTACACCTTTTGTATTGTATTTTTACGTTTCATTTTCGTATGGTATAATGGTATACTAACAACTAGTAGATTTGTGTAGCATAGCTTCGGTGTGAAGGGTGTCAAGACATACAGTACATAAGTGGTTTACGAACAATAACTGTATTTGTATCGTGGTATTGTAGCAATACCGAGTCAGTAGTATGTTTGATTTGGGCGTTGGGTAACCTCTGTTTTTGGAATTACTAATTCCTTTTTGGGAAAATAATAATAATGTATTGGTAATGAAACAACACAAATAAGAAGATGCACAATAATTCACATAGTACATAACAAAAACCAAATGGTTACCCTAAGATGAAGTGCCTTACGACACATACATACTAATAAGGGACCTAGTAATCTGGGGAATATTTTTTCGAATCCTAGTTGTGATTAGTTGTGTTTGTTTCAGATGGCTCGAACGACTCGAACACAATACCGTTGGTAGACGGTGTGCCGTGTGACGAGGATTTGGGTCAGAAGGAAAAGAAGCAGACCACCTTCCCATTGGACATGAGCCTGGACAGTGAGGGACACTACGATAAGGATAAGGATGAGGAGGACAAGTCGAAGCGGAAGAAGAATAAGAAAAAGGTTGGACACTTGTTAGGGTATTTTCTGTTTTCGTTGGATTGCGCATAACTTTTTTTGTTGGGCGAAGCGGTATTAATATAGTGCATAGCGTCACCGATTTGTGCCATACTGATTATTTGGTCATCTATTTGATCTGATTATTTTGGAACCATGTATTTGAAGAGTTCTATTCAGTTATAGGGGTCCGAGAAATGGGTTCTGTATGCGTAAGTATGTCTAAGGTGTATTATGTGCAGTTGTAGTTTGTAGTATTTTAGTGCTGATTTGTTTTTTTTCAGGACAAGTGTGAAGAACGAGAACGAAGAGATTCGTCGACTGAGAGACACAGAGAGAGGAAGAAGGATAAAGAGCACAAGAAGAAGAAAAAGAAGGATAAGAGTAAAGAGAGGAATCACTCGAAGGAGAGAAGCAGAGACAAGGTGAGAGGAAATGAAAATTACTCTTCTTTTTGGTGGTTTATTGAAGTTATTTTGTTTGAAATTTCGAAGGTATTTATTTATTTATCGTAATCTCACCGAATAAGTTGTGCATTCGTTAAAAAAAGTTTAAAAAAAAAGTCATCTATTTCCGTTTATATGTTCGTTTTTAATTTTCATCCGCGGATGCACACCTTTTGGTGTATTTAATAAATAAATAAAAAACCAACGTATAGAACAAATGACGACATTCACTTGTCGGTGTACATAATTGTTGTGTTTTATTGTTAATTATCTTCATTATCCTTGGAAATTTGACTTCTATTCTCAATTTGACAATATGTTTTTTTCCTTCCAGCACCACCATCACCACAAGCATAGTAAGCAGGAAAAGAGTGAGAAAAAGAGCGAGGAGAATAAAACAGGTGGGTACTATGTTTTCTTGCGTATTCTATTCTTATTCTTATTCAGAATATGATTTGATTGATATATTGGCCCATCACACGTCTTCTATGTTTATGTGTTTCATTGTGTGGTCAAGTTTTAAATGTTGTTCAATATTGCTTATCGTCTTACTGTTAGTTACTCGTTGTACGTTGTACGAAGCTTGTTGTAACAAGTAACAACCATGATAGTATTCGGCGACTAGTAGTAACATATCAGTGTACCTTATGTCTTCGGCATTTGTCACTGTCATTGTGTTAGAAGTTTGTATATGTAAATTGTAAATTGTAACATGTAGATATGCTGATATGAGGCCATATTCACCAATCCGATTCCCTCTGGGAAATATTCCCTAGGGACAGAAAATAGCACTCTAACGTGAGACGTGTGGAGAAAAGACGGGAAATTGAGTGGTGAATATGGCCTCTGTATTTGTTCTTTTTTTTGCTTTCTGCTTCTTTTGTTATCCCGGTATCTGGTGTTCAGGGGCACACGATCCATCTAGGCCGTCGTCGAGTCTGTTGAAGGTTGAAGAGCCTCCTGAAGGTGGGTATTTTATTATTATTATTATTTTATTAACTGACGTATTTTGTTCTAAGTGCTAATGGATATCTAATATGATACATTTTGTTGTGTTCACTCTGTTCTGTTCGATGTTGCGTCGTATACGATTTTTCCGCTTTGTATTAATTTTGTTGCTTGAAAGAGCTTGGCTTGCATTAAAGATTAGTGAAACCAATTTATCATTAATTGTTCGATGTTCGAGTAAATCAGCGGTGTGTTAAGAGTAAGAAATACGACTAGTAATTTTGTGCTATGAGCTGTCAGAAGTCATATTATGTTTTTTTTCTTTCTTGGCTTGGTACTCCATTCCCTCATTATTTCGCTTCCAAATCTATATGTGGCCCAAACATTTTTTTTTCTCACATTGTTCGTATTGCTAGATTCAATGGACTCTAGGATTCTAGCTAATAATTTTTGCTTTTCTTATTGGTTTCCATTATTTTTACGCCAGCAGAGTGGTGTTTTTATGATACATCATTTTTCGAGCGAGCATGCAAATGGGCTTTTTCTTGCGTGTATTAGTAGCTAGAGCTTCCTAGAGGGGCTTGTGACTCGCGCAACGTTGAAATTGCTATGTATCCTTTATAGGGAATGTATCTCAATAAGTCTCTGCGTCGCAGCTTTATTTTCTTCTATATTGATGCCTAGTAACATTTTTAAGGAAGTTGCTGGATTTCAGTTTAAGGAAATCACAGTGGCAAGAGTGATATATTTTATTTTACTAGCAAACGGATTTATGTATTTTCCACTCTAGAAGTTGATTTTGACCGTCTTCAAAATTTATGAGGCAGAAGAAGGCTTATAGTATTCAGCCTTATGGTGAATTGGTAGTTTTGAAGTTTTTGGCCCGAGTGAGTTTGTATTTTATTGTGCAACTTTATTATGCTTGTCGGATTTTTGACTTTTTGATACAATAGTGAGCCCTGCATGTAATTATGAGTGTGTGTGTGTGTGTGTGTGTGTGTGTGTGTGTGTGTGTGTGTGTGTGTGTGTGTGTGTGTGTGTGTGTGTGTGTGTGTGCTTATGAGGGAGAAGGGGTTATTACCAGTATGATCTCTAAAGGCGTTGTTACCAGTATGATCTCTTATCTCGAACTGTCTTTTCGTTGTTTTCTCGCGCATTGTTGATTGTAGCTGTCTTTTTTTTGTTATTCTTTCTCATATCTTATTATCACTTTATCACCTCTGAAAGTCTGAAATATTACACCTCTCACGTCACGTGTCAGTGTTGTATGTTTGCTTATTATCATTGTTTTAATTATTTCCTAACCTCCGCGCGCACAGATATTGATTGTGATATTTATTTCTCATTTTGAGTTTAGCCATTTGGCCCGATTTGGCCGTTACACTTGTGAGTAAGTAAGTTCCTGGGTCCTTACGTCCTTAGTGTTTTGTCTTTTTGTAGCCATAAGCCATATCGTAGTTTGTGGATTGTGGATGTTAGCTGGATGATTTTTAAATGATTGGTAAGTGTGTATGTTTGTGTGCGTGCTTCTTTCTCGCTTACTGACAGTTTTAGGGAATTTGAGCCTCCGTATTAAGCATGCAATATCTCTTGAACCATTATTGTTATGATTAATCGCGGGTACAAGAGTGCAATTATGCAAATTACGGTCACGCCATGCACTTTCGTAATATTGGTGAGTGATAATTGATATTCACTTTCCCGCGTTTGTCCTGAATAATAATAGTGATTAAATGCGCTCGCATGCCCGAATGGCAAGGCTTTCGTTTCTTTCCACTATCACAATCACAATTTTATTTAGCCTATGAGTTATGTCATTCTTTGGTTGTGTTCTTGAGAAATGTACTGTGCTTGTGCTTCACCTTTTCTTGAATAATAGAATAATAGCCTATGCCACTGGTCTTGAAACTACGTTATTCCTGTCGGATATTGCCATCCTGCGCCTCAGTGAAAAATACTGGTGACTAGTCTAGGGCTTTACATTAAACTCGTATATCTATGCAGCCATTCATAATTGTCTACTTACTAGTGCTAATTACCGTATCACGTTACAGCAATTAGTCTGTAATTTATGCACCCAGATGCCAACTATAAAATAGGTTGCTATGGAAAAAGGACAAATTTACAACACCTACTTGGCTTATATGTTGGAATTTGAATCGTAAAGTCATATTGTATTATTGTATATTGTTCGTAATTGAGTCCAGTTCGGACTATATCTATAGATTTCAGTGCATTTTATTTCTGAAACATGTCCGTAGGTCGCTTTGTATCATAGGAATAGGACTTCTTTTATTTTATGTAGATTTATTTATGAATCTAACTGGTTTTCCCTGCAAGCTGAGACCCATGAAACTCATACCATATTTATCTCTGTTGACTTTTGTTTTGTTTAGCTATGAGGCTAGAAGAAACGTTGGCATTTAATTATCATTTTCCTTTTTGTGCATGAAGCATGAATGAAGCTTCAAATCGGGATTCTGTTAATTCGGATAGTGAGCAGATGCATTCAGCATTTCTTTCATGCATTCTAATATTTTGTGCATTTTATGCAGTCTTCCAGGTTCTGAGTGTCTTCAGACCTGGGGGTCTAGTGGTTAGTCTGGTCTAGGTGTTCTATGGTAGAGCAAAGCTAATTTGGCTGGGGAGCAGATGCCACTGCCACTCACGTGTGATTATGTCATACTTTTGTGTTGCTATGGCGCGGCCGGATAGAAAAGGGATTGGTTGCTATGTTGCAAGGCATGACTTTGATTCATCTCGACACTGTAAATTCGTAAATTGGTTATAAAGTGGGTTTATGGGGTGATTTCATTTAGTCGCTTTGCATTACTTTGTAAAATTTTAAGTTGCCAGTTTTTCAAGTGTAGAGTTATGTTTTTAATTCGCCGTTAAAGTTGTATTATGTGTTGTATTGTTATTCTTATGTGTATTTATATGCACTGTGGTGTATGCGCTGTTTTTAAATGTGATTCTATAGGTTTTTCTGGCTTTCTAAACTGCTAAAACGGAATTGTCTGACCTTTGAAGGCAATACTTTGTTGAGCGAGGGAGTTTCTTGAGTTGGGATTTGCATAAATTTTTCCTTTTACGTAGAGTGCAAAAAAGCTAGTATATTTGGTTTTATTAAAGTTTTTTTTTAGATTATTCTATGTTAATTGCTGTAAGTGTCATCGCTTTCAGAGATCAAATTGCCCACTCTGAAGATCAAATTGTGCAGTCCCACATCCAGCGATTCCTCAGCGACACCATTTGCGGTAAGAGATTATTTTTTGAAATTTTGGAAACTTTTTTTTTTGATCTGTCATTCACGTTCCAAGCTGTATTTCCATTTTCCATGTAGTATCTGGAAACAGAGTAATTTTTTAGTCCTACAGTCATTTGCATACAACCTGTGGGAATGCGATTTCCCCTACACGCCCTTCAAAAAACGGCAGTTGCGTCGCTTTAACATTGCATAGTTGTGTTCTCGTTTTAGGCTGCGAGTCCCATAGAGAAATCGGAACCGGTGAAGATCAAGTTGAAGGGCCTGGCATCATTACAAGCGTTGGTTTTATTTATTTATTTAGTATACTCGTTGATTGAATATTGTTCATACAAAATTGTCAAATTGAAGTTCATGTTAGTATGTCAAATGCGAATTGGCAACATGTCATTCTAATCGAGGGGTTCTAGTTTTAAATTTTTGTGTTGTCAGATTATTCCGCTGAATTTTTGATCTATCTAGATACTTTTTTTGAAAAAGATATGCCTATTGTTATTGTTTTCCTTTGTTAGCGCGATAGCGCTAACTACAATAATGTCGTTGGTCGTTCTTAGTTAATCTAGGACTATAGAAACTTTTTTTTTGCTTTTCAGTAAAAACTGCAAGCTTAATCCCTTTCTTCAACTGTATTTTATTGTTTGAAAATTAATGCAAAAAGAGCAGCCTATGATGTTCACTGTTCACTTACTTATTGTTAGTTGGTTTTGAAATGTAATTCATTATTTTCTTAATCTACTTTCTTATTTTTATCCTTTTATTATTTATCTATTTGGAGAATTGGGATTACCAGTCACCGGATACTGTACTGGTTTGAATCATTAGAAAACTGTTGGGATTCAGCTTCAGGATTTCCTCCTTTCTCCTTTTCAGAGAGAACAATAAGCGAGAAGCATCACCTCAGCCCGCGATCAAGATGTCTTTCAATTTGTTGAAAAAAGAGGCGATCATCAAAGAAGAGAAGGTTAATGTCTTCGATGTTATAGTCTTCTTTATTTATCGTAGATGTTGTTAGGATGCGTAGAAGTGATAGACCTACCAACTCCGCCGCCATATGTATTGTTGTATTAGGCCGTAATGGGGCTCAAATGTATTTAGAGATCGGGCCCTGAAGCCATATTGACCACTACGGTGAATATGGCCCTCAGGTTTTTCGCTGCATTAACGTGAGGGTACAGTACGAGTACACCAAATCGGCGTTAGGAGTTGGCATCCCTTGTGCATCTGTGGAATAAATCCGCTCCCCCAAGTTAAAGGGCTAATTTGGCAACCAAATTTAGATTCAGCCATTCAGCTTTCTTACAATTTTGTAACCCACCTTGCTTATTTCCAGCCACCAATGAAGGAGAAGAACAAGGAAAAGCCATTCAAGACCGCGGCAGAGTTGAAGGCATTTCCACCGCACTTTACGGAACCGTACGTAGTTTTTTATACCTACGCTTTTGTATGCCACCTTTCGATGTTGTTATAGTTGGCGACGTTATTTGCTTCTCGCCCTACTCGTTGTCGCCTGTACCAACGGTGTAAATATAAGTTTTCTTTACACATTTGGTTAAGTCAATCAAGGTTGTACTTTTATTCATTTCAGTGGCGGCCGGGTGAAAACGAAAGCGGAACTCAAAGCGCCGCCCGACTATCCGCCCCTCTTCTCGGTTGATACGTGAGTTTTGTTTTATCATTAGTTATTTCATAACTTGCGATCTCAACTACTCCGCTCTGTGGTTGGAGACGACTTAACCAAGACTTAGGTGTTGGCGTATGTGGCGCCTCTAAAAGGGTACTACGTATTTCAAAGGTTTACTCGCGTAACAGAGCCAACCACTAATTCTTGGTAGATACGCCGTCTGGCAATCCACACAGACCCGTGTCTTTTTACTCAAAACACAAAACTCTGCTCACTCTCACACATATTTATGTCACTTCTCAACAACGTCTCTGTTAATTGTATACGTTTCCATGTTTTTAACCCTGGTTATATTGTTTTTGTTTATTTTATGTTTTTTTGTGGGTTTAAGATCTGTGGTGAGGGAAAAGGACAACAAGGAACGGGTTAAGACGAAAGCAGAACTAAAAGCACCTCCCGACTATCCGCCCCTCTTCTCGGTTGACACGTGAGTTTTGAATGTGCATTCCTGGGTCTTGGGTGGCCTAGTGGTTAGCGCGTTTGCTTTCGAAGAAAGGGGTCGGGAGTTCGATTCCTGCTGGTGCTTCTGTTACTTCGGTTGCGTATTCTCTGTCATGGGATGTGACAAGAATATGTTTTTCTGGTGTTCTTTTGGGAGTAGCACCCTACTTGTTGCACCGTCACCTCTCACGTCGTAAGTAATAACAAAACTTTCAATCGCGGAGTGATAATGATGATCGATATAAAAAATGATATGCAAAGAAACGTATGATAATATAAGTATATAATGTGCGAAGCCGTTAGTTAGATCTTGCACTCAGTTTTTTTAAAAAAGAGTGTGTAACAGAGCGAGGGAAACCACATATGTTCTAGTTTCGTACTGTAGTTTGTAGTTTGTAAATCACTAAACTGTTACCTGCGTGTGGTTTAGGAAAATTGTGCGAACGGGTACACCGAACAAGGACCGTGAGAAGGAGAAGATGCGGAAGAGTAACACGTCGACTCCGATTCCCGCCGCACTTCTCTCCAAACCGAACTCGGCCAGGAATAGTCCGGGTAAGCACATCCCTTTCTAAGATTCTAAGCCTTTCAGGGCATAAAACTCGTCGGGAAAAGCTCAAAACCACCATCCAAATATATGTAGTGTTTCCGAAACTTGTATTTCTTTATGATACGTTTCTGATTTTCACCATGCCTACTATTCTAATCCAGACGGTGGTATGGCTAGTAACTCAAGACCACCATCCAAATTTATGCAATATGCTAATTCGGATGGTGGTTTCGTCGGTAAGAGCGTCAACGAGTTTATGCCATGAGCCTTTGTCTTTGTAGACCTTAGTTGGGTGAAAGGTTAAGCTTAAGCTAGTACGGTGTTCACACATTATGAAAGTTACCCAATTATATGAACGGTATGTATTTGTATGTTATCAAATCAAACTATGAAAATGATATGTGCAAATGTACGGTAGGTAAGTATTCAAACATCTACGCTACCTAATTGTATGGTATGTAATGTTTACGCTTGTGTGATATGAGAGTATATATATATATATAAATGTTTTCAGTTCCACCATTGGCTCCCATCATCGCTACAATCAAGGCAGACAAGAACAAGTCGAAGAAAGAGAAAGAGAAAGAGAGGACCAAGGATGTGGAGAGGGAGAAGGCGAAGGAGAGTGAGAAGAAGAAGGTGCGTGGAGGTTATTGTATCTCTGTTACTATTCGTAATGTAGATTATGTACTTATGTTCCCTAGTTTTATTATGTTTTATTGGTTGTCATGCGCAGCCATTTCCGACCGTGCCTTATCGTATTGAATGCTAGAATGTCTTATGCCTAGGCGTTCTTTGCCTTCTTTTTGTTCAACGTGTTGTAGATCGGTAGTCGGATAGTATGTTTTGTGTTGTCGTTATCAATAACATATTTGTAGGAAATGCAAGGGTATTTTTTCCTTAACCACCCCATTGCTATCTAGGGATAAGGTTTATCTCTCGCGAAGGTGTAGTTTATTGTGTGTACTTTCAGAGTGAAAAACTCGAAAAGTTGGTGTTGATTCCTTCGTCGAAGCCGTCGAATAATGAGAAGAGAAAGAGCATTAGCAAGATCGAGGTTGGTATTTTCTTGGCCGTCACATGTCACCCTTGAGAACAGCTTTTGGCATATTTTGACAATAATTCCCATGTGAAAATATCTACAATTAGAGTTGCTTTCGTGCCTAGCTTTGGAATAGAGTCATCCCCTTTGTGCTTGCGCTAGTAGCATTTTCAATATCGAAGACCAAATTGTACGACATCAGGTTTTAGTCTTGGAGACATTGAAAAAACGAGTTCTATGATTTTCAGAAGAAGCCCTCCTCGATCAAAAAGAAGAAGTCGCTCAAATCTGCTGAATTTGTTATTGAAGAGCCGGTTGCGGACGCGGAAGAGGGAGATGATAAGGTAGATTTTCTTATTATTATTTTGTCATACTGTAAGAGACTAGCACGAGATGTGAAGATAGCTCAATCTTCACTTAAAGCGAACCACTAAGTCAAGCAAATAATACAGCGGAGGGTTTTAAAGCGAAATACCTGCGGGTTTTTGAAATGCATCGTGGACAACTGAATTCTTACGCATTTATGCTAGTTTGCTCGAATTTAGCTCCATTTTTTGCTCTAATTTATGTTCATTTGCTCATGCTGCAAAAGAATGCTGGTTCCATAATGCGTTTCAAAAACCGGCCAGTATTTCGCTTTAAAGGGACAGGCCCATCAAAGTAAACCTATAGTTACGATACGTTCATAATGATTATAAAGCAATTTTATTACAATATATACAAACCAAATTTCACCTTCATTCACCCTGGGAAACTTTTTTCCGATGCACTCAACGCATATGTATACCGTAAAACGGAAATTTCCAAGCTGCCTATGCAAATTTATCGTAAAATTAGACTGCGATCAAAATTTGCGTATACGGCTTTGAAATCTGCAGCTTTATGGTATACATATGAGTTGAGCGCATCGGAAAAAAGTGTCCCAGGGTGAATGAAGGTGAAATTTGGTTTGTATATATTGTAATAAAAACGCTTTGTAAACAGTATGAACATCTCGTAAACATAGGTTTAATTTGACGGGCCCGTCCCTTTAAGTAGCAAAGTAACACAGTGAAATTGGTATACTTATGTCATATTATATAATATATTGCATTATTATCTGATGCTCACTGGAGTTCTGTGTTTAGGAATGGATATGTCCTGTCTGTTCTATACCATACGATCCGGATGCGAATATGGTCGGGTGCGATATGTGTGATGATTGGTACCATTGGTGGGTTTGATTTATAATTGATGTTTCTGAATTTAACCTGTTCTTTTACTTTACTCTATATATAAAGCTCAAACTCAAATTCGTTGCAGTTGACGTGACATTCCATTATGAAAAACTACATACTTGCTCTAGTAATAAGTATCCTTTTTTGAGATATATCAACGTTACACTACATATGCGTCTGGCTATATTTTTGAACGTTCTAATGTGTTCTTTTCAGGAGTTGCGTGGGTTTAGTGGTCGCGCCTCCCGATGATCAACCCTGGTTCTGTGATACGTGTATTGTGGGTTTTATCTTTTTAGTTTAGTTTTGCCTTAGTCTTTCTCTTTCAGAATTTTCAGGCGTTATTGGTCTGATTGTTCCTATATTTGAATATTTGTACAAAACTCTCGCAGAGTATAAATTCCGTGCGTAAGTGGAGGTGGTTTCTCTAGCTTAGTGACCATTTTAATAAAACAGCATGTTTCGGTCAAATATATTAATTTGAAATTGGAATTGCTTCCGGAGGTGATCAAGTCGAATTCGGAGGTGGTTCGTGCGTGTTTTTCACGCGCACGAACCTGTACCCCTGAAACTTTGTATAAAACTTTATTTTGTATTTTTAGCAAAAGAAAATTGGCGAGAAGCGGAAAAGCACGTCGGGTGGTGGTAATTCTGCCAAAAAGAAGAAGAAGACGTAACGTGATGACAGTGGACTTAACTGGGTTGGTACTTTTGTAGTTTATACTTTTGTAGTTTACAGTCTATAAACCGCATTCCGTGTGTGTCCTCAGACACAGAATGGAACATGGAAATGCAGGTTTGTCCAGGATACGCTCGCCACGTGCCGTTCCGCTCTAAAGTATGCCATATTTTGCAGTTTGGGATTCATGCTGGCAACAAAGTACATACAACCCGTTGGTTTAGGTTTTCGAGCGGTTTCGCATATCTGACACAGCGTAGATGTCTTCTCGACTTGTCTGTTGTATTGCAACAACTGACCGAAAATATTTCGGAGCCTGAGTCATTCTCACTACATAATCATGCTCAAATGGACAATTTTTTTATATAATTGATAAAGTGCAACGCTACCTCTGGCAAATATAGTACCCAAACGACCCAAGGTCAAAATAGATTGGTTGGTATAATATAATAATAGATTCTATATGTGTAGTTTGCTTTGCTTCCTGTAGTCTGTTTATGTGATGCGATGTATGGGAGAACTTAACATAATTGTCTAATTGATGATTAATTTGCATCATAACCCTAGATGCTAGCCTAATTAGCATATTAGATATGAATTGTCCAGCCCAGAACACCGTATCCATGTATGCAGATTACTGTAACTTCTCCGCCTGCGCCTTCGTTCTCATCTTGTCTTTCTGTTGTGATTCTTATTCTTATTCTTGTTTATTATTATTATTATTATTATTCTCCTCTTCCTTTTGGTACAACAACTCTTTGGGTGAGTCTGTTTGGCTACTGCATATATCAGTCTTTTTTTCATCTGTGTGAATTTGATACCAAATAATCGGTGTTATAGTAGACCTTGACGTCTCGCTAATATTAAACATATATTATATTCTTATTTTTCTCCATTTTTGGGTACAGGTGGTGTTCAAAGCATATATTTCTCAGACTTCTATTTGTTACCATTTGAATAATATACATCTCTCGGTCCAAGTGTTAGTGTGGTGGGTTTTGTTTGGTGTAATGTGCGTTCCAGTCTTCTTAATGGGGTTGCCAAGTATGCCAAAAATCGTGTGTTTTCCTTCCAAGTATCAATTGCAAAATAGTGTGCCAGTCTACCGTAATTTTGACACATCCGCGTTATAGAAAATCCGTCCGTCATCAAAGCCATTTAATTGTTGAACAAATGGTCCCGTGGCGATCGGTCGTAAAAACTGCTTGTAGATATGCTCGTGTATTGCCAAACTACGGTAATTGTTTCTATACTTGGAAGGAAGGAAAATCGGCCATACTTGGAAACCCCATTAGGGTGTGTTCGAGCCGTACTGAAATCGAAACCCCGCCCACTTCTTTGTCTATAGATAGTGTGAAAGTGAGAGAAAGAGAAGTGAAGGTGGGCGGTGTTTTCGGGTTTGGGCATCATCTCGAATCAGCCCTTAGCGTTCAGGGTGCTGTAATAAAGAGCAAAACAATATATGTCTATTTATCGTCATCTGAGCGTTTGACCCCTTTGTTGTGATCGATATTGCCATTAAATGTCTGACTCTGTCCGTCTGTCTCTCTCTGTTTCTGCCTTGCTCTCCACGATGTCTTGCTCTATTTTTGATTGACTAGCCGTCGAACGATTAATATATATATTTGTGCGCCTGACCTGTTAATCACGATCTTATCATTTTGTGTTCATCGTTTTGATATTTACCTCCCCGGTCTCAGTACACACACAAGCACTTTCATTGCGTCGTTTTCGTCATTCTCTATGTTTAAAATGGAATTTATGAGCTGCCCGTGGTTTGCCCATTGTCCGTGCGCGGTGCGGTCGCGTCGCAGTTGCTTTCTTAATGCCGGGCGCGCCCGTTGTAGTGCTGGTGGCAGCGTGGTGGTTCTGTAGTTTCATACTAGGTCTCTCTGGAAATAATATACTCGCGGATTGTATGGTTATGGTATCTCGAACAGAAAGCTCCTTTTTATAATCTGATCGCGTCGCTGCAACTTTGGTGTGTGTGGATTGCTCTAATAATTTATTCATGAGTCTTTGTGTATAATAGTAATATTCTTCCTTGGTTTAAGGGTCTTGATCTTTTTTATCATTATTGTTTTTGTTTTACTATAAGCGTTTCGATTTCTTGTGTGTTTTGGGTTTATTTGATTTTGTCACCTTTTTTGGTTTTTTTGCTGTAGTAATTTAGAGAAGAAAAGTTCTAGAAACGTATAATATTGTGTATTTTCCACTACTACTAGGGCTTTGAGATGATTTTCTACGGTCAGGAAATTGTGATTTATTTATTTTAAATATATATTTTTGTGGTTTAAGGAGCTTTTGTTCTGCTGTGGACTGTAGTTTGAACTAGGACGAGACTTGAGTAGTTTATAGTTTGGAGTCTGGCTTCTTAATCTGCTCAACTTTTGTATGATAATTTGGTCGGCTATTGAGGTTGCATGTGAGTGTGTGTGTAAGATTCTCAGCCGACTATTGATTATTGATTAATTGCATGATTTATTGATTGATTGTTTGCTTAATTAATGTATAGAGGTGTATTATGTGTGTGTTGTCAGCCATGTGCTGTTGATCTACTGTTTCTTCGTTTTTGGAGACAAAAGATAAAATATATTTCAAATTTTGTTTGTGATCTTAATATGTTGAATTCTATGGAGACTGATGAGGAGGCCAAAGAAAGTGCACATGTTACTTGACTTTTTTTAATTACACAGATCGATCGAGAAGTTTTTTTAAATCTGTGTGTCTTCCGGTTGCTAAGTAGAAGTGCCAAGCGAAACCACATTCACCGTGCAAAAAGGGGGCCGAAGAGCGCTCGGGATATGTACAATTCCAGTTGACGCACCACTGCGCACACACCGTGTCGCCAACGTGTGCCATGTTGTCGCCGCGCCACCTTTTCCGTCTGATTATGAGGAGCGGTAGAGTTTTGTCAGTGAGACACGAGGGTGGAGAATAGGGACCTGCCAAGTCACGAAACGTGTTATGAAAATATGCAAATTTAGGAGACAAATATGTTCGCAAAAGTCTATGCGAAATCATTTGATACCTTTTTTTCTACACAATAGCTTGTACTCGAGATTTATCGCTATCTGATGGTTTACCATATCTTATGCTACAGGTGAGGAAGTTTTCTTATTAAACATCGTTGTTTTCAAATGGTAGTAAGGTTTCAAGTCAGCTTCTGTAAAGTTACTGAGGTTACATACGCTTTGATTACACGGAATATAGTGATGTTACTGGATCGTTGCGTTCTACCAAGAGAGATTTGCATTTTCCGGCGAACACTAAATATTGAGTAGGAAAGTTTGTAACAGGTGTGTTGTCGGAAGTGTTCGTGAATAAAAAGATGACTATTAACGTAAATATTGCAGCTTAACAACTCTGTTAACAGCCCTCTTTCTTGGGTGCACGTCGAGGAAAAAGAAGGGATCAGTACGTGCTGGAAATGGGAGTGACGGTATTGGTACGTATGGTTACTTGTCATGTTTATCGATTGCTTGTTGACATATGTATATGGGTGTGGCTCGCATGGTCCTCTAGTATTGGGCTGATTTGTTGAATTAAAAAAAAACAGAGGTCATAATCAAGTCATAATCTTTGAAAACTCTGTGTTTTGACCATTCATGAATAAAGGATCACGCTCTTGTAGTGTAAAAGATTTTGTTTCATAAATCAGAATAAAAAAATCGAGCTAAATCGAGCAAATTAGCATAAATACGTAAGAATTCATGTGTCCAAGATGCCGGTTATTTCGCTTTAAGTTTAAGAATCACGACCGCTCGCCGAACTAGAAGAATGTGATGATTCTGGTGGTGCATGTAAACACTGTGGAGACAAGAAGAGGGAGAGGGATGCCACGGGATCGGTTAGTGTGTGCCTTGTGCTTCTGATGAAACTCCGCGCCATTGCCGCGCATAAAAAGAGTGTCCGCCAATGGGATGCGGCGCTCGGTCTACAGGGTGCACGGGTGTGTGCGTGTGTGCACACATGTGTTCAATTCCAGTTGGCGCATCTGCGGTGCACCTTTTATTGGAGGCGCAGCAGTTGCGTCTTAGGTACACCACGGTTGGCGTTCGGGCACCACTCGCGTCGTCACTGCGTACCTAGAGGGGATGCCCTGTGGCGGACCCTCTGTTTTTGTGCGGCGATGCCACGAAGTTTCACGGTGTGAGCTCAGGCCCATAGGCATGGGCATGACAAGTACACATACAACCGTACGTACACATACACACACACGCGCACACGCACATACACTATACATTGATTAGTTACGTAATGTCCGTGAATCGTTGTTCAGACGTAAACCAAGAACAAAAGTAAGTGTCTAACGCTGAACGAGTGTTAGGAAGGCATATCTGGTAACAATCTTGGCGTTCCTTCGTTTTCTTCAGATAAGTCTGCTATGAGTCGAGGAAGGAACGCTATGTCTCAGTAGTCCCGTTTCAGAAGGATTTCATCGATGGTTCTGTGAATCGTGGACGGCGGCGTCCATCAAAAAACCGCGACAAGAACTGCAAACGAAAACATAGAAGCGCGAGAAGGGAGGATTACGGTAAGTTACGCCATCTAGCTAATTCCCATCACTCACTTGCTCTCTGTGGTTTTTCCTAAAAATTTGTTCTCTTTTTATATCTTTCATTTCCCTCGTTCTTCGTAACCAACGGGATCTCGGTACACAGCCGAATGGAACCTCTGACATGCATAAGCTCACAAATTCGCGGCAGAGGCAAGAATTAGTTGTAGTTTGTAGTTGTGTTTTGGAGACTTACCATGAGCTCACCCGCGATAATTATGAATCATTTCACTTCAGCGAAAGAAAAGAATTGGTCCGGAGAGGTAATGAAAATATCGGATGATTCGGATAGCATGGCAAAGAGAAAGGTGAGTTAAACAACGCGAAGCCGTGAGCAGACCCCGCGCAAAGCAAAAGCGTATTGCTAAGAGTGGGCGGCGTATCCCGTCTGGGGTTCGCTTCCAGTTGGCGCACTTGTGCGCGTAAAAGGTTCGCCATTTTGTCGCTGCGCGCTGACATTGAAGTGAAATGATGGTTTTCTGAACTTAGTGTGTCTTTCAACTTCGCCTGACTCCCTTTTTCCGAAAAAGTAAAGTTTACGACATATTTGACTCCACTGCCCGAACCTTTACACGAAAATAGTAATTGTATTATACTTCTAGAATCATGGTGCACGAGACGCTCACCAATACTCAAACGAGAGCTCACGATCCGGTAGACGGCCTCTGGGAGGTACGTGTGTGAGGAGTGTCTGTGTGCGTGTGTGCGCGTGTATAGTGTGTGTATCGCGTGTGTGTATGTGCGTATGCGTGTGTTAGTGTGTGTGTGTGTGTGTGTGTGTGTGTGTGTGTGTGTGTGTGTGTGTGTGGTGTCACAGTACTCTTCTTTTCAGCGCTCAGTGATGATGAACAACCATCCGAGTCGGCGAGAATTAAACGAGGGTGAGGACTTCATTTTGGGAGTCTTAACTTTAAACTCGCCGAGTTAATTAATCGCTAAGGAACCTAAGGTCTTAGCCTAACCTAAATAGAGCCTAAAAGTGTTCAGCCTACAGTGTTAATTCTTTAAGGACGTATGAAAAGTACGGTTCCCGTGACACAAC
This sequence comes from Pelodera strongyloides, assembly GCA_036852015.1. NCBI lineage: Eukaryota > Metazoa > Nematoda > Chromadorea > Rhabditida > Rhabditidae > Pelodera > Pelodera strongyloides. Next base: position 220,928 of record JAANDG010000046.1, read on the forward strand.
GGACTACAAATCACGTGAACCTACGGGCGGATATGGAAAGAGAACCCGTAGAAAAGACCGGCGACAGTAAGTAGTGGACTATAAGGAGAGGGGGAGAGACTGATGTGGCCTGGCTAACTCTAAGCGCACCTTTCGCCGCGCACCATTGAATCCTTTGCGGCGGAGCCAACGGGGTTCAAGTTTAAACGTAAAAAAATACCTCGTTCGGAAAGTCCGGGCTTACCTCGTGAAAGGATGAAGACATTTAATTGTTTCCAAAACGCGCTAATTTTAGACCTGGTGAAGCGTTGGGCGGCACAACCGATTTAATGCAGTGGGTTCATTTTTATCTTTATTTATGGGTTTGATGGAAAGTGATATAGCGTCCTAACACACACAACTATAAACATCATTTGTGCGAGGCAGCCTAGAAAGGAGGTAGTTGGACGGGGATTTCATATTGTTGTCATTTATTTTCCTTTTTTTCAGAAGTCGAAACACAACTAATGATATACAAATGTCGGCGGATAGGATTACAAGATCGAGCGATGCGAATCGGTAAATTCTGAATTCTAGGACATTGTCTGAGAGAGAACAGGGGGGGGGGGGAGGCAACGCTAGAAGGAAAGCAAGATAAGGTTACGATTCTACTACGGTAGCTTCTTGGCCTGATAACGATAAAGTTACGCTTCCACTACCGTAGTTTACCCTTACCCGTGCTACAGTATGCGAACCACAGTAGGGGGTGCTTAATTTTCATTGTTTAGAACGAGTAGAAAAGAAGTTCTTCGTTCCATTGAGCACATGCACTCGAATGAGAGATTAAACTCCAAACAATCATTTTTACAACCGGAAAAAGGGAATAAGTATGTTATTTTTTGTTTGGACGAGGAGAAACGCCCCCAATTCGCGACTGCGTAGCGGCGGGCATATTTAGCGTTGCGCCCATTGTGAGCCAAATTTTTGCAGCGCACCAACATTTTGAATTGTATTTGGTTCGCCGCACCACTATGGCGATCCACCTGTGAAGTGGGCAATTATTTGCGAACCCCACGAAAACGTAATTTTAATAAAGGACTAATTTTTATATCGATCCGTGCTCCCGACGATGACCAATCAGTGTCGGAGATGAAGCGAGAAACGAAGAATAAAACATTGGAAGATCAGACGAATGGGTACATTTACTTTGTTCACTATATATAAAATACGGAGTGCATTCAGTCTGTGAGGACGACGCAACAATTCACGCGAACTAGGAATAGCAAGCAATTACGCGATTCTTCCACAGCCACAGATTCGGGCGTTATTTCCTTCGAAGCATCAATACTCGTTACTCAACCCAATGACTTGCGTGCCGATCTCTTTCTCTGGCAATTTACCGTGATGCACGCATAATATGCTCCTGTCATTATTTTATTTTATTTTAGTGGGGACCGAGTATTACACACGTCCTACGACGTCATCAAGGAGAAAGATAAGAGGGAGAAGAGACGAAGGTCACGAAAGAAATCGTGCGGCGTGAAGGACGATGAGAAAGGTTACAAACGCGGCGGCGAATCCGACCCGCCGCGAAAGAAGCGCGGCGACAAGGCACACGGGCGGTTAGAAAGAATACCCGAAGTACTGGAATACTCGGACTCGAAGGATGATCGTGAGTGATTGATTTTTTTTTACATTTAATTTAATATTTATTAACCGTGGTGTGATACATAGCCATCGGTTCACATAACGGAAAGGAAAACAGTTTGCTATTGTTACGCCAAAATTGGCATTTTTCCATGACATGAATTTTTGGTTTATGTCGTTGTCTGGACGTCTGGAGAACTATTCAGAGTTTTAAATTTCAACATGTTTTCAGCGCGAGAACCTGTGCACAGTCGACCGCAGAGAAAGCAACACCCGAAACAGAGGTTCATATAGTTTTAAGGTTGCAGATTACTTAGTTTACTTCGCAGGTCACCTAGTTTATAGGAGTAGACATAAGCGTATTGTTAGTGAAGTTACATAGAAGAAGGATGCCAGAATAGAAGTTCACAAACACACTGCTTTTCACAAGGGCCTTATTGTTAGACGCTGTCTTCCGTTGCATAGAACATACAATAAGTTGACCAAAAAGTAAAGTACACTATCTAGCCCAAACATTTGTCGCACGGGATGGGATATGTCCAAATAGTCTTTTTTTTTTACTTTTTGCTATCGATAAAAACGTCCGAAATCATAGGAACCCTATGCACCGCGCTTCTCGATGTATGCTAATATCAATTAGAGGCCAACGATTTGCTAAAGGCTTTATCATATACATATTAGAGGAAAACCCTACCTACTTCAGCTCGCCTAAAGACGGTTCGTCCGCTATGAAAAGTGCAGTTTCCGACACCTCAGCGCTACCACATAGCCGTTAGGAGGAATTGAAAAAGATAATAAGCGGCAATAATTTTGAATAAAACTTTTTGTGAGATGTGTGTTTGTGAACAATCTATTGTGGCATCTTTACAGTCCTGTAGTACTAGTTGATAGATTTGCAGACATTTATTTATTGAAGATGCTAGTTTACTGAAATCTACTGCGAAAAACCGTGTTATTGTTTTGTTGATGAAAATAAGATTGGTGTCATGAATATCTGACCGTAAAGGTTTATTTCAGCAGAAACATTTGTGTTTTATGTGTAATAACTAGCTTGAGCTTCATAAAGGGCATTTTCGCCAGAAAGGACACAAACCGAGCTTTCAGAGTTGTCCGGACCAGGCCCGGACTTGGGTTGTGGGACGACGGACGAGCCCTCTAGTTAAGCAATCAATAAATAAATTCCATTTTGTTCCTTCCAGCAAGAAACCGAGGAAGAGAAGTAGTAAGAAAAAAGAAAAGTCGAGAAAAGAGAAAAAGGCAAATCCCGACCGAATGAAGTCAATTGAGCACATGAATTCCAACTTCAACCTGCTATCAAAGGTGCTCTTCTCGTTGTTTTGGAAATTTATTTTTCTGGCTAGCCTGACACTTTAACGTCTGCGAACTTTTTATTATACTGCCTACTGGTATTTTTCCATCCGCTGTTTGCTTTCTGATAGAATCTGTTAGGAAAAATAGACAAAAAAAGTTTCCTTTTGGATGCGGGTTACCGTCGTTACAGTAATTCCACTTCTTGGTATCTCTATCTCTTCCTCTCCATATCGTTCTAATTTCACTTATTTCCTACAAAACTATTTAGGAGCAAATGAAAGAAGGAGAGCCGGCGAAACTTTTTGAAAACGCTCGGCTGATATGCGACAAGAATGGTTATTGCGAACTACGGCAACTTAACAATCTGGGAGAGAAATTTAATGAGTATGCCTTCTGATTGGAATTAGTAACATCAAGACATGCTTCTGTCATCAACGTACTGTAAGACGTGAGGTTGGGCCTTGGGGGCGTACGTCAAGCGTCCAAAACTGTGCGGCACACCACCTAAGGTTTAGGCAACATAAGGAACGATTCCTTTATGATTTCTAGGATGCTATGTTGTTCAGACGTAGCTACAATTTACAAGCAACTTTAGAGCCGCTCTACAGAAAGTGTCGGTAACAACGAATGAACACGAAATATCCAAGAAAGGAGAGAAGAAGAAAAAGGAAAAAGAAACTGAAACTGAAAAGAAGGAGGAAAAGGTTTTGATTAATCTTTTTTTAATTCATTTAATTTTGAGTTATATTCTCTTTTTTTGTGACCAACTTATTGGGACCTGAGAAAAGCCTAAAGTCTTTTGGAAATAATCACACTAAAATAGCTGTCCAACTCAAGTTTCCCAAACCGGGTGTTATACTCATTTACTACTGCATTTTTCAACATATACGTGTCAGAAACCGGATGCTATATCGCTTTAATTTTAGGAGCAAGTGGCCGAGACTTGCCCCGACGAAGACGACAAGGCTAATTACTTTATGATCGTGGACCCGCCCTCGTCTAATAGGGCAATTAGACAGGATCAAGTTGCGGAAGAATTGTCCCCAAATGGATATATTGACCTATGGAAAGATGGTAGGAGGGATATATGAATGTACAAGCACGGTCGCCGTGCTAGAAAGGTGCGCGGAACCTAGGCTTCCCTCTGTGGCGTGGTGGTTCGCGAAATTGAACAATACCATTTGGCGCATATATCGCGTACTCGTGGCACACATGCAGAACACCTTCCAAAAGACGTCCACTGAGCCAATTGTTCGCCGCGCACTCTTTGTCTATGCATTCCCCCGCGGATTGAAGAAACACTGCGCTAGACCCATCCGCATTTGTTTCGTGTACTTGTTTGATGTTGTATCTGATTGATTGTATGTGTGAACAAAGTAGTTATAGAATTAATGCACGTCTATACCAATGCTTGACTTTTTAGGTGAAGTGAAGGAAATCCCAAGACGTGGGAGTAAATGAATATCAATTTGTATAAATGTTAAATCACAATTTGATTACTCGCCGAGTTTATTTTTAGTTTCAAATATCGTGATCATTGAATACTGTGATATGCAGCAAAATCCTACAGAATCATACTCATAAATGTTTTCGTACCGTTAGCCGTCATGTTTTACCTGAAAAATATAATCCATTCACTACTATTCCGTTTCATGAAAGAAAAGAAGGAAATCGTTAAATAAAAAATTAATATTTTCGTGAAGATTGTTATGCACGGTGCTCGCATGGTATGGGTTGGATTACCTGCAGTCCTTGCAAATATTTTTGAGATTTATTTTATTGTATCATGCAATGTTGTGCCATATGCTCATTACTTACACAATCAGTTGAGGAACCGCATGCTTTTCAGTATGTTTCAGCGAAGTTGTACAACAGTTTTTTTTTAATTTCTTCAATGATTGGTTATCCTTTTCTTATATAGATTTTCTTGCTAAACGTGTAAGAATACCACTTATTATTATTCTCATTTTTAGCTTTTTCCACAATAGAAAAATTAACGCATGTTTATTAACAAGATGTCGCTTTATTATTTGATTGCTGCTTTGTTAATAATAATAATAAGTACCCTTTTTGCCTTTGTACTGTATATATCTATCAAGGTTGTTTTATTCCGTGTGATCTTCTTGTTTGTATAGCTTCATTTTGTAAATTATGTAATGAATGGTTTTCGAGGGGCCAAATTAGGTCTTGACTTACGAAAAGAACACAGACAGTAAGTGAGGAAGGGTGTGCCCGGTTAGACAACAAGAGCTTTCGGCGGGAAAATTTTTGGTTGCGATTTTGGCGATTTTGCGCGATGCCTGTTTTTTGTATGAATTGTTTGTTTCTGGTGTATTGCGTAGCTGTAAATGTGTCATATAAAGTCAGATTATGTAATTACTAGAAGCTTTTCCGACTATAAGTGATAAAATAAGACCGGGATGCGGACGAGCTCAGAATTACGTTTTCTATCTCAATAATAATCTTATTCCGTTTTCTATCTCATCGATAATCGTATTTCACCAACTGGCGGATGTTTTTGTGCTCGAAGCGTCCGCCTAAATCTAAACTCTACAAAGGTTTAGTACACGTGATCTCATTCGTATGGAAGTATGGATAGAATTACGTTCAAGAGAGAAGAGCCTGTCGATGTGGATCCACAGGAATACATAGTGCAAGACGTATGTTCACAAGTTTAGATGGAATATGGAACTGCCTGTCTCGAATTTTTCCTATTGTTACGCTTTCAATTTACCTAATTATGTGTTGAAAATGTTTTGTTAACAAGGTAACGATGGTGTTGTTGGTAGCTTCTGTCCCTGAAGTAATCTGAAATTTTCATGGGTTGTGTAGGTATGTAATTTTTCATGGCCGTGGCCTTTTGACCATTTATAAACCTTGCAGTTTAGGTTGATCCCGAACAAGAAGTGCTTGAAGTTTACGAAGAAGTGGGACCGGAGGCCCTTGACGGCGATTTAGGTTGGTTGAGTTGAGATCTTACTTCCGGTTTTTGAAAAGAATGTTGAACACTTTAGAATAAATTTAGAATACAAATCGCGCTGCGCAGTACTTGCATACACTGGATGGGAATTGAGCGTTCAACATACGTTTCGAAACGGGCCATTTTACCGCCATTTCATTTCGAGCTAACTTACAATTAGGGGTTTTCTTTTTTCATTAAGATTTTTATATAAAAATAAAGCACTTTCAGTCTTTTATATAAAAATAAAGCACTTTCAGTCTTATAAGATGCATTATTATTATTATTATTATTATTATTATTGAATTCTGATTATCTCCAGATGGAGCTGTTTACGTGGAAGATGTCCCCGTGACCATTCACGATATCGAAACCGCCATGGAAGGTCCCAGCGAATCATTTTTACAACTTTGCGAGGTACTTATGATCCCTTTATATATTATTTTTTTTTTTTTTGTTAAAATTGTTTATAAACATTCAAAGAGTGTCTTGCTATCAGTAATTATTAACTCGAGGCAGTGGGAGATCTGTTGGTAGTTGTTCAAAGGAGCAATTGTAGTTAGGCTCAGTTCAGGTCCCCTAATACTCACCTAGCGTTCTCGCCCTTTGCACTCGAGTATTCCTCGAATTTTAGAAACTTGATCCAGGAATGAGCCCTCAATTCAAGCAAGACGCGTGGAATGTCTATTATAAAGTACAGGGAAAGTGCTGCTTGGAGGTTGGTTATTGATTGTTTTCTGTTTCAGATCCGAAGTCTTCTTGTTTTTGTCTATCAATGTCGATACGATATCATATTAGTGACACCTTATATTTTATATCTCATCTTTTTATCTTTCCCACTCTCGTTTTCCTTCTCTTTGGCTCTCATCTCAGTGGATGCTTATACACATTTTCGTGAACACAGTGTCATATCGTGTCTGCTGTACATCGTTTGGTGTCTCGTTTCTTTTCGGTAGCCATTGTTCTATGTAATCCGCGGTCCGACCTTGCCCCCCCCCCAATAGTAAATTGTTGAAGCGAATTAATTCACCTGACTCTTTTTTCTGGCAAATATTTATAAAAAGTACTGCTTATTCTATAATCCAATATAATAAATTGTTCAGGGAAGCGACCAACCATGGTTCGCTGCTGCATTCTACACACAGATGCACTTGAATCGGATAAGACACAAGAACAGTGACAAACCACTACCATATACTTTGAAGGATATACTTCACGCAGCACATATAAGGTTGGTTTTTATTTATTAGTGGCTTATCTGGGTTTAGTTGGAGTTTGGACTGTTTGGAGCGTGTATCAGTTATGATTCTGAGTGTTTACAACATCTGAGAACAACTTGTCGGCTCGGTTTGATTCTGTTGGTTCTACGTTCTTTGTAATGGTAGCTGATTGATATATATTTTCTAAAAATTGTCTGGTTACTTCGTTACTTGCCATGTTCACCTTTTGGGTTAATTTGTGCACTTAGTTTTTTCTTAATATATGTTATCAGTATTGGTGAAGAAGACGTTATGATCTCAATTGCACATGTAAAGTATGTACATTTGCATTCCAGTCCGTTGGAATTTTTCGATCGAGCCACTCGATTCGTTGAAATGGCCGAGATACCGAACAGGATTTTAAATCACGTCAGTTTCTTATTTAACATAATTTTAAAATGCTTCAAGATTTCTTTATTAAAATTCTCGAAAAAGTATGGGGTTCCCGATCCCGAAGCTTTAGGGTTTCCTTTGTTAAACTAGGTATAAGGTATATCAGTAATAATGACTGTATGTCAGTAATAATATAATAATTATAAATAATGTAACTTTATTTCCTTATGTACGGATTCTTTTAGTGTCAACGCGTACAAAACTCCTTGGCTATTTCGGCAATCGTCTACAAAAAATATCTGCGGATGTTCCGGTTAGTCGTTATTTAATAATTTTCACTAAGAGCTGTATCCTTACACGAAATATGAGAGCTATAGCTATTCTTGATAGGCTTACATAATAATAATTCTTTGACACATTATATATAAGTGTGCATCATATAAAATGATAATAAGAGGTTGGCAAATTAAGCTACATGCAAGAATTAGCTTGAGTTTCCTTGAGAAAGAAAAGTAATAACTTGCTAGAAATCAATTCACCAGTAATCTTGAGTGTTTGTCATCGTCACATATTTTTTGTCATCGTGCGAGTTGTTAAACTTACTATCTTACAAGCCGAGTCTAGTGTAATTGTTGGTCTAAGCAGAACCTGCAGAACGGTGAAAGGTTTGAAACTTGTACGTTTAGGTATTGCTTTACGAATACCGAAAACGCGGAGACGTTGTTTCCTTTAATTTGGCTGGTTTATCTCCATGCGAAATGTAAGTTTACTGTTTATATGTAGTTTGGCTTTCTCGGAAAAGTTTCCTGTGCTTTCTTTTTGTATGTTTTTGTGGCTCTATGATACTTACATTTCGCCTACCAGGGGACGCGGTTTGCTGTTTTGTTTCTTATCGCTTGTGTCGTTATATGGCATATGGCGCCTGGGTGAGCCAAGCTGCCGGGAAGGGAACCTTTCATAATTTCATACATAGTTTTTTGTATGTATTGTTTCGTTTCTATTGTTCGTCACGTCACATCATATCCTTTATCTTTTATTAATAGCTGGCTAGAAACCTATTCAGACTTTTATTATTGGCTGAATATGCATATAACCCTACTCTTTTAATCTTTCTTCCAGGCCAAATGATGTCTTTTGCCGACGATCTGATGAGATGTTTCCATCTGATGTTGTGCACTTTTGACTTCATACTCCAGAGAATACTTGAGGATGAAGGATGTGCGGCACTATTCACTCCTGAATTTAGTAGGTTCACAGAATTTTGTACTAATTTAATCATTTGATGGAGTTTATTTTCTGATGTTAATCCGGAGTCTCACGTAGCCTTCAGTAAGAGTTATTGCTAGCGCAATACTGAAAAGCGTGGACTGAAACATTATGTTCTGAAGTTCTCATTGTCGGTCCATGTATTTTTTTATTTTTTTTGCTTACAATTAGGTGTTTCGGTTAATGCTATGGGAAAAGCAATGTAGCGACTTTGCCTCTTTTCGTGCTTTTTTGTACGATCTTGTTATTTGTTATGGTTTCCCTTTTGCAGCGTTACTGCTCACGGAAGCTTCGACTGCAGACGTCATCTTTGATTTGTTATGCAAGACTTTCAATGGAGTATTATTGGAGGCGAAGCATTTCAAAGTGCACAACTTTGATCGATTGTTTTCTCCGGTTGGTCTCCGTTTTATTCATTTCCTTTTTTTTTCTTATCGTATGTGTATTTAAAATAGCCTATTTATACTTTTTACATAAATACCATAATATTGGCACTTTGTCTTGTGAGACACACATTAGTCACTGTAGAGAGTTGGTGTTGGTGAGAAACTATGAAATGCTAGATTCGTAGGCTCTATTCAAGAATAGCCGTCCCAAGAAAGTATAGCCGTCCCATGGAGAGGCCAACCGTCCCATGGAGAGGCCAACCGTCCCATGAAAAAGCCAACCGTCCCAAAAAAGTATAGCCGTCCCATGGAGAGGCCAACCGTCCCATGGAGAGGCCAACCGTCCCATGGCGGGGCCAACCGTCCCATAGAGAGGCCAACCGTCCCATGTGAATTTTTTTTTTTAAACAAATAGACCGTGTATTGTGTTTGAATTCGTGAACGCTGTTCATAAAAGGGTATTCTTTGATAAGAGTGTATCCCAGTTAAAAGTGTCTGGTTTCCCCAAAGTGCATTCCATCGAGGCTACATGGGGTGCTTTAAAACGTTCTATGAAACATCTGTACGGTACCAGCGAAGAACTGCTCCCATCTTACCTCTATAATTATATGTTCAGACGCGTGCATAAGGAAAAGATATTAAATCACTTCTTACTTGAGATAGCCAATAACTACGGATTTTAACTAGCTTTTGAATGCTGACAAGAAATAAAATTTTTGTTGAGATCGATGTTTTCATGTACTGCACATTCAATTCTTTGGGACGGTTTTATTTCTTATTGGGACGGCTATTTTTTTATGGGACGGTTATTTTTTTATGGGACGGCTATACTTTCTTGGGACGGTTGGCCCCGCCATGGGACGGTTGGCCTCTCCATGGGACGGTTGAGAATCTTGGGACGGCTATACTTTCTTGGGACGGCTATTCTTGAATAGAGCCGATTCGTAAGCATTGCATTTGTCTTTTATCACAAATTTTATTCAGTTACAAAACTTACATCTTATCACTTTAGACGTTGGAACAACTGGAATCGATACCGCATGCGGATGTCATGAATAATGCGCAACCGCTTATGTATGTTCCTATTTTACATATTTTAACTTTGTTTGTTAAATCTTTTGAAATGGCACTTATTGCATACTTTTGCTTTTTGATAGATAATTGTGTACAATTCAATTAAGTTAGGCCTTGCAATTACTTTATGTATGTTTTGTTTACATGCATATGGTGTAGAAAAGAGTGTTTATTATCAGTAAAACAGACGAACATCTTACGTGCATGGTATCACTGACTGGACTAGGTAACCACTCATTGTACTTATACCTAAGTATCGTGTTTTAGAGAACTCTTTACTTTGCTCTACAACGAGCACTTGCAAACGAAGGGCGACTACGATGAACGAAGCTTTCTTCCCGAAAATGTTGCCGTCGTCTTTGATGAAGAATATGATGGTGGGTTTCCGTCTCGATTCTACAAAACTTTTGTTATTTTGTTGACAATGTCTCATGGAAGACTCCGTCGTCAATTTGTTACAGTACACTTTAGTAGGCGGTGTTTTGGACGTCCTCTTTTGGACGATTTCTCTTGTTCCGGATTAGTGCAACCGTTCAGCTAAATACGACCAGCCAGCGACATTACCGCCTATGGCCTATCTTACCTTGCCGATGCTGTTGATATATCGGAGTGCATTTTACTGAATCTTTTATTTAGTCCTTGATGTCTTACGCAAAGAAGGCAACTCACAATCAAATACGGTCGACTCTGAGTTGTTATTGAAGATGAAGACACAAATATGTTTGGATAAAGTGGAGAGTGCTACCAAGGATAAAGACATTACCGATAAGTGCGTTTTGACTCAACACATTTCGATGCAATTGTAGTTTATAGTCTATGTTTCGAAACGAATATGACATTGAACTTATTGAAATTTCAGGCGTTTCAAAATGTCTGCCGACCAGTTTTGTCCTATGACTCCGAGTGCGCGAGCTCAAGTCACACCCGAGAGTTTATCCAATCTGATTCCTGATGGATGGTCGTTTGAAGGTTGGCGATAGTATAGTTTCTTTTCGAAATTTCGCTTACTTTACCTGTATAGTTATTATTTTGGATGTGGAATAGACAGTATGTAAAGCTGAGGCCGATCTTGTATGGCTAGCTTCCTGTTTCCATCGATTTTTTTGGTCTCTGCGTAGAATGACCAGATTGCGTCGATTTGGTCAACTGTGGTATACAATATAATTTATTTTTCACAAGATGTATGTATTCGGCACTCGGTATATCTAAACATTTAAACCTGTGATCGACCTTTCTTTGAACTTTATTTGGAAGAAACTCTGTCTCTTGCAGGATCGGACTTGCACCGTTGGTTGGAAGACTTTCGTGACAGTCCAATGCTACATGTTGCCCGAGTTATCGACGAACTGAGCATGAGGTTGGTGTCGTCATAGTCAAATGAGTGATCGGTGATCCGAGGCACTGGCCCTGTGCTCCACGTTTATCTTTTTGTATTATAACGACTATATTATGGTGAACTTGAACTTGGACGTGTTAGTGCGATTATGGTAGAAACTAATAGGCCAGATAGTAACACAAGAATTAAGCACAACAGAAATTGAGTTTTCAGGTTTGTAATGAAAGTGACCGATGAAAGCGCCGCCGACGTTGAATTTGACCCGGTGATTTCGGACCATGTGGAGAAACATAAGTATGTTCTTAGCTTTGGACCTCTTATTTTGTTTTTATTTCTAACTTTTGCGGTTGAGTTATATGTTCTAAGTAATAGTCGACGAATTCTACTATAGGTACATGATTATTTCCTTTTTGTATTACCACATAGCTTTCTTTAGGGAACTGATCGTGTTCGTCTGTTACCGTATACTGGAGAAGATTATTATGTTTGAGCGAGAGCGAGTGCACTATAGGGATGTGGATCTTACGGTCGGTTTTTGAAGTACTATTGATCGGTCGGTTTTTGAAGTACTATCTTACGGTCGGTTTTTGAAGTACTATTGGGAGAATGAGTCATTAGTTTTGTATTGGTAGTTGCTTATCATGTGTATGTAATATGTGTTTTCCTTGTGTATGTAGTCTAGTCTTTCAGTCATTGTCAGTGTATGTAAGTGTAAAGTTCGCCTTTTGCCTATTGGCATTGATCATTATCCATTATTCTAAATTGATCTTTCTAGGCGATTCTGCGAAAAGAAGAATTTCTCACCTCGATTTATGCCGTTTCCGTCGAGTTGTTACTTCATTCCTACGAGTCGAAACGTCAGTTCCCGTGGGTGTTAGGTAGGGGGTTTGTTGTTGAGTTCGAAGTTTTTTTTTGGACTTTGATTGCGATGTGGTACCTTTTCTGTTTCTTTTGCGTCTGTTTATAGCTAATAGACTAGAATGATTTCTGTAGTCGAATGATAAGTTCACATCACTAGTAAGTTCCGTTCTATTGTAGTTTTCCGCGATTTTTCGGTAACTATGCACGAAAACGCAATGTTTAATGGTCAATCTAAGACATCCGATTTGTGATGTGGATTGTTGGTCCTACGCTTAGGGCGCATTCGAGTTGGACATTTTCCGGAAAAGAAAAGAAAAAAGTGGTTCGAGATGGACACCCAGAAAAAAAATAATACACGCAAAATAATTGTCGAAAATGCAATTGTACCGTAATTGAAACTAAAATCAATCGATCATTTGCATGTGTATGCGTGGCAATTGCATTCTTTTCTGGTGAAATCCATCTCGAACCAAAAGTTTTCTTTTCTTTTCCGGAAAATGTCCAACTCGAATGCGCCCTAACTCGGAAAAAGTCTAGGATGGTCTATGACAGAGTAAAATGTTTTCGTCATTCTTTTTTTGTAACTTTAGAAATTTGAAACTTGCTAACACTTCTGGTGCATTTTGTAGATATAAGAACGCCCATAGATTTTTAATTCATTCCATTATGTTAATATATAGTATAGTAATATTCTATATTCATACAATTTTCCGTGTTAGTTACAGTTTTCGTTGTAAAGTATTTCTTAGTACGTTGCCGAACTATATTACCTTATTTCCTTTCTATTATTCAGATGCCGTCCGAATCCACCCATTCCACTTCTACAAGATCATCGAGATAGTTGTACGCTCTGAATTACAATTGTGCAGGGACTTGGTCAGACATTTGAATAAGGTGAGTAGTTTTTTTTATTCATTCCCCTTTGACCTAAATATAGTTCCGTGTTCCGTCTATGAGCAAACTTACTTTCGAAATTTGTAGCTCCGTGCCACGCTAATCTTCTCTGTATTTTGCAGTGTAATTTTATTATATGCTCATGGAAATGAACAATCCGCTTATAATCAAGTCCTAACGTTCGCGATGCGACCATACACTGTACACTAGTGTTCCTGATGGGTGTTTTTTTTATAACGACTCACTGAAACATGAAGCTTTGCGCATCCGTCTATTTAAGTTTGAGTTAAAACATACTTGTAGCGATCAGATACTAGTAGATACGACTGATAATGTTCTGTTTGGTGTTTTTTTTTATAATTACCCGTTGAGCTAAATTCAATTCCAAAATACCCAGTGATCACATCACTAAATTGTCATGGTTTCGATTCGACTCAGTATTTTACTTACTTATATTTTGCATTGCAATTAGTGTGCAGGAACAGCGGTGATCTCCATCATCTACTACTAATTTTTCCGTGGAGGTTTTGTTTATAGCGACTTATAGAAACATGAGACTTTGCCCACTGGGAATTTTTGTATTCATCATCATTTTATTGTCTAAGTTTCATTTTCTATTCATCTCCTTTTCATTTTAGATTGAAGAACAAGTGCTGGAAGAATTGGCCTGGGAACAGAACAGTCCTTTATGGAGTGTACTGGCTCAACGAGCAGATGGTCAGTGATCTATTTATTTATTATAAACAAATAAATACAAATAGGTAGGATACTGTATCATTGTTTCTTTAATTGGTTGTATTACTGTAGCATGGGTATGGTTTTCCTACAGTGTGCGAAATATACGTATAAAGTATTGTTTTTGTACGGTGTGCCGACACAACAGGCTTAGGGTTCTTTAGGTTACTTTGAATTTGGAAAGTTAGGATGTGTGTTTTATTCCAGGTGTACCTTCATGTGAGGCGGTATGGAGTTCCGATAGAACTGAACTTTATTCACCAGCCAAGAGGAGAAGGTGGCTTTATTTTATTATCAGCCATAACAATAGTAATTGATCCTAGGTCCACTCGTTCAGCCTATATTTAATCCACAAGAAAATAATGGTAAGTGTAAAAACTAAATAAGTACAAATACTTAGTATAAACCCAGGTGCAATATACCACAAGTTCGTCATGGTATAAAAAAAGTAACGATGCTATTATAAGAATTACACTAAAGATGATGGTTAAGGCGACTGTCTGTGAATTCCTTTGAATGAATAGTCCAATAAGTGACTCGCTGCTTAGATTATCGACGTTCTTCTCTGTTTTTGAATTCCACCATAAATAACATTTTTTGCAGGCTGGATGACGAAAATGATAGCATTCCGCAGAGTTCACTCTTGACGTTGTTCTTTAGAAAGGTGAGAAGTGGTTTGGTATCTTCAGAGAAACATTGACTTACCTTGCCATACTTGCTTACCTTAGTGCCGTAAGTTCTGTGAGGTATCATGTGCCACATTACCTCTTAGTTTTGATACCTTCTTAGAGATCCACTGTACAAGTTTGTAGTTTTTTTCTTTTACTGTTCGTTTATTATCGGATGACCGTTTGCACATAATAAGTAGGCATTTGGTAGAGTCGCTAAGGAAATAATAGTGTATTTTGTGTTATCAGTTATCAGCGAATCCATTAACATCATTTAGATTTATTTCCTTGCCTCCGTGCGGCTGGCCGATCTGTGTGATCGTATAAAACTGGACGAAAAGGCGCGATGCAGGGTTGGTGAAGTTTGTTAGATCAAATAACAAGATAAATGTAATGGCCGATGACTATTTTTGGGTATCTCTAGAATTCGTTGTTGCGAACTACAGAAATGATCGTGAACATGTTGTGCAGAATTGTGATTTTATTGTAGACAACGGAGACTTATCCTCTGCCATTTTAACTAATAGGAAACATTCTTAATAGGAATCCCGATTAATGTTTGTTGACTTATTCCAGGTGTGGACTCTGGTAGAGCACTTCCTTCGCACGGAAACGTCACTAATGTCTGGAAGGCATCTTGATCAGAACTTGATATGTTGTGTGTAAGTGCTTGTTAATTGAGTTCTCGGTCGATTGGAGCTTGCCTATACCTTACATTATCTAAAGTAATGACGATAGTTTTGTCTTACTTCATGTCTTTTGTTCTTGATGTAACGTCAGTATCTATCGGATATATCGAGGGAATTGTTTAATTGTTAGCTAATCTACTCTTATTTGAATCCTAACAATAAGCGTGATTCTGTCGTAGTTTCAAAAATTTGTTTCGTGATAGATTTTTTCCTTCGTAGACATCCAAATGTTTCCAATGTTACGTTAACACTTGATACTTGAAGTATTTCTCAAATTAACCTTTTTTTTTGTCCTCTTGACATCTTAGTGGTTGATTCTAGACGTTTAATTGGAACCTCTGATAATTGATAGAGAAATGCAGTTTATTTTTGTTACGCGGTTAATATCAAAATTCAAAAGCCCTATTATTTTCCAGCTACATGATCGCTCGACTGCTTGGTAACCCGGTCGCGTTCAATACAATAATACGACATTATAAGATGCAACCACAGGCGACTAGTCGTGTGTATCGGAGAGTGCCGGTTGATGCTTCATTTATGTGAGTATAATATGTGCTTATTTATAAGAAACCAAAACGTACCGTATGTGGGTGAACGTAGTGTTTAGTATTTATTTAGCTTTTATACGAATGCTCTAATAAAGTCACAATTTAGTGGGTTTACTAGAACTCGAGGTAGAAATCTCTAATGTAGATTCAAAGGGTCTTTGTATAATCTTGTATCGGATTTTAGAACCATATGCTATTTTCCTCTAGACTTGTGTTAGTTGAGGTTGAGAGCACTTTAGACTTTTTTTTCCATTTCGTTGAGCAGATAAAGAACTACCAATGGCCCTTTCTCCAATCCAGGTTTTTAGGGAAACTTAAACTTCGCTCAAATAATTTAATATTTTTGACCACTTTTCCCTTTTCAGCTCTAATGACCCGGATGAGGCTGGAAATAGTGGAGAGGTTTGTCTTGCCACTTTTTTTTTATTTGTAACTCTTTATTTCACTTTATATTTGTAAGTCTTTACTAGCAGCAATAAAAGATTATCTCGACGGTGAGGGTTCGAATTTCTGCCTCTATTTTTCATGGGATGACAGGATTACGCGTACTAGTTTGCCCTTCTGTGTTTTTCTTATAGTGTTTCGCTGAACCATTTAGCTTTGAACATAAGTAAATAATTTTCAGGAATAATTCCTGCAATGCTTTTAACCCAATGGTTAGCGATATCTGAATTGCGTAACTCGGACTACTTTAGTTCAAGTGTATGGCATGGCCGTTTTTTTTGTACCGATTTGACTCAGTGAACGAATTTTATATTTAGGTTGAACAAGGTATAGTGGAAGTGGATGTGATTCGATACTACAACGATGTGTTTATGCGAAGGTTTGTTTTGGCTATTGTATACTGTAGCTGTCAATAGTCTTTTCGTTTTTTTTTTGCGGATTTATGAGCGGCGGCGAAAGGACACTGTCCACTCACAGCGTTTATCGAGAGGCAAAGAGGCATTTATACTGTGAAATACTAACCTTTTGTTAACTGTTTATCTTTGCAGGATGGGTGATTTCATCCAGAAGCTCAACTCTCCCGACGGTAACGCTATGATGATACCCATGCCAAACCTTCGACCCTTTGCCTTGTCACCGCATAAGAGGATCGTTGTTGGTGAGGGGGTTTGACTTGTTTTGTTGAGTTGCTCTTGGATTTTTCTGTATGAATCAGCTGCGTGCGCTATTTATGATCGTAGTTGTATGCAGAATCCGGTTATATTGGGAGTCTGGGAATGGGAGTCTTTACGACAGTAGAAAACTATATTTGTAGTACTGTAGAGGTAGAGCACAGAGCAGGAATTACCGTAGAAAATTGTCCAAAATAAATGGGAACTTTGTGTCTAAAAACCAATTTCTGTGAAGAAACAAAGATTAGTTTTTGCGTTGTCATGCCTAAGTTTTACTTTGTTATTGTTTTTGTAGACCGGGTCACCGTGCAGCAGATGAACCTTCCCACTACTGTAATTGCCACACCGAGAATGGGACCGGGAGTCAATTACACACTGAGTGGAATCAGGCCATTGGGATTGGCAAAGGTGGGTGATTTCATTGTGGGAAGGCGAATCTTTAAGACGCCAATTAAGAACCAGCAATGGCGAATAAAAAAAAACTGCTGTTTCACACAAGATAAACCGGGCAGCCCCGTCCAAGTAAACGGGGTTTGGGTTTGGGATAGTATGGTTGCAAGGTGACCGAACCAAATACGGGTTATGAAGTTTGCCTTGGTTACGGTCTTGTCTGGCGTATTTGAGGTTTCGTTTATTTTATGTCGAAGGAATATTTCCAGGAGCCTCGTGTGGTATCAGTAAGGCGGTATGTTCCGGGACAGAATTTTGGCACCTCATCATCGTTCACGACGAATACTACACGGCCTGCGAACTCTTCGAATGCTTATTTTAATAGCTATAATCGATATTAGTTAGAAACCGTTGGTCTCACAAATTGATCCTTGACTAATTTGTAGATAATGACGCAACGCAGCTCATTAGCATGTTGAGCTCTCTGGTGTAGAGTGGTTGTTGTAACTCACGTTTGTAATTACACCAATTGGGTCATTGCAGTATTTTTTGTGGTAATTGATTTGCTCAGTGTTTGGATTGTTGATTGATTTTGTTATGTTTGCTGAGGGGCCTGATTTCATTCCACTACATTTATTTCGGAAGTAATCGAGTTTTTTGGGGGCATAATTGACATGTTACTCCCCCAGACGTACACTTTTGGGGGAAACTTTTGGGGGAAACAGACGTACGTAGTGACTGCGATCCTTTAAGACTTGGATACTTTGTTAGGTTAATATGTATATTCTTTCCACAGTGATATCGTGCATTGGTCTCAACTGCTTGATGGTTCATCATATTTATTTTTGATTTTGCTCGTTTTGTTGATTTTCTAGAAGTCTTGCAATGTGCCTATTATACTTTTAAAGTGATATAACGGCCAGTCTTTGGCATGTACGTTGGACAACTGTATCCCCATATGTTGCATGCAAATTGCAAATGAATGGAATTAGAATAGTGATTTGCATAGGCTACGTGGGAATACATCATCAACTATACGTTTCAAAAACCGTCTGTTGTACCGCTTTAATCCCCGTTTACCGTATGTAACGGACATGTAGACAATTTGATACGTAAATCATTGTATAAATAAGTGTTTATTGTTCGACACAAATACTAATCTGTATATTTTTCTGTGAAAGGCTGGCCTTATTGCTCTATAATAATGAAATTGACCAAATTGATTGATTATTGTGTACTCTGGAATAAATAAAATTTTAAATATTTATCGCTCTTGTATAAATTAGAATTTTTCCTTGCGGTCCTGACGTTCTGTGAGATACTGTAAGTAAATACATAATGAATAGTGTTTTGGGATGTTATCATTGGTATAGAATTGTAATGTTGCTATTTGTTAGCTTGGTGCAGCCTTTCCACCGTAGTCGTTGACGATACCCCATTATGCGTAGTTGAGGCCTCGGCAAAAAAAATTTTTCTTCACAGCAAAGTTTTCATTAGTTATGTGTCTTTTTATAATGATCCTCTCAAAGCATTAGAACTTTTGGTACTATTGTACTTTACGTGCCGCAGTGGGGTCAAAAAAATTTTTTCCTTAAAAACATCTTATAATATGTAATTGGCCATGCTGATTCCGAAAAAGTAGGTCACTTAGCGCCTAAGGGCTTCTTTAGGCCGTTAGCGCCTCTAAAAACATTTTTGCTAAAAAGTTCCTCTTATATGTAATTGGCACTTCTAGTTCCGAAAAAGTAAGCTGTTTGATACCCAGGACCCTCTAGAGGCCATTTACACTAAATCAGTTTAAGAAGTTAACGGCAGTATGCGTTTGCCCAATTTTCTGGTTGCCTAAGCTGAACTTTGAGGCCGCGCCGGTGAGTCGGAGGTGGTTTGCGAAATTCTCTCTATGTATGATACGTTTCTGCTAAGTTTCGCGTACCGCCGTCGAGCTTCTCATGCCTATATTCTAATCGGAAGGTGGTTCAGCCATGATCCCTTAAAATCTATGCAATATTACAATTCCGGCGGTGGCTCGCCGGGCTCTTACTGTTAGCGAAAGGAATAACCTAGCATACGTATGTAAACAACTTTTAGAATTTCTGTTTCGAAAGTAAGTTATTAGCATACGAAAAATACAATAAAAGGACGCAAGCTGGGTACAGAAACAGTCCACCGTGAACCGAGTGTCAGTTCAGTTGAGAGCGTATGGAGTCCACATCAGCTTCCAGCAGCCTCTAGACGGTCCTGGGTGTCAAATAGCCTACTTTTTCGGAACTAGAAGTGTCAATTATATATAATAGGAACTTTTTAGCCGAAAAAAAAATTTTGCAAAAAAAATATCTTAGAGGCGCTAACGGCCTAAAGAAGCCCTTAGGTGCTAAGTGACCTACTTTTTCGGAATCAGCATGGCCAATTACATATTATAGGAAGTTTGTAAGGAAAAAATTTTTTTGACCCCACTGCGGCACGTAAAGTACAATAGTACTGAACTTTTATATTTTCTTCGGTGGATTCTACACTTTAAGGTTTTTATCAGTAGGTTTTGCTATGTATCGGAAAAATGCTTCTCTCTTTCAGGTAATGAACTGCATACAACGGAGAGCCTTCCACTTTTCCGTGTCATGTTGTCGTGGTCGCTCGTCATTCTACAATATTCATAAGAAGGTAACTCATCTGTTAGAATTGAATTTATATATTTGATTACAGTGCCCTATCAATTAGCTCCTGAAGGCCTGAAGCAAGTGATATTCAAATGTCAATTGTCAATCCTATTTTGACGGTCACTCTTGTGTGTTTATGTTTGTCATTAGTGAAACATAAGAACCGTAATAATTATGTTTAGGTGACTGATCCTGCTAAGCAAGATCCGGACTACTTTGAGAAGCAGGCGAGAAAGTTGCAACTAGGTATATCTTTGATTGCTTACTCTCTAAGCCCCTAATTCTCATTGAGGTTTAGGCTTGACGAAGACTATTCTTCTAAGAACCCTTACCATACCAATATATTTGCATTGGGAACTTGCTAAAAAAATCCTGCTTTCTGCTATAAGTAGTGTATTTCACAATGTTTGTTGATCAGGAGGCTACGTAGATGGAGAAGAGGATCGCCTTGTTATAATAGCTTTTTAAATTCAGATGAACACTATATCGATGCGCTCGGAAAGTTGTACCACGAAAAGATTGGCTCGGAACGCGATTTGGGACTGAAAGCAGCGGACAACTTGGTAAGAGATTATTTTATTTGCATAGTCAATCATAAGAACGTTTATAAAATTTACTGTGCAAGTCTCCTTCCACAGTCTTGGTGAGTACTGAGAAAGTATACGTATTATGAAAATGGGAAATGTGTTTAATGTATAAACAGGTCACCTTCTAATGTGTTTAGGTGGCCGATCGTGTCAAGTTTGGTCTTCCCGAAGTAGATAAATCCAAACCGCGTGCCCCATATAAAGATCTGGATGTTTTGGAAATGGCACCCGAATCTGTGAAGAAGATTTTCAGGTGACTTATTATTTTGTGTTTATTGTGCATAGTAATTTGTTTTATTGAATATAGTAATTTATCATTTTTTTTATTGTAATGCTAATGTATTACTGTATCTATAATATGGATTTGATTGTAAATTTGAGTAACTCAGTTCAGTACCGTTGAGCGTGTTGTTTACTCCGTTGTTTCACTTCTCTACTAGATCATGCATTTGGTTTCGTTTACTGAATCTTTGCACGGCTTTGGGCATTGATTCTTATTATGAGTGACGAGTACTATTAGTATTCCTGTTGTAATTAGTATTGTTTTTTAGTCTCGAATTTGGTACCCGTCGTGACTTGACCACTGAGTGGAAATCACAGCTGATTGGAAAAGTGAATCAACATTCCCTGGACAAGAGCAGTTTGGAGATGAGAAGTGAGTTCTTTTTTTTCTTTTCGTCTTTTGGGAGATTATGAAGAAAAACGAAGAAGTTATCTGTTCATGTGTTTTATTGGATGAACATTTGTTCACATCATGGAGCTTTAACCTTTAACGTCATTGTTTGACTTTTAATATATCATAGAACATGTTTTACTGTCCGAATGCTTGGATTACATTCCTTTTCAGTTGCTTGGATGTCGGCTTTGATCCGTCACTGGTCCATGCTTGTCGACGACATTGCTAAGGAATCGCCTAAGGTACGCCTAATAATCTGTAAAGCTGTGTAACAGCTGGTTCTTGGAACGTATATTGGATGCTGTGTATACAAATGACTGCGCGACACTACGCTATTTTGGTCTAATTGTATGCATTTGCGTAGAAGAAATGGGAATGCTGTCGTCCAACATTCGTTTTAAAAAAAAACCGGCTGTTATATAGTATTAAGTTTGTCATTTGTACAGTTACCCTAGGAGAGATTAGCTTTTAGCGCATACTTACGGTTTCTTTATAAACATACTGTGTTTCAAAAGTGTCCTATATATTCAGTGTTTGCACCATCATCCAACATTCGAACGGCTGGTATTGAATAATCGAAATAACTGTATGTGCAAATTAATATAGTATCCTTGAAACATTGCGACAAATGGTGGTACTATTCGACACTATTTGAAATGTAACTCCCATAACGGTGCTGGGTTTTACATAAGTAAATAACTTTTGCACTACGGGAGCGTGTACCTTTAGGGCGGTTCAATGGAGGGGTTTCAGAGCTTGCGACATGTTCCACAGAGGACTTGAGCAGGCGTTGGATTTTTATTCCAAGTCGTTGGTTACGGGTGTTAGTCAAACACAACTCTAAACCTGAAGCATTCTATTTGCAGAAACCAACTTGGTTGACTCATCGTATCTTTTTGGTGATTAATCACAGAAGAAAGTTGCTGAGACAACTTCGCGAGAGAGACGAGGACACTTTTAACAAGGTGGGGCAGTTTTGCATTAGTTCTATTTTCTTTCTTTGTATTTATGTGAGAAGGCGCTTGTCCAATTCAGTTGTAAGGTAGTTTTTAAATAAGCTGTAGTACTATATGAACTTTGTATGCGATTGCGGATACTTTGAAGCACTACGCTAGATGCCAAGATGCCTTCCACACTTCGATCCTTGTACTAAATTGATGTTGTTTCTTATTGATTGTATGTATGGATAAAGTAATTATGATAAAGTAATTATATTTTTTCGATTCAAATCTGGTCAGATTTTAGGTGATCGAGGAGCTGAAGATTGCTTACCACGTGCCAAAGCAACCGGAACATGTGAAGACGAGAAAGGTACACGTTTATTGTTAACAATGTTCAAGGGAAACATTCAGGAGGTAAAGGAG
Organism: Pelodera strongyloides; assembly: GCA_036852015.1. NCBI lineage: Eukaryota > Metazoa > Nematoda > Chromadorea > Rhabditida > Rhabditidae > Pelodera > Pelodera strongyloides. The sequence continues at coordinate 243,638 of JAANDG010000046.1, forward strand.
GGAGACATACAGAGAAATAGTGAAACAGGAAACATGTTAATCGGCGTTTGTGTAAGATTATTGTGTTCGGTTCAGGGAATGAGTATAAACTAGTGGTTGATTGTTGCTTTTTTATTAGAAGAGGATGTGGCGAGCATAGTTTGCTCTTCACCAGTAGATATTTAGGCCTGGGCAGAAGCGCAGCTGCGAGCCCGTGTTGAGCAGGAAAAGGAAGCGCGATTGGAGGAACTGCATCAGAAGTCAGTGTTATTGTATTATTATCTTATTTTATGATGGTACATAGCATTAGGCATCATGAATCCTGTCTGTTTTACACGGAGACCAAGCTGAGCTGCTCGGGAAAACTATCTAACAATGACTAAGGATTATTTTTGACAATGTCAACTGTGTGTGCAGTGACACTCACTTGGCGGAGAACTTTGTATGTACATCCCAGCTCCACTTAAGCTTCTATGTACAACTAGCTCTTTCAGGTATCTGAGTGAAAAAGAGGAGCGACTGGCCGAGATGCAGCGGAGGAAGGCACAACTTTTGGCAGATAAGAAGAAGGTGGAGAAGAGGATAAAGGTGAATTATAATGATAAAACTGAAAACTGAATGGCATAACGATGAACCAGCCCTCGTACAAACAGAAAAACACAAGACAGACTTTGTACCACTCCATGAAGTTGACTGTGCCACATGTGCATGAGATGTATGTATGTAGTTAAAAGGAGTTTGTTTCAGGATCTTCTCATCTTGGAAGGCAAGAGCACGGATATAGCTGGAGAATATCAGCCTTCTCTCATTGGATCTCTGTCAGAAGTTGTGATGCACTCAGCACTCTTTAATCACCCGAAACCCACAATGACCAAGCAATATTGATTACGAGATTATTGATTGAATTCATTAAGCTGATGCTGACTTCTTTGGCGTTCTTGTCTATTGATTATATACTGTACGTTTCGTTTATGTTGATAGTTCTATGATCCTCAGACTGTTATTGTTCATGACTGTAGTGATTCCCTAAGCGAAGTAAGTGAAGAGAATAGTCTAAACGAGAACGTTTAAAAAGAAAAGTTGGAATTGCATGGTTTGCCACCTAATGCTTTGGCCCCTACCACTTTTTTTGTGACTTCTAGATTGTATAGTTAGAAACTAGTAATTAGTAACGTTCTAGGAAGTTGTTTTCGTTTTATTGTTTTTTTTCTTCTGTTGAGTTTGCATTGACTAAACATAATTATCTAAACCTGTATTGAAACGCAAAACATCCGTCCGAGTAACTATGACAATTGCTATCTTTGCTGGTAAAGCTCAAGCATTGGTGTTCATCATGCGGTCTGTCGGCGGCTGGGATTGAACCTGCGACCCTTTTCATGGGAGAGAGGGCACCTGCCACTGAGCCACGCCTACTTTGCTGTTAGCTTCGTTCGCGCGTACACATACGAGAGGGGAGAGAATCGCTAGTGGCATTGGCGCTCCCGATAATCTGATGAAATAAGACTTCGATACTATACCTGTTCTTTTTTTTTTACAATTTTAAATGTTAGGTCATATCGCACAATTCGTTCTGGATACGACGTTTCTTTAACGTCGATTTTTTGCATAATATAACTGAACTGAAATTAAGTGGTTTATACACAGTTTTCATAGAAATGATCGTTATTATAATAACGCACCTGTTAATAATATCAAAGCCAAATCCACAGTAACATCCTACTACAAAAATACACGCTACATTTGACTATCAAGAAAACTAGGAACAAGGGGAAATCTTAACTGATAAATACAAACGAGATCAAATGAAGCAATGGAGTTACAACAACCTTCCCTTTACAGCTGAAAGTACCCATAATTCTTATCTTACTATAATTTACGAATGACAACTCTTGGAATGCCTAGAACCTACCTACTGTAGGCTAATCATCATGTTAAAACACGCATAACTATCATATTGAGTTATTATTCCAAAATATGGAATATGAGACAGCTGATATGAATAATAAAGTATAGGTACAACATTTAAAGGCTACAAAATGGGGGGTAAAATACAGTAGAAAATTCAAACACGCATCGAACTTTGCTGCTCCACAACATTACTCTGCACTTGTTCTAATTGCTGGTTCTCGTAGAAGGGCTGTCCGACTGGGAAAGTCATGTTTTGCTGCGGCTGAGGCATATTTTGTTGCGCCGGGTTCAAGTTAGGGAGTTGTTGCTGCTCTTGGACGATTGCATGTTGTTGTTGAATCTGCTGCGGCGCCTGCAGAGGCGGATATTCTTGACCGTTTTGCAAATGCTGGTTGAGGTTGTGCAGCTGCTCCGACTTCGCCATTTGAATCACTGGAAGAAAATATATGTGGGATTAGCTGTCAAAGCAAAAAGAGGACCTATATTCCGCACCCGGCGCAGCCCTACCCAAACTCCGCGGTTGTGCCGCGCACCAAACCATAAAAAGGAAATTATACATCACGCGCGCCTTCGCCGCCCCAGACTTCCCGCAAGTTTCGCGGTCTGCCCTTACCTTGCTCCTCGTTGTCCATCAAAATCCGGGGTCCTTGTTCCACGGATGCGGTCACTGAAGTGATTGTCGAGTGCACTGACGAAGAACTAGCACTTTGCTGTTGATTTCCACCAATACAATGCAACACTTCATCCAGAATACTGCGAGCCCATTCTGGAGCTTCTTCGCCTAAACATGAGTAATATTAGGATAATAATCGTTCTTATCGCGCCCACTTATGATATGTCTTGTCTTGCGCTGGTATTAATGGTGCGGTATGTGTGTATGTAGGTGCACGTGTTAGTAGCAAATGTAGTTAATTAATGATTGCATTGACATGCATGTTTCTGTGTTTTTCTATGCTGTACTCTGTTTTTGTATTTGCGCAATTGATATGTAAAGGGGGAATAAAATAACTGACGATCCTGTTGACTAAGCTCTCCATTCTGTTGTGAACTGAGCAGCCACTCCATTTGTTGGATATCATCGTAGTCGAACTGGAATGAAGAATTTTATTTAAAGGGAATATGTAGGCCCTTTTTGAAGTTAAGCTGTATTAATAGAATGTGTGTTGCCCATTAAGGAAACAATAACAAAAGTTGTCTACAATTACCCAGTTAAAAGAAAATCAATTACAAAGCTCGCCTTTTCCATAGTAAACGCTAATTCGGAACCCTTGCATAAATTTGGGTCCGATTGAATACATTTCAGTTTAAATCGGCAAATAGCAAGATTCAAGATGCAGCGCATTCCAATTTCGTATTTACATATTCAGTCGCCTATTTAAATTAACGTCTGGTATGGAAACGCTAGTTTCGCTTTTTTTTTGCTCATTTTGAGTGCCTACATATTCGCTAGAAAAAGTAACATACTCGGGAGAAGGAGCCACATAGAGCTACCGTAGTCTTAACCCAAAAGGACAAGAGCGACCGACACCACTATACGTGAATATACGGACAACAAACGGACATAAAGGAATCATAAAAAGTTGAAACAAACGAACCTCCGAATCTAAATCCCCATACTCTGGACCAGCATCGGGCATGCCCGGCACACGACTGAAACATATGGATTATCACTTTATTTTCCAGTATGGGAAGTTCCTGATATTACAGTACATGTATGAATGGGCCACCAATGGCGCTCTAAGAACTATTATAAAGAAAGTAGTATATTTATAACTGACTCGTAAGTTTGACTCACTAACTAATATTCAGGCCAGCTGCCACCTAAATAGTGATGTAGTCTACAGTTTGCTGTTCGTAAAATAAAGCATACGTCAGAGAAAAACACCCTAACTTATACAGTAACCAAAGGAAACTTCTAAATTGTTCAAGCCCAAATCATTGTAAAAAAGTGTTCCCTACCCGACTAGCTTCTTGTCAAATGCAAAGTCCGAGGTAGATTGTGTGGCTGGTATCGATGGTCCGAGTGGTCCCCTGAAGCACAGTACTTATATAATCATTTAAAATTTTTTGCCCGAAAAATCCTTAAAAAGCAGAACTCACAATAAAGAAATAGAGATTGGGCACAATAACTGCCGAGAGAGAGGGAGATTTTGAAACAAATGGCTAGGGACAAGTTCTGGGTACTCGTCAGCGGCGCGCGTAGCTCAACCGGGAGACAGACCGTCGACCACATAAGTGACAGAAGATCGGACCCGCCCCACATCATGTCTTGCATAAGAGACTACACTGTTCCTTAGAAACCTGGGAACTACAGAATCAGGGAACTACTCACCACTCCTTCCTTCTCATCATATACTCGCGAAGGGACTCCAGTCGTTTCTGACGATCCTCGGCGTTCTCATTCTCGCGTCTGGAAACAGTTCCGCAATACTCAGCAAGATTCACAAAACTAGAGAAAACAGTTTTCAAAAACTTTCACGTGTAGTATGCGCATGTTCCAAAATACTCACGCATTTGTTGCGCGAACACTCCAGAGCCTCAATTTCATACGGTAACTCTTTATGAACTCAAATCCCCACCTCCTCCGCGTGTATTCACTTCTCAACTGTCTCATAAACTCCATATTCGTCCCCGGTGTGGGCCCATTTCTCGTTTGGTGATGATTATGGACTTCACTGTCGGATAGGGCACCTTCGCTCCACGCTCTACATGGATAAAACAATAACTAATTACATATGAATACGACTTGTAATTAAAGCGAAATACCGCCCGGTTTTTGAAACGCATAGAGTACATCAGCATTCCTATGCAGCATATGCAAATCAACATAAATCAGAATAAAAAATCGACTAAATTAGCATAAATACGAAAGAATTCAGTTGTCCACGATGCGTTTCAAAAACCGGCCGGTATTTCGCTTTAAAGATGCAACAGGTGAGAGAAAGAGACCAAGACGACAGAGGGGGAGGAGTTAGATGGTAAAAGTTCATGCCGTTTCCAGTCCACGCCCCACGCAGGCCGCCTGGTGTGCATCAATCTCGTCGCAAATGATTTTTGCGCGCCATTTTCACGCGGCTTGTGCGCGAACTTCTCACCGCCACTACAACGCTCACCTCCTCCGCTGATACTGTCGACTGTAGTCACGCGAGCGACGGCGGTAGTTTTGTTTCTGCTCTTCACTCCTGGAATTTTTATATTGATTTATACATAAAAATGTCAATCGACATTAGGTATGATTAAAAAATACTAACCAGTTAGCCCGAACCTCGCGCACACGGGTTCTCCACTTCTCGCGCAGCATATTTTTCTCCTCGTCGGTCCTTGAAAAGTTAATAATTAAGTAAATAAAACTTAAACCACGAAAAGGTTTTCATCATGACGATTATTTGTTGGATTATGAATATTATTATTTTATATTTAAACTCACATATTCTTGCGCAGCTCTCGAGTACGTACGCGCTGTCTTTCCAGGTAAACTTCTCGTTCTTCTGTGTTCCTGAAAGATCTTACTCACAGTCTAGCCCAGGCATACAGTTTAACTTTATCGCAGTTATTAGTAATTCCTGCTCATGTAATCATGAAAAAAATCGTTTGAAAAGGTTAAGTGGGAAACCTACCAATTAGTTTACGTAATTTACGTAAGTCGTAAGTTTACGTAACCTTTGAAAACACTAAAGTAGAAACCAAGTTAAGTTGTTCAAATGAACACTTACATCTTCATTCTTCGCTCTCTCGCCCTTAAACGTCCCTTCTCAAGGACCTCCTGTTTCTTCTGCTCACTCCTGGAAAAGGGAAGATTACTGTAGTGGCAAGGAGTCTAGGTCTAGGCTGTCATCTGATGTGTGCATGTGTAGTATGTAGTCTAATGTTCTGATGTGTGCATGTGTAGTCTGTAGTCTAATGTCTGTACATGTTTTCTAGTCTAGTCTATATCTAATCTAGTCTATATACAGTAAACGTCTAGCTAGTACACTGTTAACCTAAACGAGGGTATGGTAACGTATACGGTCCGGGAAAAATATAGGAAATGCATGGTGTTCACGCCAATCAAAAAAAGAAAACATGGATCCATAAAAAATACAAAAGTATAGTCACCCACATTCTTGCTCGAGCCTCGCGAGCTCTTATTTTCTGCTTCTCACGCATCTCCTGCTTCTGTTCTTCGCTTCTTAAAACATAATGTTAAATTACATATTCCGACCTTGCAATTAACCTACACACTGCTCATACACGCGTACAAACTGCATTTACACACGTCCCTTATTGCCGCTTTGTCTTAACTGTATTTTTTTTAATTATGTATGTTTGTGCGCATCTTTATGGGGTAATAAATTATAATAATAAAATGAAACCTTAAAGTGGTAACTAGTCATGCCAAGAAATGCGCTCGAGCCGTTGAGACTAGTTGGCTCATTTGATCAAGACGTGCTGTGCTGATGATCGCACGACATATTGCGCTTCTTCAGGGGCATGTTTCGGCACATTGTTAAAGTATAGTCAACACCAATTTAGTGATGTTTTAAGCAGTATCTCGCGCGATTTCCAATTACCTGATAATAAAAAACTCACAATCTACTCCTTGCTATCCGCGTGCGCTCTCTTTGTTTCTCACGGATTTCCCGTAACTTTTCCTCACTTCTGAAATTAATAAACATGATACCCAGATAAAAAAATATATGCGTATTTCACCTAGTATGTAAGTTCCTGCCGAGCAATAAGCTAACAATAAAAATGCTAACTGTAGTTTTAACGGCTAACAAATGCTAAAAACATTGACAAGAGATAAATAACAGCTTCCTGAATGAATAACAACACGAAGAACAAAAAAACCGCACAGATTCGCTCTCCATGAGCTCTTTCTCTTCGCTTCTGTCGATAGAGACCTCTGAGGGTACGGTAGTGAATCGGACATTGGAGAACGGCTGTCACTACTTAAACAACAATAATCAAATTCGTGTATATGTATCTACCGTAACTGGACAGACACACGCACGCATTAGTAAACTTAAATAAAAGTACGAAAAGTTTTCCCATGACGATTATTTGATGGATTATGAATATTATTTGTATTATATTCAAACTCACATATTCTTGCGCAGCTCTCGAGTATATGTATCTACCGTAACTGGACAGACACACGCACGAACTAGTAAACTTACGCACATACACATCACACGCACGCACGCACGCACACACATACACATCACACGCACGCACACACACACACAAACGCGCACACACACACATGCCGAGCGTTAGCTATTGCATTATAATTCCGTCAAATAACTCACAAAAGCATATCCGGGTTCATATTTGCATACATCTGTAGAGCATTGGAAGTGGCAGATGAGGGATGCCCTCCCCAGTGTTGGGGCACAAAAGATGACATAGAAGGACCTAAACGATTCATAGAGCAATTACTAAGATTTATCGAACGAAGGGTTCAATCCCCTCCACCTACGCTTCCGTTTATTTTTTATAGCATTTTACTTTTTGAACGCCCAGCCTAGAGCTATGCACTTCGGTTATGAGGCAGACTACGGTACATGTCGGATACTGCTCTACAACTGATTCAGAGCTACGTAAGTCTTATTATTTAACAAGGGTCTTCAACTAAATCATAGGCATACCTGACAGTCCCTGATCTGCCTGCTGCATCGAAGCAGTCAGCTGCAGTCCATGTTGTTGAATCTGCTGCTGTGGAATCTGTTGTTGCAAATGTTGTTGCCGCATGCTGTACGCCTTCTCATTGTCCATCAAACGGTTCATCTCCATCTTGACGGACTACTTGAAACCTGTAACAGAAGCACAAACTTTTTATTAGATGAATAACTCGCGATCTATTATCTTTCGGAGTATCCAAAAGTGCATGAAAAACATGGTTGAATTTTATTACTTTTTTATGGAGTTTCCAAGTATCCCAAAAATTCGGTGTAATTCTGTCAATACTACCGTACTTTTGCACGAAACCTGCATATATAATATGAAAAATTATTCTCGTGTAGTTCCAAAATACGGTAAATTTTCACTATACTTGGAATCTTGGAAACCCGATTAACCGAAAATATTTCACTAATGACATACAAATGGCAAACAAATGACTTCGAAAACATATGGATTTTGGACCCATTCGAACACAACCACAGTGCTCAAGAGACACCGTGTAATCCTTGTTCTAGTCATACTTTGGGTTTAATTTGTTTATTACTTACAATGATTGCGAGCTTGTAAGCCTTGAAGTGCTCATAGGACCTACAGTAAGATTGGGGTAATTCGTTGCGAAATTCCGCAAGATGAGCCATGTATTCTAGCAATTCTATTACCACAAGCTGTTCGTTTAAAGAATATAAAGGCTAAAATAAAGAGAATCAATAAAAGTGTGAGTATGTGCGTGTGTGCTCCGGGTGTGTACGTCCGTGCTTGTTTGTCCGTTGGTGTGTGCTGGCAGAAATAGCATTACAAACAAGGAGTGCCCCCATGGATACCAAACGATCCGAGAGAACACATTTGCGGAAAAGACGGAGACAACTACTGGAAAACCACGTTATACTCCATTTGCAGGCGCCCTAATGAATGTAGCATAATTAGAGTTCAATTCTATAGCACATCGAGTTTCCACTGTTAATATATTCACAGAAACACAACAAGGAAAAAGCACAAAGTAAAGCAAACAAATTCATGAATTTTATTAAAACAGTAACAACAATATTTACAACAAAATAATATTGAAGAACCAGATCCATAATCAGAACGCACGGTAATACATGCTCATTTCCTAGCATGGGAACAAGGGCAGTAAAAAAATAGCAAAGTAACTTTAACTAAACACATTCATAACGTGAGAGAGTAAAGTCCAATAAAACCATGAGATAAATCGTTGAGGTAAACGGTGCAAAGGAAAGGGTTATGAAAAACTAAATAACGGGTGAAAATTTGAAATTTCAAAATATACAAAATGCACAACAAATAGAGCAACATAATTTTCCAGCTACGCAACATGAATGAAAACATAAACAAAAAAATGACCTGCTAAATAATCAGCAATTACGAAATCAAGATCAAGAGGCAAACGGTGAGCTGTAAACAATAATGTATCGTAAAATAATGTACTCACCTAAGAAAATAGTGAACATGTTATACCATACCATGACCATGATGGAGTTCAGCGAGAACAGGCTGAAAGAAACGATTAAAGGGGTATAACAACAGGGCCGACGTGGACTGGACTTATTCTAATCATATTCATTCTCACATAATGCATGGGAAACACTGAAAGCAGTTAGGAAACATGAATTTCAAAACACACTTACACACATACACATTTACGCACACAGACACTCACACAGATACATTCACACAGATGCACACACAAACGCACCTTCGGAAATCCTAGCCTACTGTACCTTATTATAAAACAAAAATTATTCCAAAGCTAACGACTGACCTCAAAATGAACTTGTCTCCACGGCAGTTACAGAAATCGTTCACTTTCTCCGTCGGGCTCCGCTCTTCCCCCCTCTTCCCTTACTTTTGGTCTTCGAAGCTGACACCGGAGTTTTCTCACTGCCAGTGATCCCTTTCTCGAAACGCTTCACCTGAAATCTTACGGTAAGAACTAAGGTAGGGAAAACGGATTCAAACTCCCTCCCCACCTTGCTAAGATCAACCCCCAAAGGAAAATCAAACCTCTCAGCTTCTCATCTGCCCTAGTTTCTAAAACTGTACTAAGAATATCAGAACAGTATTGCGCGCCCAGAATGCATGACACGTTAAAGCAGGAGAAGATATACTACGATAGTAGGCTTTTTGACGAATACAGTAGTCCAGACCTACAGTAACGCACATAAGAAAGTCAATTCTCGCACACTGCACCCAAAGCTTCAAATGAAATTAAGGAATTGTAGAAAGTCACAACAAAGGTACATACTGCCTATTCTTACATATATTTCAAAAAACAACACCAACCATAGAAGCGCAGTTTTTCAAATGTTCCTTCGGCTCCCATGTGATCTCATTATATCCTTTCCACTTGACCTGATACTCGGTTGCTGTCTGAACGATAGTTTATTATTTACGTATAATAATAGTTTATTATTATACTTTCAGAAGTATATTAGAAAGAGTGCATTGAATCGCTCCCTCCAAATCTCCTAGCCTACACCATATGATTACTGAAGCAGGTTATATCCACATCACTCGCAAAACCATTAGTTAAACTATTTGTCTCTAATGTTTACTACATATAATTTATTAATTACCTATTATTGTTGAGTCGTTCCATGTCAGATAGCAAATAAAGGCACCATGACACACAACTATGCTGCATATTGTTTATCGGCGAATTGTTTACTTACATTTATATTGCTAAGCGCCAGCTACTGTTTTCATTACCTGAGCCAAGATCCGCTCCACTTCGTACTCCTTGTGCTTCTTTGTTGAGTTACGCTTCTTCGGCACTTTCACTTTCTTTATCGGTTCTTGCACCTCCTTCTTCTTGGTAGTAGGCACTCGAGTACTGCGTCGTGGTGGTGTTGAACTCATATCTGAATCATGTTAATAATGTGTCTGACGATGAGAATTTAACCAATAAAACATTACACGGCCCTATAGCAGGAGAGTAGAACACTTCTCAAAAAACTAAACCTGATGAACGGAACCAAATCCTAATCTAGTACCTAATCAATAAATAAATACCAAACCGGCCAACAAAGGATTGGTTCCTGATAATTTAACTCTAGAGTTTGACAAACTCAATAACACTCGTACATGTACATTCACAAACAAACACAGTTCAAAAGATTGCAAATAGGCCAGTGGGAAATCCCAAACATGTGAAAAGTCATCTCGAATAAAACATATAAAAATATATTTATTACAATAAAGAAGAAACATGCACTTTCGTAGACAACATAAACAAGTTATTTGGTAAAATAGGAAATTAGAAAATAACAGCTCTAGCTGCATATCACCGATTGGTGACGTAAATAACAAACGGCACTGCCAAGCGAATATTTTCAAATATAGTCAGCAACAAACATTCTGCTGCAATGAATCAAACTAGCAAAAAAGTATAGGACATGTTAGTAACAAAACACGAAGAAGAAGCAAGAAAATTCAACATGAGATCGTACAAACATATAAATTATCAAAACAAACTAATTTTAGACGGGGTACTGTACATAATCAACAAAATGTCCCTCTTACTTCTTTTCAGAGGGAACAGATTACTGTACATAATCAACAAAGTGGACTGTATCTTAATCAACCTCCTAGAAAGGACTAAGGGACATCCTAAAAGAAACAGATTACTGTATCTTTTTCAACAAGTAGAGCATTAAATAAGGGATGACCTACTCTCATCTTCTGACAAGTTGACAAGGATAAAAGTCCTACTGAATCCCGGGTGTTCTCTTGGCCTTATCCTGACAGTCTTCCACTTCACCGCGTCTCTTATGCGCCTTCCGATTAACATTCAGGTCCGAACGTAGCTTCTGAGCGACCTCCATCCCAGGTGGAAGCAGAAAATCCACATAGTCAATCAGCACTCTCGTATGTGGGAAATCCTCATCATTCTTTCGATATGTGGCTTTCACAGCAAATGAGCATCCATGCTCAGTATTCGCAGAGTTCAATCTGACCGTAATACTTGTTCCAACAAACAGATTCAGGAACTCCCTCATGCACCCTTGTACAGTTTCGGTCGACAAGTTCATATCCGGAATACCAGGAGCAATAATGCAATGAGTTTCTTTAGGGAATTTCCCGACAAGCTGAAGAATTCTATCAGCATGTGCTTGGTACTGTGTGGAATCCGAAAGGATAGGGTCTGCATACGGTATCAGAATAAGTAGGAGTTTAGTATAGTACTTGCACTTCTTAACGATAACACGGTTGCAAATGTAGTCGATCTGCGGTAGAATACCAGTGGGCGTAACTCTGGCCACATACGGCCTAACATCCTTCATATAATGAGTAGCGAGTCCTCGGGCCGCGCTGTCTCCAATCAGAATAACTTCGGCTTCACCCATTACAATCTGATCAAAACCCTCTCGCTCCTCCTCAGATAGAATAGAAGTGTCCACTGTCACAGGGTCCCGTACGTAGCAGCCTTTCCTATTCGCCTCACTTGATAACGACCACTTAATGCCGACACGGAGTCTATCCAGCCACTGGGTATCGGCCAACGACGTACACCTGTGTTTGCCCTCGAAGACCTCGCGGAGAAGGTTGTTAATGGGACCACCATCACCCATGTACGATCTCAAATAAATAGCGTGGGAAAGGGCGCTGGCCGAAGTTGGGTTGCTCCTCGCCTTGACGAGATCAAGCAAACTGACATGCGGTCGGGCAGCTTCGATCAATCCAGCAAGCTCGCGAAGATTTTTCGCGTAAACTCCCTTCGTATTGGGATCGGCCTCGATGGAGAGGTAGGCGGCAATGGTTTCGTATGGGACTGGTTCTTCGTACAGACGGTCCAATTCGATTGACGCGTCTGGTGACGAAGCATTCCTGCAAACAAAAGACGTACAAATATAGTTGTTGGTCGTGAATTATGCGTAAAGTAGCCGTATGGATGCGATTGAAAGAAGGTTTCCTAAAGTCCATGTAAACACAGGACAAAGGGACAGAACACCCGACTTTTCCTAGATTTACGTCAAACTCACACCCCTCCTCACATCAGCTAGCCCATACGTCAAAGTCAAAGACTTCTAAGAATCTCAAGATCAACTAGTGTATTACCTCTGGGGAACATCATTTTGTTCGGGGAGTGATCGGCCGGACGAGCTTGGCTGAGCGTCGGTACTGACCTGCGGCTCCAGTGGTCCTACGGAACCTGAAAGACATGAGTTATGAGTTATGGGGTCTCGATGTATGGCAAAAACAGCGCATTTTGCTTCCAAGTATCAAATGTGCATCTCGTGTACGATTTTGCATACACCTTTGAAAGTTAGAAAATGCACCATTGATAATACTAGAGGAGGCGAAAATGCACAGTTTATGCACGCTCGCAGAAAAATAGTCCTGTGGCGACCGCTGCGGGACCATTTTTTGGCGGTCTGTAGTTGTTCTCGCGTAGTGCCAATCTACGGTAATTAAAGCCATACTTGGATTGGAAGCAAAAACCGGCATACATCGAAACCCCATTAAGTTCAACCCACAATTCAACAATCCAGAATAGTTCCAAAACAAGCATATGCGGTCGATGAGCGGCTGATAATGCACCTGGGCACAGTGTCTGGGGCGCACCGGACAAGTCTTCTCTTTTCCTCTGTACTCACCATCAGTTGTTTCTTCAGTCGGTGATTCCACACTCGTGTCGACGTGCATGACCAAGTGCTTGAGTAATTCGGTGACGTCATCCGTAACGGCCTCATCCTCTGACCCACTTTTCTCTCGTGTGAATGTGAATAGAGGGACATCGTACTGAAATACACGGGTTAGTATTTGCATTATTTGCAATGCACTGTATCACACGGCACAATCTGCAGCTGAGCATTGATACTGTCCAACATTTAATTCCCGTAAAAGAGTATTGTGGTACTACGTGAACCATGCTCCACACCAATGAATTCACGTCAAAAAAGGACTCTAGTATCATTGTTACCAGCCGGCTGATTTCATCAACTACAGTAACGTATATCGGTCCGGCTAACCGACCTCTAACACCGGTACTAATGCAGTTCATGTAACTTGAAACTTACCTCAAGTATTGGTTCGTCGTCGCCGTTACCTACTCCACTGAAGTCAGCCATCAAATCTTCTTCCATAGAATTGTTCATCTGAAAGTTACATACAAAATTATGGGTTACGCAATTCATATAAACCAGTAAGAAGCGGCCTGGTAATTCTTTCTCGATCACCAGGTATAGACCAAAGGGGTACGAGCTCATAAGATTATATCAATAGTGTCATCTCATTGTAAGAATATCCAAACACCAAGGCATTTTATCAAACAGTATTACCCAAAATATCTTACCTGCGCAGCAGAATGTTCGTTATCTCAGATCTCTTCCCTCCGGCAAGTTAAGAGATCTTACCTGAATTAATTTAAACATGCCTGCTTCGTATGCAAAGAAACACAATTATACCATAACAGTGCGAACGAAAAACAACAAACACTGCTACCGTAACCCTAATTTCACCAATTAAGCTCCAATATATATTACAAGGGTATAAAATTACCAATATATGATTCAAACAATCATTTCTGGCCAAAAAATTAAATAGTATAACATTTTTTATTTACAGAGAATGAGATAATAGCACGTATTCTCGTGTCACTGGTAGGAATTCCAAATGGGAATGACCTACCGTGGGAGAAAAAGCGCTAATTCTGGTGTACTGGTAGGGGGCGCGTCGCGTGTCGCGGTTTCCCAATTGGTAGCGGATTAGGAGGGCCGTTGCATGCATTAGGCCTAATAGAGGAGATTACCACTACCAGAGCCTACCACTGGTAGGCCTCTCCCATTTCCAATCTGGTAGACCTACCAGGGGAGATTGGGAATGGCCTACCAAAATGCCTTTCCCAAAGTGGCGCGAGAATACGGGCTAATGTAAGTAATGTTACAGTAATCGATAAATAAAAACACATGCAGCACAACACAATTAGACCCTACAGTTAATTAAAGCTTGAGCAAAATCAACGTCAACCAATGAAAAACCAAAGGCAACGGCAACAATATATCATAAACAAAATGCTGAGCAATGATAGCAAGTGTCAAGAAATGTTAGAAATTAAATCATATGAATAGAAATAAGTCGTACTCGTACATAAAAAACCAATGATAAGATGCTATACCTCAAAAGATACGGAACAAAAATCTCCACTTGAGAATACTGAATACATCCAAAATCATTGCAGAAACAACTCAATTTTCAAAAACATAAAAAAAAACTGTTAACAAACGAAAAGCACTAGGCACCTACAGTATATTGTAACTTAATCTGGTAGTATACTGTAGGTCCTATACTACAGCAAAAAGTCACAAAATATTATCATGCAGGAAATAAACAAATTTGTACTTCAATAAAAATTAACCTCGCACAGCACTACATTTTACCAGTAAATTGTCATTTTAGCAACTTATTTGAAAACGTTCGCTAAATTGAGAACTGCAGAATACACGAACACAAGCGTAAAAAAAATTAAAAATATGTGCAAACAGAGCGAAATATAATAAAGACAAGAATAGAATCTGTACAACAACGTGAAAGAATTAATGAGCGAAAAAAACATAATATAGCAATTTACCTGTGTGTTCACCATAGATTTAAAATCGAAAGGCAAGGTAAGGTAATTACACGTCATCCATAAAACAGCATTGAAGTAAAGTAGTTGACATGCGCAAATTGCACATTATTCGTAACAACTTTGCATAAATAATACAGGTGAGTTAAATATACACTCACAAAGAAACCAGATAGACTATCCCTTTAATCTCTGAAAGACAGAAAGCAATTCCTAGCAAAGACCAGAGACCATATTCACCAACACACAGGGAGCCCTCCCTAGGCTCACGAGCGTCTGAATCTCTTCTGCTATCGCACTCTCTACGCACTCTTTAGCACCCTGGGGAAGCCAGGGAGGGCTCCCTGAGTGTTGGTGAATACGGCCTCAGTCCCTCTCCCTCACACACTGAATCCCACATCAAAACCTAGTTCAATTCTCACATTTTTATAATCTCTATCTCATCATCGTCATCACTTATTATGACCAGATCATCATCTTCCATTCTTTGAGAGTTTCCTTCACCCTTGTTTTTCTGTGTCTTGGCTCCTTGATCACTGACCTCTGCTCCAAGCTCAATGGGCTCAATCTCCGTGACCTTTGGCAACTCAGGCAGGCGTTCTTGGTCCGCAGAAAGAGTTGCCGCACAAGGGTAATCATCACTGATGCACAATACGTCACCTGGGATATTCGAAATAAAGAAAGCAGAAAGTGCGAAAATGACACCGTTAACATTAACATTGTTGATATAATCCTATACACTACCCCAGAGATGCTTCCAATGCAAAAACACAGTTTCGTTCTCGTCCTATTCTACATTCTTGAGAGCGTTACTGTTACTACTAAATAAGCAACTGTTTGCAATACTGCTTGCACTCAAGTTATAGCATTTTTGAAACATATTCTATTAAAAATTTGAAAAAACAATTTCGAAGCACAAATGAAATGTAAACGCACCAAGTTCGATCAAAGTCTTGGCAAAGAAGGCGAGCCGCGGCAAACGAGTCCCACGTGTGACCGCAGCCACGACAACATTTGGTATGGATGATCGCTCCATGAATCTGAAATTCAGTCTCTTCTTGTTTCATCGGAGGAGTAGCCATTCGCTCTCCTTTACACTTTACCTTATACAATGAACCACTCTCTCTCTCTCTCTCCCTCTCTCTCTCTCTAAACCCCACAAATACCTACCGCATCTCGTTGCTCCGCTCGCCAATGTCCACATAAAAGTACCCGGTGGTATTCTTGCATGCAACTGCAACCTGCCACATTGTGCCGTCTGGCGGATAAGTCGGATCTCCACTCCGTACGTCATCAATATCTTGACGACAGTAAATCTACAAAGTTTTCATTTTAATGTTTAATGTGATCGAAAAAATGGGCAACTGTACGAGCGGGAATCGAATCCAGCCTCTTTGGATAACCGGTTCACTGTTTTAACCACCACGGTACCACCACCCATCGCCAAACAAAGATTCGGTCCAGATGCACGTTAAAGCGAAATACTGGCCGGTTTTTGAAACGCATCGTGTACTCGCTGCTTTCTTATGCTTCATATGCAAATGAGCGTAAATTTGAATAAAAAATAGACCCCAATAGACCCCTTTTAGCATAATTGCATAAGAATGCGGATATTTGAGGTGCGTTTCAAAAACCGGCTGGTATTTCGCTTTAAGGTTCGCCACATTTGCATATTTAAATTCTACTTACAACACACCCATGTACAGATACCTACAAACCCTGCGAAAGATAACCCAGCTCTACTGACGTGATAAACAGATAAATAAACTGTACCGAATCATCTACTGGGGGCCAAAACACGCCATATGATTACAAAATCCACTTTGACCGGTCAAGAAATGAATTCTTTCGACAACAAACACTTCAAGAGCATAAACATAAACAACGTGCTCACATCTCCAATGAGTTCTCCCAGAAAAGTGCCCTCTTTGATTTCTTCGGCCGCTCGCAAACTCCACCCAGACCGTGCGATCGGATCACAGAATAGAGCAAGGGCGACACGACGACCTTGCTGGAAACAAACAATAAAACAAACCGAATGTTAAGATTCCACAAAGAGCTAGGCAATGTCCAAAAGTGGAGTACTAAAATCACCAGTGCCGGATAAAGATAACGCTCATTGGATTACAGTAAACTAACCCATTGCCTAGACAACTCTTTTGGAACAAAAGCTCAACAATACTTAATGAATATTCGAAATATCAACATATCAACGAACCTGTGAGACCTTCTGATTACAGTATCCAGGATCACAATCCATACACACTGGATCGCATTCGTGGACCACTTCACCGTCAGGCATCACGGATGCTCGGATCAGACAGCCGCTGTGGTCGTAGGTTTCCTGAAAGAATATTGGGCGTTAAAGGGACAGGCCCATCAAAGTAAACCTATATTTGCGATACGTTCATAGTGACTATCAAGCATTTTTATTACAATATATACAAACTAAATTTCACCATTATTCGCCCTGGAAAACTTTTTTCCAATGAGCTCAGCTTAAATGTATACCGTAAAGCCGCAAATATCCTTGTCGTCAATGCAAATTTATCGTGAAATCATAATGCGATTAAAATTTGCATATATAGCTTTGAAATCTGCAGTTTTATGGTACACATATGCGTTGAGCGCTTTGGAAAAAAAGTTTTCCAGGGCGAATAATGGTGAAATTTAGTTTGTATATATTGTAATAAAAATGCTTGATAGTCATTATGAACGTATCGTAAATATAGGTTTATTTTGATGGGCCTGTCCCTTTAAGTGGGCAGAAGGTAGAATACAGGAGAGGAGGCCCCAGTACGACTCCCGGACTCAGACGGTACGGTGGCACAGGTGCGCACATTCTTATTTCTGAATAATTGCAAGCAAGACAAGAAAAACGATCTTCTCTCACTCTCTCAGTTCTCATCGCGATCGCTGTGGTAAAGATTTCTCTTCTTGAATAGGCAGTCGATGGTGTGAAAAGTTGTATGTGAAAATGCCAATAGAACGATCAAATCGGATTGCACAGTATCAATATTTCGACTAAAGACCTAATTTCTAATACACATCCAACCTTTCCACTCGAGCACACGCAGATCACTTGACGCTCCAGCTCCTTGGAATTCAGCGTTCGCAGCAATTCATCGGAATACTCGCTCAGCACTGGCTTCGCAAGAACCTGAAAGCAAGAATACAAGAAAACATGAAAATCCTAAACAGCAAGACTGAAACACATAATAAAAGGTCGGTTGATTACAAATTCCACGTTCCGGCCGCACAATCATCAAACCAGGCCAATGCAAGGTTGTTATTTAAGAAAGCAAACAATTGCGTAGGCGTAGTTTTAGCCGTTTTTCGCGAGTTCGAAACTAGTCGGCCAAAGAACACAATACCAATACGACAAAAAAAAGACAACTTCAATAATTCAAATATACAAACGTCGAAATCCAATCGCTGTAACGATTCGTTCTGCTGATCGGCATCCGTACACCATGCTTCAAACAAAATGGGAAGATTATCGCCTTTCTGCGCCGCATTTAAAAAGTCCAACTCCTTCTCGATGATTTTCCAGTGGTAGGAATTCGGATCCTAAATGTGGGCATTAACGTAACTAAAGACGCTCCTACGGCACTACGCCAGGCCAAGAAAAAAAAGTGAAAATCGAGCAAGATCAGTCTTTCCTTATCGCTCGTTACCAGGCGAAAACGGCTGCAACGGAAAACAATAATACTGGAAAGGCAAAGCCCAATGCGTAATGTTTTATGCAAATTAGACAAAATCATGAATCGTCCCCCGCCGAAGGGCTACCACCTCCCAAAAAGCCTGTATATGGCAGATTCAAAGTCATTATTTTCCCAGTTCCACCAGATAACTGGAATGGGAGACTTACCTACTTCACAAAAGAAGTACTCGATGCCAAAAACAAACAAAAAACATGAAAAGATTACCTTCGAAGTTATCACTTCAGCAATATCAGGCTTGGTGAATCCCGGATATTCATCACGTAAGTAAGAGATACGCCGGCCGAGCTCTTCTCTCACCAGCTGTCGCTTACGGAAGTGACGAACCTGTAATTTATTGGAATTACAAACAGGAAACTAAAATAACAGTCAGCTGAAAACTGTAAAATCTCGCAAAAAAACTGACGATTTCAAATGCTCTCCTCTCTTGAACCACAGACAATCAAATCGCCTTATACTGTTTTATTAATGGTGATATCCATACGTACAAAAAAGGGTAATCGCTAGAAAATAAGCCAAAAAGTAATTAAAATACCAGTCGTTTGAAGTCCTCCAGATTCGACTTCGGCTCCCAGGTGCATTCGTCCAGGCCGTACTTCCACCACTTCACAAAGAACTCGTCTCTAGTCTGAAAAGGCATGATACGTGTACGTCAAATAAATCAACACCGGAATCAATCAATCGCCAGATGTTCCACAGTGCTCAGTGCACTTCATTCACTAATTAGAAGAAGCAGATTGCGATTTGAACTGGACGCCCAACTCCTAATATTCTAATCTAATTGAGCGTTAGATGATTTGCACAAACAAACGACGTCACGTAAGGCCAAGCGTCATATCTTTGAAAAAAGGAGACACAACCATGACAACACACATACCTCAGCCAAAACGGCTTCCACTGTGTATTCTTCAGTCCTACTTTCGGGGTTCGACCCCACGACCACTTGATTCTCTGCATCTCCAGTACTGCAGACCTGTTCCTCGTGCACTTCCAATTCTTTACTATTGCCCCGTGTGCCCTTACGGCTGCCCATCGGCTTCGGAATCGTCACAAGCTGAAGCACCGTAATTCAGCAATTTTCAATTACGTGAGATACTAAATACTACATACGGCAGCTGTGACTATGTCACTGGATATTAGATTACATAGAGTACCTACAAAACGAACACCAACTACAAAGACAATGAGGGCATCACAACACCACTTATGTTATGTATATACACTGAAACAAAACAATGACTCACCTCGTCGCTCACAACATCCAACCCGGGTGTAGTTGTTTTTGCTCGCCGTTCTGGCAAAACAGAGGACTTCCTAGGTTTCGGACCAGGTTTCGGCCCAGGTTTCACATTATCATTCTTCTTATTTGTCGTCCCCTTCTCCTTCACTTTTGCCTCAAGTTCTGCTTCGGCAAGCTGCTGTTCAAAACGTCTGATCTAAAATATACAGTAAGTTGGGTAAATGCGTCAAAACGATCAACCCACCCGTCTACTCTTTTCCCTAATTGTAAGGCTTGAAGCGACGGGGATCGGACCCGCTCCATGCCACGTTTTTTCATAATAGACCAGCTTGTTCCATAGTTCCATGGGAGTCAGGAAGGAAAAATACACTATTATTACTATATCCCCATAAACTAATATCCCAAAATCATAAATGGACACTGTTTTCCAGCTGTATTTTGCTCTATCACTTTGCAACTACTACGACTAGGTTTCGATAAACCACTAAAGTACTAAAGTTACAAAACACTAAAAACCCATACCTACTGCTTCAACTAATGCATAATTAGACAAGATTCAATATCACTAACCACGAAATCACATCCCTTCAGATTCTCCTTTGGTTCCCAAGTCATCTCATCATATCCTTTCCATTTGACCTTATACTCAGTCGAAGTCTGAAACACTTTCAAGGGAGTGGTGAGGAAATCCGTTTTAGTATAATAGGAACAGAAGCAGCAACAACTCCGGCTTATTCACGTTTATTCACCAATTTATGGATTCACGGTCCCATGGAACACTACAATTTTCGAAGGATCGGTTCCCCCATATGCAACCCCTTTTGAATTCACGTTTTGCGTTAGCTCACATACATAACAAAAGGTGTCATCACGCTCACCTGTGCCAGAATCTTCTCCACTTCGTATACCTTCGGTTTCTTTGTTCTTGGCTTCGACCAAGCATTACTCGACCTCGTTGTCCTCTTTCTTCCTCTCGTCTGTCTCTCTTCTTCTTCTTCGTCTTCTGAATGTGCTGGAGCACTTTTACGCGCGCTCTTCGTAGTCACTGAAATGAACACTTATTCAACACTTGGGTATAAATCACTCTCAAGAACAAGCCAGATCTAGCGGGGTGCATACCATCTTCAGAGGGAAACAACGTACTGAACTGAATACGTGTACACTACACATAACCCGCTCAAATTCAAAATGGTTAATATAAGCAAAATGCGAGAATGCCGACCAAAGTGAACCCTAGGAGAACTCCCATGATAGCGACAGATACCTACTAGAGATACATGTCCATTAGTACAAGAATAAACCTGTGGTTATTAATTTACACTTCTGTACAAAAAATAATACTTACAAGTGTCCCCATTCTTGGACTTTGAACGCGTTGGGCCATCGGACAATGTGGTGATCGAGGTCGACGAGTGGGAACTGGTTCTACTCTCCGCCCGACTTTCACTTTTACTTTTTCTCTCCTGCTCCGGCCTGCTTCCTGTATACATCGTAGTATTTGCCTTTGTACGAAGACGTATACCCTGAACAAGTTAATCTTTACTTGTTGACAGTTGACACTGTGTAATCGAGACATTGTGTAACCAAACAAGTAGGCAAAGATAATTCAAGCACACGCACACCACACACACAAGGTATTACCTTACGTGTAAACATTTAACTGCCCACATTGCGCGTTTACCACAGGGCATAAGTCGCACCGTCTCTCTAGCTTACGGGCATGTGGTCTATCTTATACGTCTGTCTCATAAGGGGCAGCAGGCAGTTCAGTTTTAGGTTTTACAAACCATTGCACCGCGACTACGACATCTATATGTGTCCAGACAAAGCGCAGCAAAGAGATCATTCGGTAATATCGTAAACTAATGGAAAGTTCGCTTACTAGAAACAGAGCAGATACAATCCGGAAATGGTACCCGATATAGCTCTATCATATCCTTACACTTTCTGATGTACTTCTGGCACCATCTGTCTAATAGTCTAACCGCGGGCAGGCTATAATTTCCATGCGTAATTTCGGAGATGGTCGCTTAGTCGAGAGCCGAACCGTAAATTACCACTGATACGTTTCACCCAAATCTATATATTTGCATTTGCCTCCGGAGATGGTCAAAGCCAATCCGGAGATGGTTGATGCGTAATTTTACGCATAGATTTATAGCCTGACCGCGGGGATGAGTTGATGGTTGGCTTCTGGCCACCTTGCCAGCAGACTTTTATGATTAGGATATGGAATGGACAGAAAGTTACCCACCGCAGAACTGGCCTTCCTAGGTGAGCACAACGTCTCAAACTCGTCTTTCGGCAACCACAGTGGCTCATCGCGGCCTTCCAAAGTAACGAGTACGAAGGTTCCCGTTCTCTGGAACAATAGCATTTGCACAATTATTCTAAGCCCTAGTATAGGAAACAAAAAAGCAGGGGAAGGAAGCCACCAAGGACAACTATATACACAAATCACTATTGGTACACACCATATGCAAGGAGTTTCCCGTGAACAGTGAACATATAAAACCAGATTAAACATACAGTACTAGACAACATCAAGCGTTGAATTTCAACAAATGTATTTCATGTTTCACGCGCATAGATTCTAAATTGTACTCATTTTTATGAGGTATTTTTTTTCTTTCGTGTGTGATGAACACGAACTACGTACGATGTTTACCATCATAGGCCCGTATGAGATGGGAATAAATTCGGAAACCACGTCCGCTTTTTAGCTCATTTCTAAATTGACAAGCAACAGTTTAGAATGAACGCGCCCTAACATCATTTACTGATAGAGCACGCATACTAAATACTAATAAAGTATTACCTTCTCGAGTATGGAACTGCACTCAGTCAAAGTCATCCCCGAACTCGACTTCGTTGTGGCTGTGTTATAAGAAGTATTGGATCGATGCGCTAAATTGTATTTTTTATGTTAGATGTCGGATGAACACAAAAAACTATCCGTTACGAGTTAAACTGCAAAAATGGGAACTACCCGGACTCACTAACGGTAACTTCCACACCACACACTTTTCGCAGTTCTGTTATGACAGACAGACAAAATCAAAAATATATAAAGCACTGGTACCTCGCGTGGGTTGTTCCGGTTCCGTTCGTGGTGTTTCACTTTCGTCCGCGGATTTATTGGCAGTTACTGTTTCTGCCTTTTCCTTTTCCGTTTCCGCTAGGCTAGCTTCTCGCTGACGAACCGATTTATCTTGACGTTCAGCTGAAACCGATCTTCGCGGCGTAAAATACGAAGGCGGCAGCGAAACGTGATTTGAAAATGGGCAGACTTCAAGGTACCGCTCTAGAAAGTCACAATTGAAAGTTTCCACCACAAAAAGTAACAGGGTTCCAAAAAGAACAAATCTCTAGATATGAGCTCTACCTACACCTACCACTTTACGTACGTTGTGAAATACATATACCTACTCACTATGGAGGGCAGTACGTCAGAATTACCTGCTGGCCCAGCTGAATTAAATGCTTAAAGTTTATCACCTAAGAAAAGGAACAAATGTGCGAAATAATATCTACATATCATAGACGGTGAATGTTTGGAGTTGCGTTCGCGAAGTAATACGAAAATCAAAGCCCACCTGTAGACGTTTCATCTACAGCCGCTGAACGTTCACGCGGTGGGGATCCTATAAAAAATCATCATAATTGACTATAGTCACTATTGAAAACATCTAATATCAAAGTTCTATGTGCGGGACACACGAATAAGGACTCGACCTCCTTTTGATTATATGTCCTTTTGAATATATATATATACGGTGGCGGACTAAAAGCGTATACAACAAATCGTCAATATGAGCCGCCCAGACCAGTATACGGAAAATTTAATTTAATTTGCATATAACAATCAACAATGGTCCCAATAAACTGGGAGTGACCTAGTATTAATTAATTAGAATAATAAAAGCAAGAACCAACCTGCGGATGTGCTATCCATAACCTCTGAAGTGGCAAGTGAAGGTGATTCTAGAAAGAGACAATTATTAGTTCTGAGTTTGTACTCGATCGGGTAATAACCCGTCACTTGTTAGAAGAATAAAGAAAGAAGGCAATAAATAAAGTTCACTACAAGACTGACGTCTCGTCTCCCGTGCGAAATGGCGAATGGAGCACACCTTACCTGATACTCTGTGTAAACTTTGGCTAAGTTTTCAAGTTTTCCAATACGACTAGATAACAATGAATATTTTTTTGAAATTTGAAATACAGTGTCAGTTATACCAAAGGCTCAGCAAAAAAAAAGCCGTATATTTTTTTAACATTTCTACGAAAAGACGGGAAACGCACGGGCATTCGATAAATCCAAATCCAGTACTGACCGAGGACAAGGCGAGAATGAAGATCGGGCAGCTGAAATAAAGCATGATATGCCAGCCAACCATTTTGAACTGATATTTGATATTTTGGTTCTCTCCTCTCCGCGCAAAACATTTCCATGAGACGTCGAAATAAACCAGAAAGGCGCTCTTCGCGCCCCGCAACGCAGATTCTTTAGCTTGGTGTATACGCATACTTAGGGTACCGGTGCCACTCGGATAGAATTAATAAAGGAAGAAATAGACGACCCAAATCCCCGAAATAATTTAATGCGCTACTATCTGATTATGATCTAAAAACCATTAGTCTAGATAATAATATGAAAGAGCATCGAGCACTTACACAAATGGGGGGAAGGCATCATGAACATCGGTGACACAGGAGCTGAAGCCGACACTAAATATATTCAGGAATAAAGAGCGTTGCGCGTTGCGTGTTGCGTGTAGTCGCCATGCCGTATTAGACTGATTATCTGACCATCTCAGAGATATATCAACAAATGAGAATGAGAGGAATAATGACCTCTACCAGTACCAGTCAAAAAGCAAAACGGCACCAAAGTTATTGCGTACTTTCTAACAAACATTTAGGGCGCGTTCGGGATTGATTTTCCGAAAGGAAACTCGGCCAAATCCTCGTTCGGGATGGACATTTTGGAAACGTTCCAATGCTTGGAGAAAACAAAAAATACAGTATGAATTAGCTTGCGAAAAACGTTTCCCGCGCATATTTTTCAAATTTTCCATGCAAATTCATACCGTATTTTTGGTTTTCTCCAAGCATTAGAACGTTTCCAAAATTTCCATCCCGAACGAGGATTTGGCCGAGTTTCCTTTCGGAAAATCAATCCCGAACGCGCCCTTAAGGGAATACGTTAGACACGCATACCGTGGATATCCGGCATTTTGAGAGAAAGTGTGCCCTCGTTCCCTTTGTTGGATTTTTCTTTTGTTGGGCTTGCCTGCGTCCTCGCCGTTTCTATAATTTCCACAACATCGTCCTCTTCCCCAAGAAGATCCGACATAGTTCTGCAAAGAAACGTTGTAAAAGAACGTGGCAGTGGGAAGAGGGGAGAAAACATCTCTACTTCGGTTTACACTGAATAAAGTACTCATATGAACAATAGTGAATAAAGAACGAGTCACTAAACCATTTAAAACTATAACAACATGAAGTATGACGCAAACGTCAAGCAACTGAACTGAAAACAAATGACTGAAAGCTATTAAACACAAATTAAACAAATACAAATTAAACAAATAAAAGAATTAAACTCCCGATCGAAATTTTAAAAAAAAATAAGGGACCAACTAGTATTGATCTCGTAGCAGTCAAGGATGCATTTGTAACGTTGCACTGTTGTTGCTTTTGTGTTGCTAGACGGATCTACACCATTTGCGTGCAGTACACAGCACACCGAATTACGAATTCCTCTCGTTTTAATCCGTCTGGTGGAAACTAACGTACAGTATCAAGATTGCGTTGATCTTGTGCGAGGTGTGCGTCGATGCAAAATTGACTCAAGCAGTTGACAAGATCATTGCTAATCTAATCTGTGGCCCTCATTGTGCTGCGGGCCACGGTGCGCAGTTACTAAAATCAATCTTGCATGGGCTTTGCACGATGCAAAAAGCTCGCTAAGCTTGACCGATGCTATACTCGTGCTAGATTGACTCAAATTTGAAGCAATGGACAAGACCTGTGCTTTTTACATCATTTTTTTTGAGAAATGAAGAAATAAACTTGAAGAAATAATTTAGTCTGTGCAAGTGTTTCGAATGTGTTGTGTGCATCCTTTCTCGTCTTTTTTTCACAATATGAAATGCTCATTAGATTTTCTGTGTTGAATTTGTCTAGCCCTCCCTCCCCCGCATTAGCCTGTTCCGAATGAGACGCAAATCATATTTTAGTGGCGTTTTATATTATTGTTATTTACAGGGTAACCCGCCATTCATCATGGCGAAACAACGGAAGTCGATAAAACAGAGTCGCCCGGATTCTAAAAAGGTTCATTCTTTAAGTTTATTTTACCTTGAACGTAGACACATATTTCCTTGAATATAATATGAATACTTTATTCAGTGTACACCGAAGTAAAGCGGAAGACAAAAAAAAACGACACCAATAATATAACAACAAAAACGAACATTCTTGTTTTAGATTCCGAAGGTGTTCAAAATCGCTCCGAAGTATAAAAGTAACGAGAAGAGAAACAAAACAATCAACAAAGGAGGCCACAGTTTAAATCCAGGTAAATTCTATTAATTTCTTTTATGACTTTGTACTTGGGAGGTGTGCCCTCAATGACTTGTTTTTTTCGGGTACGCATCTAATATGAAGTATGATCCAGAGAAATAATAGTTTATTTCCTCATGATTCGACGGTATTGTATATTTTTGTTTTCAGACCGAATTAGGGAAAATGATCGCATGCGAACAAAGGCGACGATTAACCGGTTGAACATGTACAAAAACTTCAAGGCAGTCAGGTGAGTGTTGATTTGATTGAAATTTTGGTAGTTTTTGCCTGGGAAAAGTCTGCTCTACATCTTATTTTTTCTTGACCGGAAAAAGAGAAAATCATTTTTAATTTCAAAGGACAAAAATGCGACGCAACACAATATGGACATTGTTTTAATGGGTTTGGAGAGGGGGGATATTTTTCATCTACGTACCTTATACGTCCAACATATGTATTCTTTTTATTCAGAGACAAAAATGGAAAGATTACAAAGGCTGCCCCGTACCAAGGATGGCTTAACTCCGGCACTGTTGCGCGAGTTGAACCACATAGGAAATGGTTTGGTGAGTTTGTCTTATTAAATTTTTATATTTGGATTTTAGCGAAAACTGAGTAGTCCTTCATGCATAATACTTATCACAGTGTTTTATTTCAGCCAACTCATTTTTTTAGGTAATACGAGGGTTGTCGGACAAGAACAACTGCAGAAATTCCAAGAGAATCTAGGAAAAGTTCTGAATGATCCGTATCAGGTATAGGTTTGATTTTGTGATCTTTATGAATGTCAAATCAACATACGTACGTGCATTGTAAAATAACAATAATACAAAAAAGATGGTTATTATGGCGGTACGCATTAAAGTGTATAGCGTGTGTTTTTGAAGATATTGAACATCTGCTTTGCATTGTAAAATAAGAATAATACAAGAAGAAAGAAAATGATGGTTATGGCGATTCGCATCAAAGTATATAGCACGTGTTTTTGAAGATATTGAACATCTGCTTTTGCGCTTCCCCTCTTCCCCATCAGTTTGCACAAATTATGTTGCATTATTCCTTACAGGCAGATCACCGAAAATGAGCTTAATATTGTTTGTTGATCAAATATGCCAACAATGAAACATTTTGTGAGGAGGTTATTGTCTTGTTTCTTGGATTTGACCTCCCTGACTCAGTGAAAAGATTGAATTCTTTTAGGTGGTTATGAGACAGACCAAGCTTCCCATCACTCTTTTGCAAGAAAAGGCCAAGGTTTGTTTTCTTTTGATGTGTGATATTGCTATGCAATTTTCTTTTAGATAAGGTATGTTGAATTCAGTTCACACAATTTATTGGGATTATCACCTAATGCGAATCCAAGATATAATTCCATATTATTCAGCAACAACGCGTGCACGTTGTCGATACTGAGAGTTTCTCACACACATTCGGAAAGAAAGCTCAGAGAAAGAAGCCTAAGCTTGCTGTGGATTCCGTTGAGGTTTGTTTCTTTTATTGTTTGTGTTAGGTTGTAATGAGACATACCAAACTTCCCATCACTCTTTCCCCTGTAGTTGTTCACGTTGTATTATTTCGCTTTTCGCTTTTGTTCTTTTCAGAAAAAATATTCAATTGTATTGTGTGTTAGACATTTTTTGTTTGTGATTTTTGTCGGCTCGGTTTGGATCATGGATCTTGTCTTGGTGTAGTTGTTTACTGACATTCTGGCTCTACAGTAAAACTTCACATTTCTTATTTAAAATCTTTTTTGGTTCTGTAGCTGTAGTCCTCTGGCTCTAAGCATTTATCTTTCAGTATAGCACGCAGTGTTTTTAATCCGTTATTATTTACAATTTCAGGCGTTGTCAGCCGACGTTGAGGAAAAACAAGCTGCATACAAACCGGAAACAGACAGAGATCTATTCGTGAGTGATTATTTTTTTATGAGATTTTGTTGCTACTCAAACTGAGTATGAAGTTTTCTGGTTGTGTCGACTAATTGCCTATATTTCTTGCTTATACGTTCAGCGCAAAACATTGAGTATTTTTGCCTTCATTCCGAACTCCAACCTTTATTCTTTCATGCATAATATTGTTTTATTTTATTTTACCCCGAATAAAGTATGCCTCATTTTCCAGGATCTCTATGCGGATAGAGAGCGTGCAGAGGCTTCAAATCCCTTGTTCCGAGCTGGTCGCAGTAACCGTGTGTGGGGAGAGTTGTACAAGGTTTCTTAATTTATTTGACTTTTAGGTTGCTCGCTTTTACCATTTTTATGTTCTTTATTTTATTACAACGTGGACATATGGATACGGATTTTTAGATGTTTGTTGTTTGCTGAAACTGAAACAGGGCAGCACATGGTAAACATTGCACATGACATTCCTACTCTTAGAACAATAAAATATATACTTACATGTGTAAGTAACATAAAGAGAAAATGGTGTTCTTCTATAACAGTTTTGCGAAATGGTGTTCTTCTATAACAGTTTGGCCGTGTGATGGGTCCCCCTTTTCCGCATTTCACCTCTTCTATCTTCTATGTAGGTGCTGGACGCGTCTGATGTGATCGTGCAAGTGATCGACACTCGTGATCCTGAGGGCACTCGCTGCAAGCATATCGAGGATTTCCTGAGAAAGGAGCGACCTCACAAACATCTGATCACCATTCTCAACAAGGTTGACCTGGTCCCTACTTGGGTCACGGTATGTTTTGGCTTTGCCACATTTGCCATGTCGAGATGTTCAGAAAGTGTATTGCATCTGTTTTAATGTTGTAGTGTTCTTTAATTTTACCTATGCTCTTGAGAATTTTTTGCAGTACGCGACGTGTAGTGTAAACCCTGATCTTCGAGCATATATGATCTGAAACTTCCGTTATTCATTTAATTGCAGTATGTTGTATTTTATAAGATGGATAGCATGGTCATCAGAAACTGCGTGTATTAGTTAATCTAGCTTCCTTCAGCCTCCAAATTTCAGAGAAAGTGGATGGCGATCTTTGCCAAGCAGATGCCTACAATTTGTTTCCACGCTTCCATCCAACATTCTTTCGGTAAAGGATCCCTGATCAATCTACTCCGTCAATATGCCGTGCTGCACAAGGACAAACAACAAGTTAGTGACATTTTGTGACACCAGGCACCGATTTAAATATTTACAAGTGTCTAAAATTGATGTGAAGTTTCAATTGTTTCAAGTTTCATCGATCTTAAAATCATTCATTACTACTTTCAGTTGAAATAAAGTATTGTGTATTGTGTATTTTTAATAATTCCGTTTAGATTTCTGTCGGTTTCATTGGTTACCCGAACGTTGGAAAATCGTCCATCGTGAATACACTGAAGAGAAAGCGTGTGTGCAAGGCTGCACCGGTTGCCGGAGAAACGAGAGTGAGTCGTGATTTTATAATGTTTATGTGTAGTTCATTAGGCTAAAGTATCTTCTGTTCTTCCAGCTGTTTTCCTTTTTGTATACGGTTTCTCTTGCTGTTTATCCCGGTATTTTCTAGGCAACACTTTTCTTGTTTTCTGTGTATGACAAGTGACAGCAACTGATTACAGGTATGGCAATATGTGGCCCTCACACGGCGCATCTACCTGATTGATTGTCCTGGTGTTGTTTATCCACAAGGAGACTCTGAAACGCAGACAATTCTCAAAGGAGTTGTGAGTATTACTCTTTTGATTTTTTTTTAGTTTCGACCTTTAGGGTTCTTTTATGTATTTATCGTCGTCTTTCAGATAAACTGTAGCCTCGTAGTTTTATAGGTTCGAGTAGAAAAGGTCGATGATCCTGAGAATCACGTCCAGGGAGTGTTGGACAGAGTCAAGGTTGCACACCTAAAACGACACTACCTGATTGACGATTGGTTTGTTTTGTTGATATTTGTTACCTCTGTCATGTAAGCAATACGTTTTTTGTGTGATCCTGACTCCCCTTACAGCTGGCGTACATGGCACGCCTATGATTTGACTATTCGACATTCTATGGGCCCGTAATTTCAAGTATTGTTATTATGTTTTATGTCGCTCTCCTGGAGTGGACTTACGTTTTGTAACTTTAGGACCGATTACGAGGACTTTATTTCGAAAGTGGCCATTCGTTACGGAAAACTTGTCAAGGTTTGTTTGATATTTTACCTTTTTACGTTTTTATTCTTCACTTTTTTTGTCCGTATGTTATGCTGCTGTATAAGTAAGCTACTATTTTCCCACATATGACGTTCGAGGTAGCAGTTTGTTAAACTACAGTAGAACCTAGTTGTCAACCATACCACTCTATGTAGTCAAGTTTATTTATTTCTCCATTTGTATGTCTAATCATTACGCTAATCGATTTCGATTCTTAGGGTGGAGACCCCGACATTGTGACTGCTTCCCGTATCATCTTGAATGATTTCCAACGCGGTCGTCTCCCGTACTACCAGTGCCCGCCAGGGTGCGAGAAGGATGCCGAGAAACCAGAGATGAGCGAGCAGGTATGTCAATTTTCACTCGACAATTTGGAAACTTTTTGGTGCTATCCTTAGAAGGAGTAGAAAGCCACCTGGTTTGTTTTGTTTTTATTGTGTCTCATTAGACAACTGACGTTAATATCAAGTATCGACAAAATATCATCGTACCGACAAACTTCTTCTCTGAAAGTCTGTTGTACTCAGGCGCCCATCAATGTGTTGTGTGCTGATGAAGATGAGCCAGCCGTCGATTCTGTCAGTGAATTGGGAGAGGAGGTATGTTTGATTATTATTTAGTTTATTATCTTTTATTCACCGACCCGACGATTTTAGACGGAATATATCAAACAAGAGGTAACTATTTACAATTTTATTGAATTCAGTGTTCCATACTAATTTTGGCGCTTTTTTATTAATATAACAAGCGTTAATTAATTAATTTCAAGGGTAGCATTGGTGGAAAATGATAATTCTGCTTTAATTAGGTGGACGACGCAGAGGAAGTGGCCGATGAGGATGGAGAAGAGAAGGAGACGAACGAGGATGGGAAGCCCGATGTGAAGGAGGAGAAGGACGGAAGCGACTCGGACGACGACGATTTGGGATTGGCGGTGGTCGGTATTTCTATTTTTATTGTTGAAGGAGGAAACACTGTATCTTAATGTGCTATCTTAATGTTCGGTGTATTGAGGTGATTAATAAATGTTTATTGATTACATACAATCGAAAGGCAACCCTAAAACGGAAATGCGCATAAAAAATCCCAGATAACAAGCCATAGTACATACTTAAAATTTGAACGGGAATAGTGAACAAAGTGAACAAACAAATTCTATGAGAAGTACGGGATGTATCATTTTACGATGCATGTGTATTTGGGAGTTTTGTGTTGTGATGAATATTAATTATTCTTTGCAGAAGCAAGTAGTCGATGACGACGACGATCTGACTGATGTGGCGTCTAACATTTCTGGTCTTTCGGATCTCTCTGGAATGTCTGATCTGGATGCGGACATAGACAAGATGCAGTACGAGGATGTAGTGCAAAATGTAAGCCGGGCTTATAGTTTTACAGTAAACTTCTTTATTGCCTGCTTTCCCGCTGATAGTAGCTTACTGTAAATGGTTGTTTCGATTTTTCCAACTTACCCTGTAAATTTTTTTAGTCTGGCTACGGTTTGACCTTTTTTTTATTTTGAAACGACGAACTACGAGTTTATATTTTTGTGTGTGGAGCTTTGGATATTTACATTCTTCGTTTTTTTTCAACAACTTTAGGAATACTGAATAATTTTTACTTTCTATTTTTTTTTCTCTAGTTTCTGCATTTTGTAGGAAAGCAAAGAGGAGGAGGCGTTGAAGAAGGGCGCCCAGAAGAAGAGACATCAGAAGGGAAAGAAGTGGAAGGAAAGACAGAGAAGGAAGGAGAACACACTCGCACGATTCGCATCCATCATCGAGAATAGTGTACGTTGAGAGTATGGTAGCCTTAAGCTATAGTTAAGATATAGACTAAGACTATGGTAGTATGCAAGTTGAAACTGTGGTAGTATTTTTAATACGTGCTTTGGTAAAATATATTTGATTGATTTGGTAAACTGCTGATTTAAGTTTCGTTTCCTCCAAGATGGTGTTTTTGTTTGTTAGCTGCCGGGGAGGATAATCGGTTTCAAAAATAGCTTTAGTATTAATGTCGGTGTCGATATGTGTATTGTTGTATTGCAGGCCAGCACAAGTGGAAGTGGTGTTGCATTGAGCAAGGCCAGGGTGAAGGCTCCCAATATGTGGAGAAAGAAGTTGGAGAAGAGAAGGAAGAGCAAGCATCAAGTATAAGGAGTATAGAGGACCTTTGGGTGTTGGCTTGCTAGTTTCTTTTTTGTCTATGTTTTCAAATATTCTAGCGATTTTATGTGTTTCTAATGTACTGTTTCGCTGTGTTTCACTGTTTAATATTTGCAAATTTACGACTAATTTTCAGCCCCCTGAGACAGTTGTTTTGCTCGCTTGTCACTAGCCTACGTTTTTGAAAAGTGTAGTTATTGTTTTGGGAGTAGAAATATTAGAATTTATAATGTGCTTGTGATGTATGGCCCTGTATTATGACAAGTTATGTATAGCTCTAAGCTCTTGTTGCTATTTTTTCTTTATAATTGTTGATTTTGTTACATTTTATTAGATTAATTTTCTGTTTTGTTGTTGTTTTGTAGGAAGTGGTTCTTTTTTATATGTTCTAGGCTTGTCGAACACTGATCGAATAGTCTAAATAGAGGAAACCATTTTTGTATCAAACATATTAACACCTACATATGTTTTCATTTTTCCGTTGTTATGTCTTCTTCGCCTGCCTTGAACTTGGAGTGTGGTTAGTTGTTGCTCTCGTTTCGTTGTTGATTACTTGTTTCTCTGAAATAAACAATATATTTTTTAACTTTATGTTTATTTTCTTATTTTATTGGATCGTCGTCCATTGTGACCATTTCTATTGCGGTGATTTTCCTGCTTATCGTTAGTATATAGGGCAGGGCGTATATCATGATCACTTGATTATTGACCTAGCCCTTTTTGGTTCTTCTCCGAGGGGGGTGCGTCTTTTTTTTTCACTTTAGAAATTTGAGTTGTTAACGTTTTTCAGGGTATCTGTTAGGAAGGTATTCAAAACGCTTGTTTGCTGAGGAGTTTGGAAACTCGCTATGGATGATGCGACAACTGCGTGTGAAGGTAAATTTAGTCTTTTTTAATAATATAACATATACTTTCTGAAGTCTGTTCTTTTTTGTGAGTAGGCAATCTTCGAAATTTTTGTATGGACTGCCTATTCAGACAGATTAGAGTGGACTACCAACTCTTAGTTCATAAAGTTTCCTTCTACGGCATTATCAAGACAAAGAAATAAGATGTGCTCTTTCTTACAGTATGAACGTTTCATTTTCATTTAGACCTGAAATTTTTCGAACGAAGATTGAAAGAGGTGATTGGTCATATGCAGCCCCGTGCGACACGATGGAGGGGTGAGTTTGTTTTCTTTAATTTTTGAGGGGTCGTGTTTATGTATCAGCACGGTTAATTAAGAGTGTGACTGGTAAGCATTATTGATTTGGCTCACTGGGGAAACAATAATTGATTAATCACCTTGAGCAATTTAGTGACGCTTCTCGTGATTTCTTTGGCGACGTTAATATCGTCGTATTACTGGATTACAGACCCAGAGAATCGGAATGTGAGTGTTTCATTGTACAATTGTGGTTTTACACATATCATTCTTTATGGGTTTCTTGTGAGCCCTAGAGACAGACGTTGTTAGTGCATTATTTTCCTTACCGAGCCATTTTGAGATAACACTCTGGGAATCTTTGGGCAATCATCCAGTTTTCCTGGTCGCACTGCCCACACTTCTACTTCTCTTCTCGATATTTGGAATACACCGACGAGTTGTGGCGCCCTCAATGTAAGTGTTTTATTAAGGTTCTATTTTTATATACCCACACCTTAATCTTGAGTTTGAATGAATGAATGAACCGTTTTCACCTTATCATTATTGGGTTGTCTTGTGTGGTTTATCGCCTCAATAACGTAAGTTTCAATTTGTTGGGTTTATTAGAGTATTTGAGTAGTAAACATACATGTATTCAGATTTTTTATTTAGAATTGCTGGTCGATGTCGAGAAGCGTTAGCAGCATTTTCGCTTAGCTGTGATGAGGTATTTTTTAAACTATATTATAAATTATAGTCGATAATTATTTTTTACAACAATCGTAATTATCTTCCTCTTCGAAAGTTTTGTTTTGTAATCGTTCTTAAGATTTAATTTAATAAAAAATATGTTGACATTTGCCATTTGGCCTCAGGAAAGAATTATATCGGTGTTTCTAATTGTAAGGCAGTGTTAGTTTGTCAAGCTTGCTGGTTCTTCCTAACTATATTGCATGTAGTTAACGATTGTTTCTTATTCGTAAGTTCATTAAATTTAACCACATTAGTTGTCCTTGTTGTTTTACATATGATTTTTAGAATGGAAAGCTAATTGTCCGACCAGCGATGCGAGCGGCTCCTTGAATTGAGGAAATATTGGAGACGTGTAGGTAACCCTATTGCATTGCGGTTTATGTGGGTTCTTTCATTTTGGTTGTTTTATTTTTCTAATTTAAGCTGGATGGACTGTCATGTCATTTTATATAAAAATTTGTTAGTAGTCTATGTAGGTTTTGTTTCTCGCACTGTAATTCGATCACTATTTTTCTAGTCGTATTTTCTTATTTTCTTGGAATGTCAGTCGTATATAATGGTCTGCCGAATGCCCGATTTCAGAATTTCACTTTCTTTGTATACCTGTATACCTGATTTTGCAAGTAGTCTCTTTGCCCTTTGTGTGCCTATGTTATGAAATAATAGTATTTGTAATAATAATATTGCATTTGATATCATTTCTTGTTCCCTTTTTTGTTGTCATTGTATATCTATCTAACTGAGATTGAGATGATGCATTTTAGACAGGATTGCAGTATGGGAGCCTATTGTTGTAGTACCCACACGAAATACTTATGTTGAGAGCTGAGATGCCAAGCTGCAATCCTGTCTTTGCCTTTCTTTTTCTTAACAGAATGAGCAAGAGAGAGCGAATCTACAATTTCCCTGCCCTGATTTTTCTGATTCTTTGTGTTTTGCTATATTTGGTATCTCTGTTAATGGAAACATCCTAACTGTTCGAGAAGGTAGTCTCCCCTCCCGTGAACTCCCGTGTTGTGGGTTGGTCCTCCCGCGCTTACATAGTCTGGGAATTGTTCCTTCTCCGTTAGTAATTTATTTTTGAATCGTTGCTACTTGACGCCTCTCTAGCGTATGTACAGTGGAGTTTTTATATAGTTTAACTGTTATTTCAGGGGATAGAGACCAATTTGTTACTGTTTGTTCCAAGCCCATTCACTGACAATGTATGTATTTGTAGAGGATGTGTAGTTTCATTATTGATTGCAGTGTGAGCGCTCTGTGATAAGTATGTTATGCATTGATAATTGAGCTGAGTCTTTGGTTTCACACACTGGAAACGGGAGAAACCGTCTGGCGCCCATTTTTTTCTCGAAAACATAACTTTTCGGTGATTGGTCGCTAGAATTCGGTGAAAACCATTTGATGACCGGTTACCGACTGGTTTTCGGTAGTCCCAGTGGTTACTTCCGTTTTCCTGTGTTTGATTCTTTCCTGAGTGTAGAGGAAATCCTGGGAAGTTTAGTGAGATTCTACTCCGAAAGCTATTTGATAGTTCTTATTACGAATTTACGAATTATTAATTATTTTCGATTTGTTTTACTGTTGGAATACTCGATAAATGTTTTGGCTATAAGTTTGGAGTTTTGATTTTCTCCGTTGTGAGCGGTAGTGTTGTATTTGGTATGATGCGTTTTGTGTATTTGGCATTTACCTTAAAGCGAAATACCGACCGGTTTTTGAAACACATTAAATATACCAGAATTCTTATGCAGCGTGCGCAAATGAACATAAATTGGCATAACTACGTAAGAATTCAGTTGTCCACGATGCGTTTCAAAAACCAGCCGGTATTTCGCTTTAATTCATTGAATTGATTTTTTTGAAGTTATTCTTAGTTTATTTTTTTTGCTACTTTTCAAGGAATGTCGGATGAATGGGGAGGTGGACGCCATACTGATGATCATTATATTCAGGTTGGTTATATTGATAATCGTTTCAGTTTCTTTGATTTTCGTGTATGGGTATTACTTGATACAATGTATTTATATATTGCTGTGAGAAGAAGACGGAACACTGCACTGCAGGTAAGTATAGATCTGTTCATTTTTTGTGGCACTATGATAATATTTGATGTTTTCGAATGTTATGTTTCTTCACATATCGTCAGCAACACGTATCTCGAGCGCACGGAAATTTTCCCGGAACATTTTTTTTCTTTTTTTTTCCCCATTTTTGAAGTTCCGTGCAGCCCGAAAATACGGGCTCTTCTTATCTCACTTCTGTTGTAACTCTTTTGCAAGCATATGTAACAGCTATTAAGGTACAGTACCTCCGTGGTCCATTATTGTTTTACCGTGAATAAGTGTTTTGAGTGATATTTCTTTGTCTGGTAGGGTTCTTCGATACTACAAGGGTTTACCTTTACCGTGGGGTGTTGAGAGTCGCCGTGTTGTTTCTTGGGTGGCCTGTTGTGTATATACTATGACCTCACTTTCTGAGCTGATAGGTTCGCGTGAACCGGCGTTCCAAGGTCGCTTCCTTGATAGTTACTGAGGTATAGATGCTATCTTGCAGTTACTGGATTGATTGTTTACTGTAGATTCTTGGACTTATCGTTTATGGTGTTGTAGTTACTCCTAGCGTAGGCGCATCACCTTATTAGAAGTCTAAAGTTAATTATACTGGTTCAGCCACTGAATCGGAAGCAGAGTAGGTATGTATTCGTTACTTTCTACGTCTTTTACGACCTGAGTTTGTTCTCCTCATTGAGTTTGTTAGTGAATTGTAAGATCACTAATTTTTGCTTCACTTGTGTTTTCTATCGGCTTTTTATGGACTTTTTATGTGAGTGTTAAAGGGACAGGCCCATCAAAATAAACCTATATTTACGATACGTTCATAATGACTATCAAGCATTTTTATTACAATATATACAAACTAAATTTGACCATTATTCGTCCCAGACAACTTTTTTCCAATGCGCTCAACGCCTATGTATACCATAAAACTGCAGATTTCAAAGATATATATGCAAATTTTAATCGCATTATAATTTCACGACAAATTTGCATTGACGACAAGGATATCTGCGGCTTTACGGTATGCATTTGAGCTGAGCGCATCGGAAAAAAGTTTTCCATGGCAAATAAATGTGAAATTTAGTTTGCATATATTGTAATGAAAATGCTTGGTAGTCACTATGAACGTATCGTAAATATAGGTTTACTTTGATGGGCCTGTCCCTTTAAATTGTAGTTTTCAAAGTAGGCGTGTGAAAGAATGTAAAGACGTATTTTGGAAGGACGCTGTGAAATACGTCAACAAGATTGGGAGGCCATTCCTATGTTTGGGAGCGGGACCCCTTTTTTGGTGTTCTACTGGGGGCCACATCCATCGTCTGTCTGCCAATAAGTCGGATGCTCTCCCATGGCACGGCAATGTCTCTTGGTACATTCTGATTTGTAGGATCGTGGGGCATTTTGAATATTTTCAGTTTTTCGTGACCACTGGAGTTGCAGTGAAAAAAACACGAACCAACTCTAATATTTATACCATGTTTAGCTATTTCGGGGTTGTTTTTCATGTGCTTAATGGAGTGCTAACTTCCCCTAACAATCAGGCATTGTACATTAGGGAGTAGAGGAGCATTATTTGTCATTGTCTTCAACTTCGACACGAGTTTTCGTAACTCGAACCAGGGGGGGTCGTGTATATATGTGTCTGTTTTATAGTTCTTTGTTCTCCCTTGATATTCTTTCATGATGAATTGGTCTCTTTATTTTTTTGCTTTTTGGTCCTTGGGGGTCTGTCTCTCTTTTTTTGTTATCCTCTTTCTGTGTAACCTCTCTCTCTCTCTTTTCGCAGTTGCCCGATTCATTCCTCCTTTCTTCAAATCATCCCTTTGTTCCTCCGCATCCTCTCTCTTTTCTGCTCCACCACTTCCTCTCCAATTTGTGAACTTCCGTTCTCTCTCTTATACTACATCGTCTATGTCTATCTCCTCTCTGACGTTCTATGTCTCTTGCGTTTCCATAGCTCTTCTGTTGTTGTTCCACCTGCTCCTCCCTATGAAGTTGTATGCTCTTCTGATCCCTCTTGGAAGCTCGTGCTAAATCCTCCCAAAAGAGTGCTCTCTGATATCTTTACTTCTCTGCGACTAGGTTGTGTATGTGGATTTATGTGACTCTCGCAGCGGCCCACAGTATTTCGTGTCTCTCCACTAACTCCTATTCATGAGTACTTCTTCTGCTCTCTCCCTTTCTACCTCCTCTCTCTTCACAACTTGCCTTGCATGTATATCTCTCTACTCTCTCTTTCATTCCCTCCTCTCTCACTAACTCTCTTTCTCTTTCGTCGTCTATTGCCTCTAGCTCTTCGCTTCATACCACCGCATCCCTTATTTGCCTCATGTTCCGCACGACGACCGTTCTCTTCTATTTCCATACATTAGTATTTGAATGTGCGAGACCAAATCAATGAACAAGAGTTGGCAGTGAACTTGGTAATCTGATAGTCGAGTTTGAGTTGTATCTCGATGGACGAGCATGTTTTCGGTATTGATTTCATGTTTTTATGGAAGATATACCAAGCTAATTTTGCTGTTTTATTCGTGGTAGAGCGTAATGTTGTGAAAGTTGAAGGGTAGACTAAGGGTAGTGAGGGGAGTAAATTTTGTCATTTTTCATTGAGTGTCTGATTAAATCCACTGAAAACTGGTGACAGACGATTTTTTTTTGTATTTTCTGGTAATGTTTCTGGTATTGCCTCTTGTTACTGGCGACTCTAACGAGAATTCAGAGGCCATATTCACCACTCCGATTCCCTCGGGGAAATAGTCCCTGGGGACAGAAAATAGCATTCTATTGGGAGACATTCGGAGAAAAAGGCGGGGAATTCCCCTATTCCCCATGGGCAATTGAGTGGTGAATGTGGCCTCAAATTGCGTAATGGTTTGTATACTCTATATTTTGAAGTTTGTTGTTGTTACCTGAAGATAGAAGATGTGGATTATGTTCTTTCTTCCTTTTCTTTGTTGCACCTTTTTTGTGTGCCGTGTGGGCACTTTTGTAAATTCAGTTGTGCTCGTAACATTGACATTAAAATTTATCCTCCATGGTGATATGCTCCGTAGAAGAGGATGTCCCTTTTGTATGTCTTGATAGTAATGATAATAGTAGTAATAATATTAGTATTAGTATATTATTTTAGTATTAGTATATTATTATTATAATTATTATATTAAGCTCTGGTTCTGCATTTGTATTTTTTTTTGCTTTGCGAAATCGATTTTAAGCCTTTCCACACAGGTTCTTGACGATCAGTTAGGTTTCTAAGGTAATTAATATATGTTCTCTTGCCATCTCTCTCTGTCTCTCTCTCTCTCTCTGTCTCTCTCTCTGTCTGTCTGTGTGTGTCTCTCTCTCTGTCTTTCTCTCTGTCTTTCTCTTTTTCCAGCCAGCCCTTGCTCTGCTAGGTTACTGACAGCTCCCAGTTAATTATAAATGCGGTGCTATTACCTGCGTGGAATCGGATTAGCATTAATTATATTGTGTGTTAATCTGGAGAATAATTTATTTTCCAACATCCCTGGTCTCCTGTGTTGTAAACTCGTCACTAAGAATAATGTTGCCAGGTAAATATAGATTCCTAGAGTAGAACACATCGTGTTTCACACCTAATTCTTGTTTATTTTTCTTTACTGGGCTGTGGCTTGGTATTTTCATAGGCCATAGGTCACTTTTGTGCAATTTGTGCTTTTGTCGTATTTTCCATGGGTCTGACCCTTTAAGATTTTCCTCGGACAACCGGTTTTTCCGGACTTTTTGTGCAAAGAAGCAAAGAATGATCTTTCTGCTGTATCCGGTTGGATACTTGGGGGGATAAATCATAGATGGAGAGGAGAGAGGAGAGACACAGCTGATCGGGAGAACAGATTACAGATTTCTGTTCTCTTTTCTTTTTAAGTAGAATTTAGATTGTCTTTATTCTTTTCGGTGGTGCGCTAGTTTTTTTATAATTTATAATTCTATTCATTCTAAGCAGTTTCAGTATTACCCTACCAACTATTATCAACCATGTATTGTACTGAATAATCTTGTAGGGTATGTATCCGTATACAGTATACCATTGTTTGTGTACTTTCTTTTCATATCATTCTCCTTCCTTGGCAATGCTCTGCCTTCTGATTGGACGGTTGAACTTTTAGTCCGTTCTGTTTCACAGTTCCTTTTTTTTACTTTGTCCTTTATGTCCATCTCCACTTTTACAGTCACTCCCCCCTTGTCCTTTAAACTTAAAGCGAAATACCGGCCGGTTTTTGAAACGCATTGCGTACACCTGCTTTCTTATGCAGAATATGCAAATGAGCAAAAATTAGAATAAAAACTAGACCCAATTAGACCCCACTTCGCATAAATGCATAGGAATGCAAGTACTTGAGATGCGTTTCAAAAACCGGCCGGATATTTCGCTTTAAAAGTTCCGATTGCCTATATAAAAAGTACATGTTTGATTTGTTATTGCCGCGCGTGCTGCCTCAATGCCCATCGTTTTTGTATTTCGTATTGATCTTCTTCTTCTCCTTATATAACCAATATATATTGGACTGAATTCGCAATTCCCTTTTTCTTTTTTGTTGCAGGAAAAGGAATGCCCGGCCCGTGCCTTTATGAGTCATTCTGTTAACAGGTGAGCCACTTTTTTAGCTCTGTTATTTCTCAATTTTTTTGTGTTTTCTCGTGTTTTCACAAGTTTCTTTACATTGTTGTTAGTTGTTACGTTGTTAGCCACTTTGAAGTTTGAAGCGCGGTTTTCGTAATTTTATATTCCTAGTTGTGTAAGTTTGTAGGTTAGAGTTGTTAGAGGTATTAGATGTGTAGATTTGTTGTTTTGGAAGGATGGCGGGTTTTTTGAATAGTTAATATATTGATAAGGTGTAGGTTGTAGGTTGTAGTTTTGTGCAAATATAAATAATCTAACAGTCAGAATGGGAATGGCTAATATCAGCGTTAAAGTGCTATTAAAAGTTTTACATTGGATAGTTAAAAGCGGCTTTTTTAATCTGGACTCTGGACATTTTTTAATATTCATGGTATGCGTCATTGAGCATAAGAGTTTGTTTTCGGTGCTTTTGAGAAATGAGATGCCTTAGTGCTATTGCGTGGGTTTAGTAGAGTACTCATCTCAAACTAAACCTCTATTTGGCCTGTAGTTAATCTAGGCAGGAATCAGTTTGTGGGAGTGAGAAGGGGGTATTTTTCCAACTCTAAATATAGGGGGTGGAGCTAATGG
This sequence comes from Pelodera strongyloides, assembly GCA_036852015.1. Lineage (NCBI taxonomy): Eukaryota > Metazoa > Nematoda > Chromadorea > Rhabditida > Rhabditidae > Pelodera > Pelodera strongyloides. Next base: position 285,744 of record JAANDG010000046.1, read on the forward strand.
TTTTGTCTAATTCTAAATATTTCAATGGGATATAAAATTTTCACACATTGATCTAGGGCTGAAGTCTGGGTGGTCCTGGAAAAAATATTGAATTAAGTGTCGAAATAACTTGGTTGCTTGTGAGTGTCTCTTATCGGTATTTCGGTGGGACTTATCTTGACTTGTGTTTTTTTTTTGAGAGGAGCGCTGCCGCAGGTCGTAAGTCGTATGTTGAACTAAACACGTAATTTCAAGGAGTCTAAAAAGACCTGAGCATGAGTAATACTCAAACAAACTCAAGAGTTCTATCAGAATCTCATGTACAGGGCGTTCCCGAAGGCAAATTTTTCTTGCGTAAGATGTGGTAGGCAACTTTGGGATCTATGGTCTCTCACGCCGAGCACCCCCTCACACAGTTTGATTCTCGTGTAGTTTCACCATTATCATCAGGTTGCTCGGTTCTTAAGGCTCAGGCTTAGGATTAGGCTTAGGGGCTTAGTCTTAGGTTAATTCACCGTCAGCTTCGTCAGTTTGATGCCAGCTAATTATGCAACCAATTAATGTTAATCAGGGTACTATTGAACTTAAAGGGAGAGGCCCATGAGAAAAAAGTAGTCCTTAATTTACTTACACAGGATGTCCGGAATTTTAGAAATGCTTCTGTGAAAACCGCATTTCTTTAAACCTAGAACTCGCAAAGTTATTCTCCGGCAAACTGTTCGGCCAGGTACCGTAGTCGGAATCAATTTTTGCGCTTTTAGGGCATTACAGTATTGGAAACGCCTTGTTAATATCATAGGAATGATTTTCCTTCGTTTTAACAATACTTTGAAGAGAAAGGATGAAAATGAACGGATATAAACCATAAACACGTTCTAACTACGGTACCTGACCGAACAGTTTGCCGAGGAATAACTCTCTGAGTTCTAGGTTAAAGAAATGCGGTTTTCACAAAAGTATTTCTAAAATTCCGGACATCCTGTGTAAGTAAATTAAGGACAACTTTTTTCTCATGGGCCTCTCCCTTTAAGGGGCCCCAAAAAAAATATTTTTTATTTTTCGGGAAACTTCGTAGAAATAGGTAATCGGCCCTCCTGATTACGGTAAAGTAGGTCGTTCAGGCCCTAGGAGCCCATAAAGCCCGTTAGGGGCCTAAGACCTTAAGGAACCAAATTTTTAGATTTTGCTGAGACTTCATAGGAATAGGTTATCGGTCATCCTGATTGCGACAAAGTGGCTCATTCGGGCAATAGATGTCCAAAAAGGACGCTAAGGCCTATACCCCTGTGACCAAATGCCCTACAGGGCCCTAATCCCCAAATGGGACGTTCATCTACCGTCTCATGCAAACATTAAAGTGCCACTGCTAAAACCATAGCTACGTTTTGCAAAGTTAGACATTCCAATCCCAATCTCTTTCTGGAAATCAGGATGTTCGCTAACATCGTTCTATGCAGTTTTGCAAATCAAGCAGCGGCACGGCACCTTGTTGTGTGAGATGGTTATAGACCCTAGAGTCCTTTTGGACACCTACGACCCGAATGAACCAATTGGCCGCAATCAGGACGATCGATAACCTATTCCTATGAAGTTTCAGCAAAATCTAAAAATTTGAGTCCTTAAGGTCGTAGGGCCCTAATGGGCCTTATAGGCTCCTAGCGCCTGAATGACCTACTTTATCGTAATCAGGAGGGCCGATTACCTATTTCTACGAAGTTTCCCGAAAAATTGTAAAAAAAAATTTTTTGGGGCCCCTTAAGTTCAATAGTACCGTTAATCAGTATCGTCTGCTTATTTTAGGTTGCGGTGTGTGGTGATCTGCAGCTCTAATACGTGAAGGCTGGGAGTAGCGACGATATTTTCTTACTTCTTCTTCTTCCCTCCTATTTTATTCCGATTTTCTCCTGTGATCCTAGTTTTTTACTGCTGCAACCATGATGGTCATAGATGGCGCCGGGCTGTCGATTATACCGTGGCATAAAGTTGGAGGAGCACTGAAGGTCAGGATTACTGTATTATTGATTTTTTGTGATTACCGGAAAGGTTACTGTATTTCCGGGGATTGTGTGAGTTACTGTATTTTATTGTGGACTCTTTTCTGTTTATTATTTTACTGTACCGTATTTGGTACTTTTTCTGGTGTCTCTTTGCGGTGTTAACCCTGCATCCGGAAACGTCAGTACTTCAGGTGAGTAAGATTTTACTTGATAAATTTTATGCGTATTTGTATTGTTTTGGAATTTGATGCGCTACCTTGACTTTGCCATACGGCATATGGTTATATGTCGACTACATTTATGATCTCTCTCGATCAATTAGCTGCTTTTTATGAACGTTCTTTTCTTGTTTCTTTAGTGTAGTATGAGAAGAATTGAAATCATTATCGGTTCTCTCTTCTTTATGTTCTGTTGCAATGTTTATATGCACCTTGACACAGAGAGTGCTTGTAGAGATATTGACTTGCCTTTTAACGGAATTCGATGCGGTTTATTATGGTTTTCATTGTAGACTCAACGGTTCATCTTGCGTTTTTTTGTTATCGGTCTGTGAATGATTAATTTGTATTTATTGGACTTTTGTTGTGAATTCTTTGGCAATAATATACACTTAAAAGGAAGCAGAGTAAGGAGTTTGTGAAGGGTAGAATCTTTTCGACATTTCGGCCTGATTAATTTATATGAAACGTAGAAATATGTCATTGCCTGTACACATCTTTCGATCGTAGTTACTTTTATTTAAATTACTGATTGTGAGATTAATATGTTGAATAGAAGCGAAAGATTTTGCAAACAATAATTTTAATGAAATCAAATGAAATTGATGATTAGCAATAATACTAAAACCAAATTTGATAGAGATTGATAAACTCGTATTTTCTCTGTAGATCGTACGATCGTAGTTGAAATCAGATGTTTATGTTTCACGATTTTTTTCAATTATTGTTTTACTGATGAATAATTGTTGCCGTCGAATAACATTTAGCGGATTTTTTATCAGTGATTATATATCATCTTCATGACGTTCAATAACTATGATACATAAATTCTCACACAATTTTCTTTAATAGATTTGAGTAATGAAGCGAAACGATGAGTGTTTTATCTGGCCTATATGATGCCGCTTTATTTCGGAAATATTTTCGAGCCGTCAGTTCAGCATTCTCTTATCAGCTAGTTATAGTTGGTTCACTCGGCCAGTCGGTGTCTCGGTGAATGCAAAATTATTAAGTTTTTTTAAATTTTGTATTCTTTATTTTTCTCATTTCCTAAGTAGTAGCGCTTAGCAACAAACCATCAATCATGTCCTTTTTTGGTCCCATCTTTCTCCCTTCACATCTAAATACATTTCTCAATTGAACATCTCATGTATTTGTACAGTATTTTCTGTGTATTCTGATCGGAAGCATTAATTGTACATGTGATTTGGCGGCAATGACTGATATAGCAATTTACAATTCCTAGATTGTTTGTGTATATTTTCATTGGATAGATTTTATGTGAAGGAGAAGCCTGTCTTTGGTCGACGCACCAAAGGTGGAGTCGTGGAGAACATTGATCTTGTACCCTGGTGTGAGGTTGTTAATTGAGCCGGTAACTGGAGGCTAGACCTACCAGCGGGGATATATCTCATCCGTACCATTCATTATGTGTCTCTGTGTCTCTCTAACTTCCGTACTGTCCGACCTGTCTCCAACAGTTCGTGACCCTGTTTCTTGTATTTCTACTGTTGTCTCGTCGTTTATTTTGTGTCTGACATTGTCTCTCACATCTCCAATGGGGATCACCGTTCCCTCGCATTGTATCTGACTCTCTGCAGCCTCTATTTGCACTGCTACCTCGTCGGGGGGTTGGTTGGTACTCCGCCGATGGTCAGGCGGCTCGTTTTACCTTACTTTGTTCTTTTTGGATTTTGGAATATTATTTTCCCTTTGTGTCGGACTATAAGATTCTAACTCCTTTTTTTGGTTTTAGCATCGCTCGTTATCGGTATGTAACAAAGAAGTCTAACAACTAAGAGGATCGAATAATTGAATATGGTAGCGTAACAGCGGTTGGTATTGGACATTGGACACTGGAGGTGGAGGTGGAGGCTTAGAAGCTCTAGCACATTAGTATAAAAAGCATGTTCTATAGATAGTCCTTTGGAGTGATGCCATGTAAGTGCTACCTGCTCTCATTGTTTAATTTAGTATTTTTTTTCGCGCCTGAATGTTACAGTGTTTGCTCAGGAGCATCAGTTTAGTGAGCGAGTATGTGTTATTTGCCGAATCAATAGATAAAATTAGTAGGAGATATTTAGTCGTAAGATAATTTTTTTGATATTAGGGGAAAATGTAGTTAGGTTAAAGCCGTCAGATCACTGTTACATCATCAAGGCTAGTGGTTCGTTCGTGCACCAAGCACAATGCGTAAATATATTTTACTTGGAAATTTCCTTAATTTCGAATCCTACGTACTGTGCTTGCTTGCGGTTAGTTGTGTGTGTTTGTTTGTTTGTTTGTGTATGTGTGTGTGTGTGTGTGTGTGTGTGTGTGTGTGTGTGTGTGTGTGTGTGTGTGTGTGTGTGTGTGTGTGTGTGTGTGTGTGTGTGTGTGTGTTTTTTGGTTTTTTTTGTATGTGTGTGTGTGTGTGTTGTGTGTGTGTGTGTGTGTGTGTGTGCGTGTATGAATGGTGTGGTGTGGTGCAGTGTGTGTGTGGTATGTGTGTGTGCTTCAGCCTCTAGCTTACTACGTTCCTGGGTGCGCAGCGCCCCTTCTGCCAGCCGCGCAAATTGGAGTGCACGCGTAGCCAGCCGCGCAGTCTCCAGTGCGGGCGTAGTCAACCGCGTACCGCGCAGAGGGGGGCGCACCCAGCCGCGTAGTATGCAAACTACGCGGCTGGGTGCGCGGTGCCTCGGGGAGCTCAACCGCGCAGCGCACCCCCAGCCAACCGCGCAGGGGGCCCCCGGCCAGCCGCGTAGGGGGGCAAAAAGAAGGGGCGTTCGCGGTTGAAGACCAGAGTACACGAGCTGTAGGTAAATATTTGACGAGGGTCTTCCTTCCTTCTTGGGGGAAGGTTTTTGCCTTAGAGATGAGACCTTTATTTTTGAGGGCTCGTTTGGGTACTCTAAAGCCTTTGCACAACCTGGCACGCTGAATTTTGTGTTGAATTATGGCGTAGATTCTTAACCTATGTAATTACACTACTTAATTTTTTAATAGTAATTATTTCAAGTTCCGAATACTGAATCCGGTACATATTCCTTATAATTGCTTTACTGAACATTATATGAAAATTCTCCGTGCCCATCTGAACCGGAAGGGTGCATATTATAGGTATAATGAATTAAAAATACAGTACTGCTTTACATTTATAGGTATTCGTTCTGTAATGTTACTTGGTGCGCCTGCAAGCTAGTGTTTCGTTTGTTGAGTTTATGCAAACTTCACGTATTATGTATGCAAATTTGAAAATTGAAGCGTGATGTTGGGCTTTGACATTTTTGTTAGTTTCTATGTTTCATCGCTTCATACATTCATACGATAAACATTATGTTTCTGTGAGAGTAATGTTGTCTGCAAACATTTATTGACGTCTGATAATCAGTTTTACAACATTTTAACGTAGTGAATCAGCGATCAAAACACCATTGTTGCTCATATTTTTACGTCATTTGATTTTGATAGATTTGCTTCCCAAACGCCCCGGTTATCAGAGTTTTGTCAGCAATTTGAGTGAATAATTCGTCCCTAAATGCAAATGTTTTTTTTTAACTGACAACCGGGCATGGAATTGCTGAAGCACATTGTTGATAATATGTTTTGTTGAATGCTAGTGTTAGATAGTTAGATTAATTTATCCTTTACCGCCACCTTTTTTTTAGTTTAATGTTGTATTATTGGATTGTTGTATATCCTTATCTTGCCCTTATTGATTATTAGCTGAGGTTTTTATTCTTCCGTTGACATTATTTTGGAGTAGAGAAATTCTCCCACACAGTTTTTTGTGTTTGAGGCTAATCACTCCTTTGAACTCCCTTTTCATTGATTTCCATCGCTTTTCTATCTCCTATGTATTGTATTGACTGAATGAGTGTTAGAATCTACCTTTCTCCTTGTTTGCTCAATAGTTCTATAATTTATTATTGCTGATCTGTTCTCGTTATGTGACCTACGTAGCATCCGATTTTCTACTCTTGTGCTATGATGATATACCGTATCTGTGTTAAAGCGGTATGGCACATGGTTTGTGAAACGTTTGCTGGACAATGCGTATTCATGTGTTATATGCAAATTTTGTGTTCCCGTCTGGTAATTTCCTACACCGATTGGAACATAAGTTGCATGTAATAGATGAGAGTGCAGTTGTCCAGCAGAATTTGCATAGCCGCATATCATGCCGCTTTAACCTTTTCTTCTGAATTGTGTATGTGAACCGAATCCTTACCTCTCTTACTACCCGTAGATATGGACGACCTAAGTGTGGAGATGTTCGAGTCGAATAGTTCGATGTCAGAGCTGATGGAGCTGCCCACGCGTACGGTCGACCTGGTCAGCCCCGACAATCTGGCACTTGTGAAGGTATGTAGGATGTTATCGATTTTTTTAACTTTGGACTTACGCGGATTTGAGGTAAGTGAGTTGGTTTATTGATTGAACATAATTATAGGATCTTGCTTTGATTAATTGTATTGTCTGCCTGGATTTTTCCGCTTATTTGAAATATGATTGTTCTTATGTGCAGTGTTTCATTGCCGCTGTTTGTCTATGTTCCTATTAGACGCTATGCTATCTGTCTTTTATTTCTATATCCTCAATTACTTTACCATAGATCCTAGTGGTTTCCACAGATTTACACTTTTCAAGAATTATTTTTTTCGGCGGGACCTGTGTATCATTACTCATTACTGTACTAGTGGATTTCCAATAAAGATTATCTATAATCTTGTGTGTATAGGGAAAGGTTTTCGGGATAACCATTCGGGTTCACCCATTTTTTTTTCGATATGAGTCATTATAGGTTGGAGGTTGGGGTTCCAACAATACGAAAAAAAAAGTTTGTTTACTTTTTTCTCCCACTTTTGACATCTGAATGATTTTTCTGTTTCGTCCATCCCGATCACGTTTACATTAGAGAAAAGGGTTTGGAATCGGTGAATCGTAGACGAGTGGAAGGTATTTTGATTTGAAAAATGACTTGAATTCTGCACCTATAGGACCGGGGAAGTATTGCATTGATATGTAAAGAAACCGAATTTTGAGAAAATCTTTTAGAGCAGATATTCATTAGGTACATCGTAAGTGAGTGCTGGATGATCACACCAGGTTCACATTCATGGCAGATGCAGAAGTTGAATGTTTAGTAACTGTTCAACAGATATGTTTTTTTATGTACATTATTTTTTAAGAATAAAGGTCAACTATCGGTAAATCGATGCACGTTTTCTAGTAAAAAAGTGCTTTGGTTGTATAATATGGATCTTGTTATTAGCAGAGACATTGGAATAGACAGTGTTGTGATTTGTAGAGTGAAAGAGTTGGAGAGAAAAGGAGAGAGATAGGAGATAGACGGAAGGAGAGGAGAAGTGGATAGAGAAAAGAGATAGATAGGAAGGGCAAGAGACGTAGGAAGGGCAAGAGAATGGTGTTTTTGTGTATCTTGAGATCGTTTAGATGGTGTACACCACGTGTGTTTATATTTAACATCTTTGGGTTCTCTAGGTCTCCAGTGACCTCCTACATTGATAGTTCCGTAGAGCAAATTGAATCTTTAAATGTTGGTTTAACAGGCTTGCTTGTCCTTTTATGCATATTGACAGATATTTTAATGTATTGCTTTGTTCTCCTTTTCGTTAAAGCGGAATAACGTCCTGTTTTTGAAACTTATGTTGGAAGCTGTATTTCTATTTTTTGTCGAATTATATTCATTTGTATACAACGTTTGGTAAATGGAATTGTCCAGCATGTGTTTCATAACCAGGTCGTTATATCACTTTAAGGTCCTCTACGAGTGATGAGTTTAGGAAAGTAGATTCATGTGCATGAACATAGAGGCAAAACTAAATATTATATAGGCCTCATATGCATATGCCTAATATATGTTCCTTTTTCACGAATACATTCTATGTAGACGTTGACGTGGTGTGCTCGCCGTCTTGCATTCCTTCTAATCAAAACATTAGTCAAATGTCGATATTTCAAATATCATGATTTTATGTTGAAAACTCGGTCTCTCTGGCTTTTAGACTACATCCAATACATGTTCAAATACATACAGTGCGTTCCGTAAGTAAAGGAACACCCAAAATTTTTCGTTTTCGGCTCAAAAATCTCAGAAATTTTTCAAATAAGCTGCACCATTGGATTCAGCTTGAAAAATGGACCTTGTTTTGTGAAATTTATAAAAAAATATTCAGAATGTCGTCAGAAGCAATCGTCAACCGAAAAACGGGTTTTTGCAACTGTTACATAAGTAAAGGAACACCCACAAAAATCAACATTTATTTAAAAATTAAAAGTGGTAAAGAGCTTTGTTGCATAAGTTAATTATCGATAGGTCCTCCTCAACCTGCATCGAGGTCAAATTCTCAATGGCGCTTCGAGGACGCGCAATTCTGATGAATTCTGACGTCGCCTGTTCTTCAAGGCATGGAGCTCCTGGAAGACCGTCGGAAAAGTTCGATTTTGTGCGCAGTGTTTCCACAAATGCCCCAAAATGGTTTTCGAATGGATTCACATCTGGAAAACATGTCGAAACACTCCACGCATGCTCCAGATGATTTGCCGTCAAAAATTCTGAGGATCTCTGACGTTTATTGACGCTTTTAAATTCTGAAGAACAATTTCCGACAGCTGAAAATACTTCGTAAACGCTGCCGAGAAGATTCTAAGTGTTGGCAATGTTCATGCGCGTGCGTAGAAACTCCTGATGAACGTGACGTTAGAGTTCTCCAAGCGTCCCAGGCATTGCAGTGATGCACGAATCCTCATCTTGGTGCTCCAAATCATGTCCTCAGATGAAAACAACTTCGAATTGAACATGCCGCATAACAAGGAACATTATGATGCGGTCACCACAGGTGTATGCAGTTCTTCGACAGACGCAGGTGCTGGAGAAGGATGGTTTGGAGCCGATCTACGCTAACGTCATAACGTCACGTTCATCAGGAGTTTCTACGCACGCGCATGAACATTGCCAACACTTAGAATCTTCTCGGCAGCGTTTACGAAGTATTTTCAGCTGTCGGAAATTGTTCTTCAGAATTTAAAAGCGTCAATAAACGTCAGAGATCCTCAGAATTTTTGACGACAAATCATCTGGAGCATGCGTGGAGTGTTTCGACATGTTTTCCAGATGTGAATCCATTCGAAAACCATTTTGGGGCATTTGTGGAAACACTGCGCACAAAATCGAACTTTTCCGACGGTCTTCCAGGAGCTCCATGCCTTGAAGAACAGGCGACGTCAGAATTCATCAGAATTGCGCGTCCTCGAAGCGCCATTGAGAATTTGACCTCGATGCAGGTTGAGGAGGACCTATCGATAATTAACTTATGCAACAAAGCTCTTTACCACTTTTAATTTTTAAATAAATGTTGATTTTTGTGGGTGTTCCTTTACTTATGTAACAGTTGCAAAAACCCGTTTTTCGGTTGACGATTGCTTCTGACGACATTCTGAATATTTTTTTATAAATTTCACAAAACAAGGTCCATTTTTCACGCTGAATCCAATGGTGCAGCTTATTTGAAAAATTTCTGAGATTTTTGAGCCGAAAACGAAAAATTTTGGGTGTTCCTTTACTTACGGAACGCACTGTATATATACCAGTAACATGTGTTGTTTTAGATTGTTAATAACATGTTGATGAAACATTTGCTTCCGCGCAGTATATTATTGAGCAATAATTAATAGTTTTCTGCAAAAAGAACAGTGATACCGATTCGATTTCAAAACACGGCACACAGTCATTGTCTTTCGTAAGAATTTTTAGAAGCATTTGTCTTTTCCTGTTTTTCTATCAATTTTTCGTTGTAGTGCATCATTTGTTTCTAAAGATATTTAATATATCAGAAACGATGTCATATCATTAAGAAATTGGTAATAATACGATTATTTTTCCTGTAGTCTTTTTTATCCAAAGCTTACTTTTCTCTTCAAGCGTACTGATCGAGATCTATATGTTTCACCGACTTTTTATTTGATTTGGAATATATCTTTGGTGTTTCTTGTACGGTTAACGCTAGAAAGTAAGATTGTCATTGCATTGTCAGTCCGGTTAGCCTGTTGCTTCGCAGACCTTATAAATTTACTGAAAATTTATTACAATAAGTAAAGAATAACCATTTTCGTCTAATCTTGAAAAATTTCCACATGAATCACCTCTAGGATGCTATTGGAAATGTATGTATTTGAGTGAAATGTATCGTTGATTTCGTTGGTATATTGAGTAAAATTAAAGCGAAATACCGGCCGGTTTTTCAAACGCATTGCGTACACTTGCTTTCTTATGCAGTATATGCAAATGGGCAAAAATTGAATAAAAACTAGACCACAATTAGGCCCCACGTTGCATAAATGCATAGGAACGCAAGTACTTGAGATGCGTTTCAAAAACCGGCCGGTATTTCGCTTAAAAGTGAGCTTCGCGTTTAAGTAAGCACGGCTCGGGATTTATTTCCCTCTGATTTTCCACCCTAGCATCACACTTCTCTTCACCTTGTTCTTGCTCATGCTTATCATTATCACCTCCCTTTTTATTATCTATGCAAAACCAAAGCAGACGACTCTTTTCTGTGGGTGAAAACACAAACTATCACAGACTGAGGCTGAAAGACTGTGATTGAACCATTGCCACAAGTTTGACTCTTTTACCACCTGCTTATATGTTTGGGGTAAGTTTCTAGTTTTTTGTTTGGATGATATTTTTTATTGAAGTTGCTGTGTATGAATTACGTACAATTTAATGGCGTACACGTACAGTATCGTAAAGTGTTTTGATGAATTCGTAGATCATTATCACACTTGTTTTTGTGTTGCATACCAATACACTGGAAGAACGCAAAGTATTAAGGTACTCAGTCCTGATGACAATTATTTGGTAGCGGTAGACATTGAGTTATTCGATGGTTCATTAATAATTATAATAATTTATTACGCACAAAGACAATCAAAGAAAGCAGTGTAACGTGCAGCTTGTGCTATAGTGTAATATACACATAATAAGTTTAAATTAATATCGTGTAATGAACTAAAGTTTCACACTATTGTTGTTTTAAGCACGATATTGATTTATGTTTTGGTAATCTGGAAAAGTTGACCAAACCAAAGTCAATCAAATTGTTGGAGGTTAATTTTTTTTTGTAGTTACGAGTTTAGGGTTTACTTCTTAGTGAGTGTAAGTAGAGTTTATGTAATTGGATGTTCTATGGTAGCAACAATAAGTTTTTATGGAATTGGAAATGTTGAACGTTTTTAACCAAAGTTTTACATATTTGTTTTCAGGTTTTCGCTTCAGGACTTGCCGACTTCTTCATTATCTTTGGTGGAGCGATTCCATATGTTTTTCAGGTATTTTGATTATTTTTATATTAGTTGTACATTTTTTATTGTTATAATGGTGATACGGTAAAAGTGGTTATCATGTAAATTTTAGCAGTTTAGCTCCGATTGTGTGAGCATTGATCTCAACCAAAACAACAACACTTTTGATGTTTTGTTTGTTTCTTCCGAAGGGGGTATCAAATAAGAGTATGAACTGTGATACATATTTAATATTTTATGTTTCCAGTATGTGGAAATCCATCACCGGCGGAATGCTCAAGGTTTCTCGCTGTTCGTGTGCCTCGTCCTTTGCGTCGCCAATATTCTTAGGGTATTATTCTGGTGAGTTTTAATATGATTTTGAAGTTAATTAGTAAATATAGGTAAATTCAAGGCTATCTGGTTTTATGTTTGCTCTCAGAGTAATGGAGACTATTTCCGTTTATGTAGTGTTTACGTGTGTACAGGTGCAGATATTCTTGAAGTAGTCGTGTGCGGACACCGATTCTATTGTATTTAAATGAATCCACGACATGCCGTAGATTCTGACCCATCTTTAGTTTAATTATTCTTCAGGGTCGGCAAGCGTTTTGAATGGCAACTATTGGCTCAATCTTTTGTGATGTTCATGGCCATGGTTTTGATGCTGGAGATTGCTACGCGAATGAATAGGAAACATACACCGAAGGCTCATCGGAAGAGTGTACTCGGTTAGTTTATTACATTTGTTAATTTAAAAAATCGATCTGGTCGAGAAAACGTCGTGGTAGGCGCACGCAACGGCTTTTGTTCTGCTCGTTCACGGATAATTTTTGTGTACTGTACAGCCGTGAATAAGCTGTATGTACCAGCCGTGTATAATAAGAATAACGTCTCGGTGACAGAGCCACGTATGTCATTGTCGTTGACTTTGTTCACCCAGGTGTATCCAAGTGATGCCCAACACAACTGAGTATGGCGCCGATTCAACCCTAATTATTATGAGGAGGTTCCGCTAAACAAGCTTGTTAGTCACCAAGGTGCATGTATACAGTATACAGTTCAAATAATTTTATTGTGGTTACTGGAAATATTTACATGTCGAGATTGACCCGTACGAACACACAATGATTAACAAACATATACAAAATACAAAGTAGGAGGGGGACAGCTATCTTTACTACTCATTAGTTAACTATCTGAATTGATTTTTTCACTGAGAAGAGCTGGGTGTAGTTGATTTCTTTTATGGATATAGTGGGAAAGAGAAGCAATATATCATCGCACAAATAGCCCAAAACTTAAATTGTTACGTAAAACGAATGGCTTTCGTAAAACAGTTTTATACATGAAGATAATATAAAAAGGAGTGATTCGTGCACGCGGTTTTTTCGAGATGAATGTCATTTTTTTATATTTAATGATGTAAGTTGGCTACAAATCGGCTTCTTTGGTATCACAGTAAACACGGACTTGATGGGGTGGGCTACCGGCGGGGTTGAGTTTGGATGGTACATCCGATGAGATATCTTTGGCACCCTTGCCCACACCGGCGTTGCCATTTTCTGCGCTAGTGTGATTTTCTTTGTGGTTCTCCTCGATCTTGGTAAGTGGGATCGAGACATCCCGGAATGAGCGTTTTGGAGAAGGCCTCAGAAAACCGTTGCTCCTGGAATTATTGATTAGAAAATAAGAAAGTTCCGAAGGCTAACCCTGCGATCTAGCTTGCTTATTATAGGTCAGCAGTGAGCAGAACAAAAGTAGCAGTAGTAAAATATCCAGTGAACGAGAAAAATCAGAACACACGTAGTGGGATCGAGCCTTCGTCTATTGACACGGACACATGTATAAATTTATCTCTCCGTGAGCGTAATATATGATGTGATATGGAAACCACACCTTGTACGCAGTACATAATTAGAAAACTATGAGACAGAAAAAGTAATATAAATAAACATAATACCTTATCGGGGACGTTCCACTCCCAACCGAACAACTATGCGCATAAAGGGCAGTATTCTCACTGAGTTCGTGCATGGCGTCTTCGTCTTCTTCTAGAATATTATGTGATTGTTGCAGTAATATCCTGCGTGTAGAATCTATAGTATGTGATAAAGTAATGTACATAAAAACATATAATCATATTTCGGGTGTAGAAACCATGGTAAATTACATAATATTTGCATGGTATGCATTTCGGATGTCTATAGTTGTATCATGTACAAGACATTCATAGTTTACAATCTCGAGAATTACTAGAAAAAGTCGAAACTAATAAATGATATGGAAACGACTACTTGTCACTAACCGATAATTGGAGGTTGTGCGAGGAGCATATTGTGAGATTGAAGTGAGAAAACGGCGGGTTCTGTGAGACGACGTCGCTGAGTGACTGCTGACCGAAGGACACCCGATTTGTTGGTGCGCAACTCGAAGGAGAGGGGTTTCCGGGTACGGGTCATCTGAAAATGGGTACTGTAGAAGGGGAGAAAGTGTATTTTTATGGGAGTTACGATGAGATACACCTTTCAATACGACGATACTGTGCCGCATCTGCCAAAGTGCTAATAAGCCAAGTACGCGGTAAAAGGTTTACGTAAGTGCCAAACTTCAGGCTGCAGAGATGTCTACTCACCTTGCCACCCGTTCGCGACATGCGCGCCCGTATGTTTTCCGGCGGTATCGGTAGACAGAAGGGAAATATTCTGTAGACGATCTTCCATATAGGTAGTACGAACCGCAATGCCGACCGCTTGAACTCTTTGACGGTGAAGGAGTAGATTATAGGATTGAGCATTGAGTTGCAGTATCCTAAAAGAACGGGGTTTGGAATGGAATCTCAGAATGAGGCGCTGTTGAGATTAAAGACTGGATTATTGAAATATTGAGTGCGGATTTCTTCTTACTGTCTGCTGAGGATATGTGTTAACGTACTTAATTTAATTAATAATTTAATAACTGACCTAACCATGACGCCAGGTCGATAGCAATTGATGGGATACAGTTGTCACATTTGAAATCTGAATTTAATTATGATTAGGGATTTGCTCTTTCGCTTTCTACGGGAAACGTGTGCGTGGGTGTTAGTGGATTTTTATTAGTAACGCTGTAAAACACAACATTGTTCACTAAATATGTGTTCTTATGTCGATGTTGTTAGTATCTGCGACGTTGCTTCTACCTTCTACTGTCCCTTTTGGAAAATATTTACAATGGTCATTTGGTCACTAGTGCTTGATCTTCAATATTATAAAAAAATGGTCTCTTTATAAAAAATGGTCTCTGAGACGTAGTGGCCATCAACGCATGTTTCGTAAATTACGGAGTATCTCGTGACTTCAATTTTAAATTTTCGGCGGCCCCGATTTTCGTCCCTTTTGATTTTGTGGAAAAGCTTGTGCCCGCTAGCGGGCGTCCCCAGTACAAGAAAGGAGGGAAAGGAGAGCAAAGGTGTGAAGGTGCTCTTGTCACCCGGGCCATCATCATCATTGCATACATGCATACATACACGTGTCAGAGTAGCTAATTGACTACAATTCAATGGGAACGTCCCGGTGCAAACGAAGGGTGGAACAGAACGCACAATATGAGATTGCAGCAAATTTGACTAAAAAGGAGTTATTGATTTTTGAAGGAAAATGGTGAGCAATTGAAAGGATCACACCGAGAGAATTAAGACTTCGCGAATAACTGGAAAGGCCAGAACTATCCACTTGATGTGCGTTTTTTTATTGAGTACTATGATGTAGTGGTAATTGTTGTAATTGGCTTGTATATACAGATTGCAATTAACTACTATTTGAATTAATACTCTGAAGGAAAGCAACAATTCAACAATACACGAGAACAACTGAACATTGTTGTTGATAATTAACTGAAGAACGAAGAACAATAGAAAAAAATGAAATCCAGAATAAAGAAAATGTAGGAAAAATTGATATTGACACGGTGCTCCAATAATCATCCGAACAGTTGAAATGAACTATTTTTATGAGCTCACTAAGAAATATGAACTCACTTGTCAAGTATAAGGAGAAGAAGGGGAGCCAGCAAAATAGAAAGGAGCACGAGACGACGCCCAGTGTCTTGGCGATACGTTCGTGAGTCCGCAACACGCGTCGTTGATGTTCAACCATTCCGTTGTTCTTGCCAAAATGGACGCGTAGTGTTGTCTGAAAGGGATGCCCTTGTATCAGAACGACATTTTTATTTCTATATGGATACACTAAGAAGAAACCTGTCTTTCACTTCTGGGAATTTTCTAAACCGCTTTTTAACGAAGAAATGAGATACGCGAACTGCTTCTGGGGTTGGTCCTAAATGGATATGATATCTGATAATGCTTATACACTTTGTCACCAACCTGTTGGCTCAACGTGTTTGTGAGAAAGTTCATATTGTGACCGAGAATCATGAGAAATCCTCTGTCGAGTGCTTTTTGCCGGTTGCGCGCCAGTCGGTAGATCCGCCAGTAGAGAGTTAACGTGACAGAAGCGGGCAAAAAGAAGGCGAACACGACCGAGTGAGCCAAGTAGCGAATCTCGTTACCGGCAAAGCAAGCGCCACCCTAAACAGGTGTAAGTGAAGCTTACAAGTTAACTAATTACTACGACTCTTTCCCTTACATATCGTAAAGGAAACTCTAGGATATTAGTAGACCTTCAGGAAAACACGTAATAAGCTGCGGTAGTATGTCAAAGTCCAGAATTTCGTTCCTTTTTGCAAAGTGTGCTCCCCTTGTAATGGAATTGGAGCCAGCTGGCACGTTCGACGCCTTTTTTACTTTTGCACGCGACTTTGCTAATTGGAATTGGTGCAATTAATTTGGGTTAGGAGAAGAGGCAACAGAAGTGTTGCGGAATTGCAATAGTTGAAGAGATTTTTAAATTAGATGTTTATATCAGTATTTAAAAAAGGCGAGAGAAGAATTAAAAAACCAAACACCAACCTCAGTTACGGTTGTCGAATCCCATCGAACGGTCGTCAGAAGAATTGACGAAGAAAATGTCCAAATGATGATCATAACCAGGATGACTTTGGTCTTGGTCACGACAGATTTGTACCTTAGTGGTCGGGTAACGGCCAGGTACCGGTCCACTGATATGATGCAGATTGTGACCTGAATGAGGAACAATTACCTTGAATATTCCAATTTGGTCTCCTTCTGGTTCCTCCATGTGATTTTGGTCGTCTGTTCATGAATTTCACCATCATATTCATATATCACAGCTACAGATGACTTGGGTAATAATTGTGGTACCACATTTTGCAGAAAAAATGGCTGATTTGTATTATGCCTACTTTCTACTCGGCGCAGGTATTTGGATAGTACTGGAGGATGGAACCTTCCCTCGTAAGGTGCACAGCTATTTCTACCTATTCCCCTGTATGTATTATGGACTTCTCCTCTACTTTTGCTTCTGCGTCCCTCCATCTCTAAGTTCAATTTTTCAATGAGCGAACTGCAGACAACGCAACAAAACCCGACAAAAAGTGCTAAAGAAAACCCTTGCGTTGCTGGCCATGGGCCGTTTATTGCGCTAAATGAATAAGGACGACGGGCAAGAGATCTGCTTTTACAGACGACCACGGGCATTTGGGATAAAGAAGAGAAGAAACGAGGATGATAGAGGAAAGAGAAGGTGACGATCATCCCATACAAAGATAAGAAAACGATGAAAATAGAGGAGAGAAAATTGAGAATATACGGTGAGGTCAGGATGTCGTTCTTTGTTAAGAGAGGGAGACAGAATAGTTATGTGATTTACGGTCTCTGGAGATGGTCTTGGAATACCGAAAACCTGCATTTCCACCTTTGGTTCGTCTCATCGCCCGAGTTGCGTATATGAATGTCAAGTTGGTGGATCGATCCCCGTTTTGAATAACTTTCCCCCATATCTTAGTCGTATTCTTGAATTCATCCTCAAGGTATGTATGAAGGGGCTAAGAAGAGGGGGAAGGGGGGAAGAAGACTCACGGAATTCAGTTGATGAATAAACTATGTGGGAGTGAGGTGTGCCGGAAGAAGAGAACGCTGGAGCCAAGAGGGTCCACACGCCTCGATGCATTCACCCTGGATTCTCCCGACCCCGGCTACGGGGACGGAGTCTTTTGGTAGGCAGGCGACTGATCTGGTTGTTATTGGACCAAAGAAAGAGTGTGCAGATGATTAAGAAGTCGAGATGATTCTAGAAAGAAAACTCGACTATGCTCCTATTATTAAGTTATATCTTTTCTACGTGAATTTATGAGAATTTTACCCTACAGGGGAAAGGGAAGTGAGATAATGAATGTGGTACACGACAAGTCAAACGTCATATTGTTGAATATTTTAACCATAAAAATGAACGTATGGACGTGCAGATGTGAATTTGAGAAATCAGAAGCACGGATATAGTCAAGCGATGGTGTCTGTGAGAGCGATAGTCAAAATAGTGCAAAGAGTGGAATGTAACGAATATGGAATATGTATATGCGGAAATGATGTGGAAAACAATCAAAACGAACAAAAACAGACAATAAAGAAAACTAACCACAGAACATGTGCAGAATGTCACATCGGCCGCCACCCATAACCGGCAGAGTATCCGTCCGAAAATCCACTTTCGGTATATAAGGTGAAAAGCTCCAAGAGGAAGGACGAAAATACCGACAAGAAAGTCGGTGAGGCCGAGGTTCCAAACCAGGAGAGTGGTGTTTGTCCGGCCGACTCGTGCCTACAAAATTAAGTTCGTAGACAAAAATATATGACTCTAACCAAGACTTTCTTGAAATCGATCCAGACGATTATTGATCGTACATTGCTAGAAAAGTGCTCGGGGAGAAGACCGTCGCTGCCATGACTAAAAGAGATATATTTTTATTATTAAATGTTTTACTAGCTAAATATCGATTACCTTGAAACATAATACAAGTAGATTTCCGAACACGGTGAGCAGGATAATGATAGTGGCTGGCAGTGCGAGAACGGCGACCACTGGAGTAGGCAGCATGGTGACCCCGGCTGTCTGCTCGATCTAAACATTATTGCCTTGATACTGGAAAATATTGATTGACCAAGGTAACTTTCCTCATGTCAATAACTGGGAGACTGATAATTCCTATTCATTGGAAAACAATCCTAACCACTTGTCCTATGCTTGGCATTCTGCCTACTGATATGCTTTAGTGCGACGGAAAATAGCACTTCTCTGTGCGCGGGAATACCGTTCTAATGCAAGTAGTTGGAGCCAAAATTTGGTTGATTTTCGTTCTGTCTCCCTTTTGCGATTTACTCCATAGTATTCCTTGCGATGTTTCTGAGGTTAAACTCGTCATTTGCACGTGGTGAAAGAAATTCGTTCTCCATGTTGCCCCCCTTTTTTGCCTGGCTTACTATGGATCTGTCGGCTCTTCCCTTCGCTTTTGTTTCCTTTTTCGAGCGAAAAGAGAAGGGACCTGAGATTGGAAGTTGTGAAGAACGAAGAAGACGGAAATGTTCTTCCAAAGAAGAAGAAAACGGAAGAAGAAACGAACGATGTTTCTAAGGTGCCAAATCCGATATTCCGGTGCGGTGCCCTGACAAACACAGAGGAAACACGGAGACGGATGCAGTTTATAGTTAGGGATTGTCTGGTAATGAGCCGGTGACAGTATGTAGAAAAAGTTGTCAATGAACGTTATTATTAAAACAATCAATTGTGGAAAGCATTGGATAGTTGTAGAGTTGTAGTAACTACACAAGTTTGATCTACATTGTCTGCCTTGTCTGAGAATAATGTCAGTTCTCTCTTCTATTTGTGGACTCTTTTTGTGACGTCCAATTGCTTGCTAGACTATTAAATCTAATTTTGTTTTCCTTGTCTTTGTTGTTTTCGTGTGTCACGAAGACCTCGCAGTACTTTTGGGAAATTTAAAGGCCAATTAAAAGAGAACAAACAGTCGGTGTTCTTATTCTAGAATCTACTGGAGAAGCGTATCTGAATAGTTTGGTCCAAGATTGTAGTTGAGGTGAAAGTAATAGACACATCGTGTTGCTGTAAATCGAGGCACCTACCTTGCATCGATTTTATGCACTAGATAGTTCTAAGACAATAAAATTTATGTTTGCCTATAACCGGATGAACTTTGTCGATCCTTACCCTGGACATTGCGCTCCCTTCCTCCAAAAACTAGCACATACTAAAATATTGTCAAAATAAGCGTCTGATTCTATTGCTCACAGTCATATCCTCGTCGTTATTGATCGATAGAGATATCGATTCTATGGTGGCCGTTGTTGTCATATTGGTGCTCATCACGTTTAGTCGGTATTCGATGGTGATAAGGTCATAATCTGAAATTATTGATTTTTGGTCGTATTGTGGGACTAGCAATGGTGATACGCTAAAATGTCGTTAGCACAGAATAGAACGTAATTCGCATAGAATACATGAGAACGCTGATCTCCAGTATACATTTAATAATTTATTACATCAGAGAGATGCGCACAAAAGCCAACACAGAGTAAAATGTTTGAAAAACAATTGAGATCTATTGAAAGGAGATAAGGACACAAAAGTAGGATTTTTTGGGACTTATATCAATTTCACAATTCGCGTTATCTTCTGAAACATACGAGAATGAGCTAACAGATTAACGTAGCAGAATTTAGTAGCTTATGGTTATTGAAAATAACGCAAGAAAAGGAAATTAAAATGGTGATTCGGTCGAGAATAACGGATGAAAATGTATAAAAATAATGCATTTAAAAATAGCGAACAGTTGAAAAAAGCAACAGAATACTACTAGTAGTGCAACGTTTTCCCGAGGGTCTCGTTAACTTATGGGTTTGGTTAATTTTTGATCAGTTATAAATGAGCAAAGTTTCTCGATCAAGATATGAACAAGAAGCTATGCAGGTATTGAGAACTATGAAAGTTTAGCACCCGAATATTTTTTGAAATACTACCAAGTACATAATACATTAGAAAACCTAGAACCCTATAGCAGTTGTCGATCATGTATTAAAACGTCGTGCCAAATGTCATTGATTTTTTGTAGTTTATTGATTTTTTTGTAAGAGAGCCATATCCTCGTTCTGGATTTCAAGTCGTCCACTTGTCTCTTTGCTAGAAGATGGACATCTTTTTAGGAGGGTTTTGAGTAGATGAGAGTCGCCTGCAGATCAATCAGAGCAATGTACTTCGTATCCGTTTGATGTCTTCTCCTTCTTCTTTTTATCTCTTATACGGCTTTCTTCACGTATTCTGTGCTTCTGAAGTGGATTTGGGCAGGAAATGCGTCGAATGAGTAGATTTTACGGCCACGCACTAGTAAAGGGACATAGAGGAACAAAGTTTGTAGGTCTCCAAGAAAATTAGGAGAGTTGACTCTACAGTAAAATGCTGCTGCAACGTGGCAATCAAGAAACGCACTCCGGCTCCAGAATCGCAATACAAAAGTTTGTCCAGCGTTATATATAGATGCATTGGTGTTACGAGTTTTGACGAAGGAAAACTGTGAGCCTTACGACCTCGCCCGAACCTCATATTCATATGCCGTGACGGTATGATTTTTTCATCTGAAGATTACTTACGAGGACGAAGAAGATGACAAAGCGAGCCGAGTTGGGTTGCTTCGTGAATGTGTATAGCAATAACGTAATAAGTATATATGAAAACGGAATCGGAACTCCATGGGAGTTATTTCCCGTCTGAGAGGGGAAAGTTTGAAATTCTCGGGATTAGTGGTGAGACGTTTCTCCTTCTCTCGGCTTCGTTTCCTTCGTCGTATGTCTCCTTTGTGTTGGGAGAATTGGTCAGTATCCCTCTTTCTCTCTCCCTGCCATCTCTGTCTCCATATCTCTGACCCTCTCTCTTTCTCTCTCTCTCTCTCTTTCACTCTCTCTCTATCTCTCTCTCTCTCTCTCTCGGTGTATTCACCAGAATTCACCTCTAATTTTGTAAAGCCCTTTGAAACTTCTAAAGGGGAGAATTCACAGAAGCTGGATGAGAATCTAAGAAGATACTTCATAATTCAGCCTTCTGGAACCGTTTTCACCATCACCGATGTGGTGTTCGGAGTAACCGTAACTAGATGTAGAAACTACAAGTCTGGCAGTCGTACTTAGCTTCTGGCTAGGAGAACGGTTACCATTTAATTCTTGTACGTACACCCTGTTTTTTGTACTATTTTTACCAACCCACACCAACACCAGTGCTATCAGAAATAGTGAATTGTACAATATGAATAAAATAGTATCACAATATAGGTTTAAAGAAATAGAAATTTAACAAATTGGACAGAGAATTGAATGAATAGTGAAAGAGATGTCAGCTTTAGTTCCGAGTTCTGTGGATAATACAAGTATGGCGGCTCGTTCTTGGCTACAAAATATTCCTTCTTCTTCTCACAACTTCTCACAAGGTTGTTCCAAGCGGTCTCTATGGACGACGACGAAAACCCCAGTCAGACGTAGAGCCCTCGTGCCGCACGTCCCGGTTGTAGCCTTGAAACTTTGGAGATAGACACAAACACTTGCAAAATGTTGTCCACTGGGTCTTTGGACATTGGGTCATAGATAGGATTGTATCAACCTATTAACTTCAAAAAGAGAACATTTTGTTCGGTATCATGGGGTTTGGTCAAAACTGAGAGAGAGAGAGAGTTTGGGTTCGAGAATTAAGGAACAATGTATTCATTAGTCAAGGGAATTTAATGCTTGAACTGAAGGATTATCAGAAATATAAGGAATAATTAAGGCTAATTTATTAGGTCAAGAAGGTGCGTACAAGATGAATAAACGAAATAAATGAAACATTTCAAACACAAGGAAGGGAAATTATAGAGCAACCAGGGAAGGTATACAAAGGGTGTATGCGTGTAGGAATGCTGGGACGTTATCCAAGAGAAGAGACTAATGATATAAGATTAGCAATAAAAATTATTAGCAGGGATTTTTATATTTCGTGTGGTTTTGAATAGAAGTTTTCCTAATCGTAGGTTTAATCGTCGAGCTGGGTCATCACTGTTGGGACCTTTGATGTTGATTGATTGATAGAGTGATGTTTGGCCATGAGAATGAGAAATGGGATAAAGAAAGAATTTTGAGATTTTGACGGCCTTTAAAGTTTCCTTTACCTCGTCACATTATAAACAGCAACACTTTAATAAAGAGGCAAACATTCTGTCGATATACATATACAAGTTTCAGTGCATGCATTTTCTCGTGGGTATTACAGATACATGTTTTCATTGTGTACTTTGCACCGCAGATTTAAAGTGGACATCAACAAGGGAAATTAACGAAGCAAAAAAAAATTATCGGTGCATTCGGTTTTTAAAGGTGACACCCATGAAAAAAAAATGATAGAGAGGGTTGCAGATAGATGTGAACTAGTGAAGAGTTTGGTGAAAAGAAGATGAGGACCTGGGACACTTGGGTCCTTTACTTTCATTGTGAATGGACGAAGGGGGACTGGTGTGAGGAAACAATTAGAGTTAAGACCAATTGAACTCCTAGGTGTGGAGAGGGAGGGGAGGGAGAGAGAGAGAGAGTAAGGTGTTAGAAAAGTAAGAAGAAGAAATGGGTACAGAGAGATGGGAGAATAAGAGAGAGAGAGAGAGAGAGAGAGAGAGAGGAGAGAGCATACATATGGGTGAGAAATAGTGGAAAGAAAGAAGCAAATGAAAGTATAAAGAATAGGAATGATGGCTTTGCTCAGGGAGGATATCTGCCCATATTTGTGTGTGATTTGGCTCTTCCCCTCTTTCGAACCCTCTTCGTTCGTGTGAAGTGAAGGGATTTCAATTCAATTCTCGGCCCCCTTTTAAACGATACCGAGAATTGAATTTGTGCTCATGAAAAGGGCAAAAGAAGCGGAACTAGGGGGATGACCGATGGAGATCCTGAGTTGAATTATGCTAATTTTGAAGAAATATGAGAATTTTGGGTCTTAGGACACTTAATTAGTAGGACCCAGTAATTAGAAAGTGTCAGTGGGTTTCCCGTACTTGACTTGTAATTTCTTGGCTTCTTGCTCACTTGTGACAGTAAAGAATTTTGTGGAGCACACACGAAAGTTTTGGTCATGGCACTTTTCAGAGATTTCTAGAATAATTAGCGTATCTGTGGACAGAATAACATAAGATCGGTTCCATCAGGTATCTTGTCATTTGTTTTCATTTAACCTGAAACGCTACACAACTGAAATAAAGCGAGGTGTCCCAACAAATGGAAACAATGTCATACCCGAACATTTCCGTGTTCTTTTCACACATATGCGGAACACCTGTGGACCTTGGGGAACTTTGATTTTGATATTGACCTTTCACTAGCTTTTGGGAAAAGGTGGAAAGAAGTAAGACATATGAAGGGTTAATTGATAGAATGACATTTCGGGGTTTTTCTCCCAAATAGTAACATAGCTCCTAACAAATGTTCACCGAATAACAATAGAACACTACCATAGAAACAGAGTGAAAGCTGTAAGAAAGAGAGAAGTCAGCATGCTAGTAAAGCTGGCACAGTAGGTACTGTAGACACAGAGACATCGTAAAGTATAGCTTGAGGTCGAGTGTTTTTTTATGTTGTTTCTTCCATTAAAATTTACATTATGTTTGCTTTTGGATAATAAATGTATAAAGAAATCGTAGGCGTCAAATTAAAAATAAGAACTTAGAGATTTCAACGCAGTGGGGCGGTAATCCAATGACGATGGGTTCGATTCCACTATTTTTCGATAACGTTACAAATTTATGAACAAGTTCGTTACTACTAGTTGAAGGTGAAGTAAGCTCCATGAGACGAAAGTTCACCGTTTGAATCGGTCTCTTTTTGTTTGCAATTTGAGCGCCGGAATTGCCATTAACTTTTATGAGTAAACGCGACTTCTTTTGTTGAATCTTTTTCGCGCAATTAAGGGGCCAATCTGGGACCCGCCACCGTGGGGCACACCCCGCGTCATTGGCAGTTTTTTAAGGGGAAGGGGAGCATTTTGGTTAGGGATTAGCTTCGCCAAAAATTATGCTTTCCAGCTAGCTGCCTCCTCGCTAAGTTCTAATTGTAAGGGATTTCTAAACGCCCATGAATAGCTTAAAATTTGTGGTGATTTAGGATTTAGGGATATTACATTGTACATTAGCGATATATCATAAGATATATATAATAAGAGTACATTTGTGCTATCTCCTTTGTATAAAAAGGTAATAATGGGAGGGTGATACGAACATGCAATATGTTCAATGCGCTTCCGCTTACAATGGAGGAAAACAATGCTGAATTGCGTCTAATTGGGAAATGGTTATTCAATAATTGTCTAATTAGATCCAGAACACTGCATGTGATATCGAATGTTTTGTCGATAAAATAGTATTCACATGAAAACAAAAAAAAGAGAAAATAAAATAGTAATATGCAAAAAAAAACATTTATTGCACGAAAAAGATAGTCACAAAACAAACGAAAAAGGGTAAAAGGGAGGACTAATTGTAAGTAAAGTGTAAATAAGGCCATAATTACACGATTGTGTTTACCAACTTTGCGATATTTCATTTTAAAATTCATTGCACGACAGAAGCTTTGGAAACAGATGTTTATCATACCCGTATCATGCAATGATTACGTCAGAATTGCAAATCCGAGAAGCAATTTTTTCCCTACGACATCAAGTAACTTGCAAAACTCACGCACGCGCACCACATCTCTGTCTAAGGTCGGGGAATAGGTCATATTAGAGAACTTCTCTGGGAATTATTCCTGGAACTTATGAATATATGTTTATTACCAAGGGGTAGGTGGTGTACAAGAAGCTGTACGATGGTATTGGAAAGATTTCACTTTCGAGGTTTAATAATAACCAGACAAAATGTTACTCTACTTGAAGTCCTCTGACCAATGGTCGAACAAGACACATCATTGTACTTACAATTAGTTTGGGATAATTAGCATCGTCCTGGGAATATGCCCCCTATTCTCGGGAGGAGAAGTGAGCCACATTTATAACTAATTGGGTAACTCTCTTCATATTTTTATTTAAACTAATTAATGGTCAATTTGTTTATTCAATTTTCTCTACATTTCAGGCGGTCATCTGGTCTCATCATTCTGGAATTGGCATGATTTGGGCAGTTATATGATTGCTTTGGGAATGTTCACTGCCTTCTGGTCTATCATCACGGCGATTTTCTACACGGTATGCTCCAGTTTCCTCAAGGCCAAGAACTGGTTAAGATGCATTGAATCTATTTAGTAACCTGATTATATCTTTATATTACATAGTTGGTCTTGAAATTGCGTTTTTAATATTATATTGCATGAACGGCTTCACCCCTTTTCCAGTATCCCTTGTACACGGAATCGCTCGGCTACCTCTCACTCTTCATCGAGGCGACTTTGGGTCTGCCACAACTGTTGAGGAATTGTCAGCGCAAGAGTACACAGGGAATGAGGTATGGGGGGTTACTGTACTCAAGTTATACCAATAACCTGAACCCCGACATTGATAACTGTAACGCATCAGAACGCCCTCGTTGTATGCACTCTCTACATCAAAAACCTACCATAAGCTTATGTTTGGCAAGAAATTCGAAGTTTGTCAAGCAGCGAGCTTCGTAATTAGCATCTATTCAAAACTAATTAGTTTGACGATTTGACTGCAATTGGTTTATTCGTGCTACCCTGGTAATGCTGAGCCTGAGTATGACCTGAGCAAAAAGATGTACAATTTCAGCATTCCGATGGTGTTAGCATGGCTGGCTGGAGACTGCGGAAAGTTGGCATATTTTGTGCTCAAGGGAAATCCGCTCCAGTTTTGGATGTGCGCCATTCTTCAGGTTGGTGAAATCTTCTTGTTTGCGAACAGTGATAGTATATATCTGGGTCATGAAACAAACGAATACATACAACATACCAGAATTTATACTAGTGGCTGGACAAGCATTCTTATCAAAATTAAACGTGAACAAATAGCTGCACGCAAAAAAAAATAGTCAGATACAAGGTAAAGCAAGAACCACTTGTAATACTAGGATGTCATAGTTTGTGAATTAGCGTATCTACCTGTGAACCTTATCGCTTTTCTAATTTCAGATCTCTGTCGACTGTTTCATAATGGGCCAAGTGATTGTGTATCGGAATGCGCGAACCAGCCTTCCCTACGACAACAACTCACCGCCCCAATCGATTATTGATTAATGGCCCCAATCGATTATTGATTAATGGTCCCAATCGATTATTGATTGCTGATTTGGATTTTCGATTAAGACATCGGTTATATTCATTACTTATTTGACATTGATTTATTCAGAAGGATCGTTCTTGATAGCAGACTACTACTCGACCTTGAATCTGTATATTTTTTCTTATGCATTGCATAGGAGCTTATTCCGTACATCGCTACGATCAACGATTTTAGACTGTGATTTTTGTATTAAGAAGCATAATGAATCCTATTTTGCTTGGTTTTTTTTCATTTCTTTACTTTGTGATACTATTTGAAGGCAAACTTTCTGTGTACTGGCCTTTGAATAATTGCATGCGCACTTAGGATGAGACCCATAAAAAGTAAAGTAGCAAATTTTCTCCTCGTTACTGTGATACAACTTTTATATTCATCGAAAGATCATATTTTTATACAGTCAACTATGGTGTCCGATGAGCCTCTCTCTACCTTACTTATTTTTTTTAGAAGTAGGCCAGCTCCGTTGAGGCATTTTATTGGGTTATTTTAATAAGGCGCAGGGGTAGCACCCAATTTAAGACTTGATCAGTGCAGCTGCTAATGCTCAAGATCTCAGACCAACAAAATTTCCCTTTTTCTAGATTTTCTTTCTTCGAAATATGTTTTTCCCCATGATTTATATTCTTATCAACTCAATTTAGGCACGCAATAAGTACCCTGACCCAGGTGCTTGCACTGTTTTATTCTCAAGGTTGTGCGTTTTTGTTTTATACTTCTTTATTTCTTTCCTGCATGTTTTTTAAATACATTTTATGCTTTTTTAGAGAGAATTTGTAACGTGTTATGATTTCCAATATCTTGGAAAGCGCTGCACGGTAAATTTTTTATACGGGAAACGTCTGCAGCAAGCATAACTTCTTTAAGAATAAGGCACAGTAGTATCCACCTGTTTTTGTTTATTTCTTTCATTTTTTATACAATTTGTGATTCAAATATGATCAAATTTCCTTTAGCCGTGATTATTTATTCTCAATAAACTATGAACAAACTCTTGTTGACTATTAAATAAATTTATGATGTCAACAAAAAAAAAGAACAACGAAAATAATTTAAGGAGACCTTTCGTACAACCCCCCATATTCATATGAACAGTAAACATCCTCAAGAAAAAATGATTGGTAAAACTTCAGGTCAAATCAACAAATGGAACTGTGAACCAAGGGGGGAAATAAAGGTAACCTAGCAACCAGTCAAATCTACAGTCAAGAATTGTAGAACCACACTATCTTACTTACGAGGCTCGTCCAACATTGCTTTAAAAGGACGTTGCTACCTGTATGCCTCTACACTACACATAAATGCTTGGTCAATTACCATGAATCACAAAAAAAGGCAAAACGCAAAACAGATCACATACGTCACATTGGTGATCATTCCGTCAGCGTGGGGGAGAACCACTACCGTAGGACCATCATTACAAAGGTAAACGAGCACTTACAATAGTTGTCATATCGGTAGACACTATATTCGATTCAAATACCTACGACCTACTCAATCCATCCTCCCTCATTCCATTGGTGAATCTGGTGCCCCTTCTTCTTCTGACTCCGCCCCTTCCGCTGATTTCTCATTCAAAATCACAAATTCTCGGGTGGAGAAGCCGAATTTCAGCACATCCTTTTCTTGCAACTCATAGTACCTAAAGTTTCCTGAATAATTAAAGGAGCCAAAGTAGGTTAAATAACAAATCTGACATCAACCTCTCTAAAACAACTTTCCTACAAAATTATCATATGCACCGTTTGTTGAGATTAAAAGAGCACACATATATGAATAAAAAAAACTTAAAACCAGAAAATATAGTATGTCGTAAAATAGAAACATGCCTCTGAGCCTCTATTCTGGTCCCATTCAAATAAGTTCCATTTGCACTGGCCAAATCCATCACGTACGGACACACTTTGCGCGATTTCGATCCATCCGCTCGCGTAAAGGGTACCGATCTGCAACACATTTGACTAGAAACTAGAACCGAAATTCAATAAGAACAGACAACAGACTCTTCCCTCTTCCACGTTTTTTAAAGGAGAACTAATAATGTACAATTATTTAGGCGGTATAAGGTTGAAAGGATCATCCCACAACATAGATCCTTCCGCAGCAGTCATTTTTGGATTGCATGTTTCAGGTGATTGGTAAAAGAATCGAAATGTCAAAACAGCGCTTCCTGCGTCCTTTAGGATCCTCACTCTTGTTATATCAATCACCTAGTTATAACACAGAAATCAAAGTTACTGCAGTAGTAAGGAAAACTGAAAAACTGCAAGCTATACCGTAAAACTGCATAGCTTGCAGTTAAAGCGACTCACCTATACTGTAATACGGCATGTTGCTTGCTGCAAGATGGGTGGTCTACTGGGAGGTCTGCCACCACCCGGTCTCTCCCCACCAAATATGCAGATTGTCTGTGAATGTAGAGCACGGGCAGGGATTCTTCACCCTTGAACGGGTACAGACGCCATCTGAACATTTTACATACACTTACAAGATGGTATAAATTGAAAATTTTAAAGACTAGGGTCCATGCGACTTAATTTACATGTGAAAAGGAGGGGTTCAGGTTCAGCAGGCATAATACTGTGATAATTATAGCTCTAAAAAATAGGATATCATCAGCGTTCAGAGCATATCACAACGTCATTTAAATTTCAACTACGGTATTCAGTAATGTGATTACAAAATTACAAAAGCAAAGTATTATCGATATCAGTAATATCAGCAACGCGATAAGTACAGTTGTACAGTAATGAAACTGACCGTAACGTGGGCTTCTTTGCATCATTCGGTTCATTGTACTTGATGACCACTCCGCGGAAAGTATTCGTGTCTTCAGTCAGCTTTCCCGAAAGGCCCAAGTTGACCTTTTCCTGAAAAGGTTGTGTATTGGGAACAATATATACTTGCATAAACAAGCGTATACGCGACTCAAAGGAACGTCGTAGCATGCCTTGGTCACTATGACATCACTATGACGTGCACTTATCCCATAACCATAACCGTCACATTACCATTTAATTGTCCCATATCAAAATTCAGATTGAACCAAAACATCATGTTTCAAACACATTATGAATCATAAGAAGGCTTTTTTCATGCACTCCATTCCTCTGGAACGACTACGATATCAAATCGATCGCGAAAAACCGATCAAGACATACCACCCACTATAAATTTCGTGAATAAAGGAAGGTCGTTTGACAAACACACAAGTTTGCAAAAATCTCCAGAAGTATGTGGCTTGACCTACCCACCACCCACTTCTATATGCAAATCGTAGAGGCGGGATGTGCTAAGCTCATGTCCTGACTTGAAACATTAAATAAATAAAAAACTCAAAGAAATCTCAACGCTACCATTTCCTCTGGCGGTATCTCTTCTTCTTTCTTCGGCTCCCAGTGTTCCGGCTTTCCCCAAATTTCCCTGGAATTTTTCTTAAAACAAACAAGAATACATTCAGATCGAAGAGGTGAAACTGTTCCACGGTACACTACTAAGCGAGACACGCAATACTACCTTATTATATAAATCTGGGATCTTGTACGATACACTCTACTAAAATGCAGACTGTTACTAGTTCAAGTTCCCGTGCACTAAACTATCCTATTTTACGTCTGGTCTAGAGCGGTTCGACCGACTGGTAAACTAAACAATCTCGGTTGTACTTCCACCAAAGATGGTTACCTTAAGAGTAAAGGGACATATGAAAGATGCCACCCACTTTTTCTCCTTTGTACCACCGCGTTCCTTCGTTGAATGTCGTTCTGGTTGCTCCTCTCCGACTTCACGTTTAACTAAATGCAGCAAGATGAACGCAAACAATCCGCATTATATGGTGAACTGCTGAACAAGTCACCACCACATTATCTGCCTCCAAGTCCAATTGCAGACTACAGAAATTTCTTATCGTCGCTCATCCCTGAACCCGTTAATAAAGGCCCCATGAAACACGACGATAGGCGTGATTAATTACTGACTTCTGGTAAAAAAAACCAAGTGTAAATTCTTCCAACAGCAAAATTGTCCAAATGCGGAACATCACTGTAGGTTACTATGAAGGGCCCATATCATATCATTTAAAGGGAATGTCAACCCGGGTTTGCATGTTGGGCTCAAACAAAAAATTAGATAAGAAGACAAACAATTTTAAATATATCTACTTCTCAAAAGTCACCTCTATCTAGTCCATACGACTTTCCTTTCTCATTGCGCTCCGGCACTTGGTCCCGCCCTCCTCTGAAAACAATGGGAATTTTACCACACGATACAGATTCGGCATGGAAACTACTATCTAGGAATGAAAGCGACTGTGATAGTGTGAAGTGATGGTTCGTTGCGGAACACTGAAAATTATGAAGGCGCCAGGGATGGGGCTAGAGCGTAGCTAGGCTAGACCCTACACCTTCTTTCTCTAGAACTATTCAACTATTACATGAAGTAACGGAATACGGAATTACAAATTACACGCAAGTGCGGCTTACAGAAGATCACTCCCATCGGTTCCTACAGTACACAAGAGTCAAACAACAGATCAAGAATGAAGACATAATAACTACCTTGGTGGACTATCCCATTTCGACGAGTCTTTGGCATCGTCTCTCTTCTCCCTACTCTTTTGTCGACTTCCATCTCTCTCCGTGCTCCGTTCTCCCTCATCCCTTCGACGTCCTAACTCTCTTCTCCCATCCCTTCTTTCTCTCCCTGTGTCTCTTTCCCCTCTGTCTTCTCGCCGTCTATCATCACGTGGTCGAACGTCTCGATCCTTTCTGAAGATAAATGTTTCGAATAAAATTAAAACCAGAAATGTTTTAAACTATACAAACAATAGTGGTAGAACCTAACAATGGTTTATCAGTGATAATATTTGTTTGTGCTATGCAATCATACAGTACAGAGCGTAAACTGTGGGATAGGTCTGCTAGAATAACATTTGAAAATGCAACTAGTTAATATATGATAATACATGCAGGATCCGGGATTTTATGGTTGCAGTTTGCAGTCGCACAATGAAAGATTTCAAATAATTCAAAGAAACCGGTGCAACTGAACCTTATACCTTACCTTGGCCTCCTTCGATCTCTGCTCTCCTCCACTTCCCTTCTGTCTGGTCGACGATTCTCTCTCCCTTCTGGGGACCGTCTCTGTTCCTCTCGTCGTCGGTATCTCTCGGGTACATCTGGAGAGACTCTCCTCTCTCTTCGCTCTCTGTCTCTATCATCTCTTCTGCGCGGCTCATCCGGCCGTGATCCACTCCTTAATGTAATCGATAAATCTAAAAACCGATGTCAACAAAGAGTGGAGAACAAAATTCCTATCCGTGAATTGAAGAGCTATACAGTACCCAACGACAAACAAACCTCCGAGGTGGAGATCTAATCACAGGGGATTTTCTCCTTAGAGGGCTTCGAGATCGTCTCCTGTAAATAAATGAGGTAGAGCTGGAGGTCAACTTTGACTTGATTTTGTGCTTTTCTTTTGGTACATTTTAATATCCAAGTTAACTATGCCTTTCCCACATTCAACGCACTGATAATAACTTGAAACACCTATAAGTATACTAGCGAAAAACAAACCATTTTAGACGTTATCTAATAGCCAAAAATAAAAACAGGTGTTTACTAACCTCTTCACACGTGGACTTCGGCTTCCGGAGCGCGATTTCCTTCGAGCACTTTCAGATGCCGTTCCACTAAAAGAAGCCAAATATAGTCAATAAAACTAAACCATTAGATAAAAACTCACACGTATGTATAATTAATTGAAACGTGAATTAAGGTAGACACGATGAGTTGCTGTGCATTTACACTACCCTACCCTTTAGTATTCATTACGCACAATTTTGGAAAGAAGGGTTAGTAATTGGTTAAAAAAACAAGCACCCACTGTTTTGGACTCCCGGATTTGGAGCGTGCTGCCCTAAAAGAAAAAAAATGAACTTGAACGTATGCACTCAGAAATACAATAAATACGGTGGATTAGCTAACAACTCTCAAACAGCTAAGCAAATGGGGCGAAGGCGGTCCGACATTCTATGGGCGCATTCGAGATGGACATTTTCCTACTTTTTACGGAAAAGAAAAAGAAACCTTTTTGGTTCGAGATGGACCCCCAGATATTTTGCATTTTTTTTTTCGGTGTCCATCTCGAACCACTTTTTTCTTTTCTTTTCCGGAAAATGTCCATCTCGAATGCTGCGCCCTAAGGGCGCGTTCGGGTTGCTCTTTCCGAAAGAGAAAGAGGCAAAAACCCCGTTCGGGTTGGACCTTTCCGAAAGGATTTAATGCTTTGTGAAAGTGAAAAGTACAGTACACACTTTCCGTGAACACGCAGGGGTTTTCGTTTTAAGATTTGAATCGGTTTAATTGTGCACGGTGCATTTCCTTCCGGTCTTGTGCACGTACTGTCATGTGCCTGCGGGCAGGTCGGCGGTCGGGAAAAAATACAATTCCGAAATTATGCACAAGTGCGCAGACCGTGCACATTCAAATAAAAATAAAACCCCTGCGTGTTCACGGAAAGTGTCGGAAAGTGTGTACTGTACTTTTCACTTTCACAAAGCATTAAATCCTTTCGGAAAGGTCCAACCCGAACGGGGTTTTTGCCTCTTTCTCTTTCGGAAAGAGCAACCCGAACGCGCCCTAAGGGGCGATCTACATGTTTCACTGACAACGTAACACGCAATAAACTACAGAGCTAGGTAGATCATTGATACGGTCTCTGGGTGAATTTAAAAAAAAACACAAGCTAAACAGGTAAATACATAGAGCTTATAAACACTAAACTAACCGTGGACTCTCTGGTTCCCGTTTAACGTCACGCTTCGTAATAGGACTCCTGGACAAATTCTTACGTTCGCTTCTAAAATATAAACAATGTTAGAGAGGCGAATATTATGATTTTTACCAAAGACAAACAAACAATCGAGGGAATAGGCAAAAAATATAATATACTAGGTCACAGAGGTGCATTCTAACCAAAATAGTGCACCACTTCCAGTAAAAAGAAAATCCGAAAACGAACACAAACTTACTCTGGACTTTCTGGTTCACGTTTCGGCGAGCGCAAACCTCCCCCCGTTGCAGTAGTTTTCTAAACAGTTAAACTTACAAAAAGACAGTAATTTCACATGCGAGATTTATTTATTAGAGACAGTTCGTGGGAGATTTTTCGCGGCACGTTCAAAAACGATCCAAGTATGTCCAGTACTCAGTACTCACTTCTTTACGCGGTGAAGGGGACGAATCGGAACCAGAACCAGAGGCTGAACCCTCACTGTCTGATGACGAGGAGGACGCAGAGCCGGAATCTAAAAATCATAATATTGATAACATAATAATTTCATGTCGTGCTCGAGTATATCTCTTCCATAATTCCACAAACCATAACACCAGTCAAAACTGATTACAACATAGTGACAACAGGTACGGCGCCTTGACAAAATTCTCGCACTAAATGTATTTGTATCTTTAGGTTTTCACGAATGCACAAAAGACGACTTTCATTTCAATACCTGAAGACTGAGACTGCCCTCGGCGAGAAGAGCCCTTCTTTTCCGACGCGTCCGAATCGCTCATAACTATAATCTCACAGTAGAGAAGAGCAATTACCAATATTCTTATAGATAGTTAAGGTACGTATGATAACGGTGGGTAAATACATAAGTAAACAAAGAACTGGTGCCCTGGAACAGGCTTTTCAGAATACGTACAGTGACCTTACATTCTTTGTAAACACTTTAATATAAAAATAGCTTTAAGGAATAACAATTAAAAAACAATCTAAAAAGATACACAGAACAACAAAAGAAAATTGAAAACAGCAATTTATGCACATTTGGTGCAACATGCGGAATAGAAAAAGTGTCCCGAGTGGACGCAGAAATAGTACTTAATTTTGAGAGATACAGACAACACAAGCATCATACACCTTTAAAATAGGGAATATTTTTTTTTTTTGCAAATGCAAAAATTTGTTACTTTTATTATATTGTTTGCAATATTTGTTTATGTTTTTCTGCTTCGGAATGATGATTAAAATGTGGAATCTCTCATTTGACTTCGTTTTGTTGAGCAACTAATGCTACTTTTATAGTCCTTCATTTAGATAGGAGAATGTTTAAAAAATTTTCCGAAGAAGAGGATGTGAATGGCAGCGTTCTTCTTAAGTCCAGTGTCCAGAAGAAGATGCGTGCCAAAATTCTGGAGCAGATGCCCCACATCGAACCCTACATCGAGGAAATCTTGCCGAAGAAGGAAGCCATCAAACTAGTGAAGTGTCGCGATCACATTGAGATGTTGCAGGGTCCGGATGGTCATGTCCAGTTCGTTTTGCTTCGAGAAGGCGCCTTCGCACCCACCCTGCGTCTCCTCCACAAGTATCCCTTTATCTTGCCGCATATGCAGGTGGACAAGGGTGCCATCAAGTTTGTGCTTAACGGAAGTAGCATAATGTGTCCTGGATTGACGAGCCCTGGAGCCAAGACCACCGACGGTGTTGATAAGGGCCGCGTTGTTGCTGTGATGGCAGAGGGTAAGGAACACGCTCTAGCTATTGGAATGATGGCCATGAGCATCGATGACCTACGCCAAGTCAACAAAGGAACCGGTATCGAAAACGTCCACTATCTTAACGATGGACTTTGGCATTTGACTGCTAAACCTTGCTCCAAATAATTTGTTAATCATTCCCCCTTAGTATCATAGTGGTCAATTTTAAGCCGTTTCCTAAGTTGTTTCTTTGAGTCTATGCAATCCCGGTATGTATTTATTCAAACTTTCGGGTCTTGCGGCGGCGGCCTCATTGCTCTACTGGATAAATTTATATTTTGCTTCCAAATTGAAATCTTGGCTTGTTATCGTTGAAGTGCTTTTGTTTTTATGATGCTTTCCTTATGTTCCCGTTGGCCGCACTTTGTGATTTTGTTGTTGTTTTACTTATTAAATAAATTATTTTAAGGATGTTCCGGATTTGCGTCAGGCGACTGGCCACAGAAGCTGAGGCTGTTTCAAATGGGAGAGGGAAAGTCAAAATACCTGCGTCTATTCCGGTAAGATTTTGTTCACGGGATATGACTGATTTTTCTCGGTGGGTTAGCTATAAAGCATCGTAAAGTCATGTGAGCCACTTTTTTTTGGCTTCCGGGTGGTCTCCTCTATTCTAGCGGTGATCTCTAAGGAATAAGCAGTTCGTCTACCTATGTACCGGGAATAATTTACTGGGTTTTCTGCGAGCTGTACTAGTAGCTCATGATTCATTATATGCTACAAGAAACATTCATATCCAACCTCGAAATGCTGATTCATGCTTTCTCAGCGGTCGTCGACGTCTCTTCTGTCGGCGATTTCAAGCACTGTCGGCGTAGATCAGACGGCACCCCATTTTGCCTTCATCGATGATCCAACCACGATTCCGACTACTCCAAATAATATGAGAAACTACTACATGGCCAAGGTACGTTCTCTTTTGTCTTCAGCTTGAATGTTGTCTGTGACCTTTTGTAAGTAGCCAACTGCTAACGTCCCAATCCCAAACCATACCCTGGTTATTTTGTTTTAGCATAATGTCGTATTTGTTATATTTTATCGTCGTGTATATTCCCGTTTTTAAGGAAATGGGCAAGCGTTCAGCTCGACAGTTGGCTGAGGAATGGCCGACTCTCTTCGCTTTCGACCGCGACGTACCATATTTGACAGCATTCAGGCCGGAAAAGAATCCAGATCCCGCACAGGTATGTATTCCCCAGACCCCAGTATTCTTTCGTACTATGAGTTATGTGGAAAGCCTAAACATACGCGAGGTGATTAGATGGTCCATTCATGTCATTTTTTGTATGATTCAGCCGTTCAGCCATTTAGTTTCATTTTTCATTACATCGTCGTTGTAATAATTGTAGACAATTACAGGTGGAGCCAACAGAAGATAATCTCTTGAAGATGCTCGATTCCCTTTGCATCAATGATGCCATTCAATTGTATGAGATAATCCGATCTAAGGATATCGAGGTCTCAAAGGAGGCACAGGTAATTGCACAGAAACAATTATAAAACATTGTACTTTCATCATGTGTTCATTAGAGACAATATGTTTGAGAGTTAACTATGAATGTACGCATAAAAGACCTTACATACTTACATTTCAGATAAGAATGTTGCAAGCATGTGCTTATTACAACTGTGCCGATCCACCGAGTTCAGAATCCGAAGACTGGCCTGGGCTGCGAACTTTCGGAGAGGACGCTCCTAAACAATGGGTACAGGTATGGTGTGGTTCTCTCTGGTCATGTTTTTTTTACTAATTGAAACCGTGAAATTAATCCTTCAGAAAAGTGTTGGGTGAACTGAGGCTTGATTTTTCAATTGGTTACCCTCTGGGACCAATTACAGATTGTATATTTCGTAATTTGAAACTTCTGGAAACTGCATTTACTCACTGGGGCCATGAATTGATTACTTTATTCCTTTTAATTATATTTTAGGCAAATCTAGCCGACCTTCTGTATGAAGTGCTACCAAAAACGAGAGAAGTAAAGTCTCTTATGGTGGCTGCTCTTTGCAAGTACCGCACATCGGCAAGTCTGCAAACCGCAAGGACTATCTTCAAGGTACGTTTTCTTTTCATTGGTTGTTAGTTGTTAATTCGTTCACTTTTGCTTTTGGTTGCTACACTATGCTACATTTATTACGTACAAAGTATTGATCTAACTTAAAACGGTGTCCAAACCCCAGACGTTTCAGGATTTGTTCAGTTCACTAATTCAGTAATAACCTTTTTCAGCCTTTTTGTTACAGGAAATGCTGAACGATAAACAAATCCCCACCGTTGAAGCTTTCAATGGATTGCTGAGAGAAACAGAGTATAAGGTTTGTGTTTGCTTTGTTTTTTCTTGACTGCAAGTTTACAGTAAATATATAAGTTCATGTATAAATTGATAGATTCCCATTCCTCTCTTCATTTTCCGATGCTGATCCGATATTTTGCTGTTTTATAATATGTTTACCGATTGCTTGCGATCAGCGATGTTTCCCTGTTTGTTCAAATATATGAAATGCGACCAGCGTTTGTTTCTTCTATCTTCTATCTTTGATACTTTGATACGGTTGATACTTTCTAAGTCTAAGACTCAATTGTTTGCAATAATTTGTTGAGTTGAGAAGTTTACCTTCTACCATGTGATCTAGGGGTACGCTACTCGTTACTGGATAATAGCCATTAGAATAATCCGGAGCCAAAAGAACTGGTTTCCAATGCTAAGTTACAGGAGAGCAAGGATTTGCTAAACAAGATGAATACGGCCGGAGTGCTGCCCAATGTCCACACATTTGAGAACTTGTTGTTCTCCGCGGGAAAGGTGGGTGCTATTCCATATTAGAACAATTTTTATTAACATTGTTTGATTTGATGATAGGGCTCTAGCTATGGATGTGGTCATTTGGTGCAATTAACGCTGTGTTGTATGAACCAAAATTCCAACTTCCAAAGCTTGTGTGCTCGGTATTCTTCTGTGAGCGACTAAGTGTGTGAGTTCTAGTTGTAAATGCATTTGATATTTCGTTTGCACTAGGAAAACTAAATTGTATTGTTAGTTATGCAATCCAGTAGAGGTTTTGAGTATGTTGCATGTGTTTCCAACAAACATGAAGTCTATGATTTTAGACTCGGAAAGTAGCAGATCGTGTGAAGGCTTTCCGCGAAGTGTTTGGGGAAATGCAAGCCGCTAAGATTTCGCCGTCACTGGCGTGTGCCAACAGTGTGCTGTCTACATTCATTGTGAGAGAATCGGAGCAAGAACAGAGCAAGCACAAGTCACATGATGATACAACACAGGTGGCGTTTTGGTTTCAATTTGGTTTGTAGATATCTTTTGTTTTCTGTTTGGCTACAAAAAAGAAACCCCCAAAGTTTGGGGGGTTTCTTTTTTGTAGTTGGTAGATAAAAAGATCGTCGTCTGACGTACGTGATACGGTCAACAATATGAGTATGAATATATCCATTAGTAGTGTAGATAGGGTACTTAGTAGTCTCTTCTATAGTGCTATCTAGATACCGTAACTTTGTAGTCTACAAGTTGTAGTTTGTTGTATTAATTACGCTGTGGTACAATGCCTGCCTCAGGCAATTAGGCAATTAAACACAGTTACAATTGTGTCTAGCGCGCGTGTAGTTTCGCGCCTGTTTTCTGTTCGTGTATAAAAGGTCGCTATGGCCTGAGTGGGGGGGTCACTCGGCGACTTGTCACTAGTCAGTTCGACATGTCTCTATCTCTAGTTATTGATTAGATTTTTATAGGTTTATCATTATCCCGTATATTAATTTAGAAGTTACAATTTATATATCTTACTGTAAATAAGCATTGTTCCGTATAGTTTATTATAATTTAAATCAAAGTAAATATTTTATGTTTACCCGTGTTTGTGTACGTCACTACAATTGTTGTCTTTGTCTGTATATATGTTCACATTTGATTACTTGGCTGGGCGTAGGTCCATTGTATACTTGGGATCTTTCGTGGAAGATTCCCTTAGACATTCGTTCTAATTCTAATTGTTTAATCAATCGCTAATTTTATATTGGTGCAAGGGCAGAAGGCTGTACTCCGGTACAACACCTTTTGTTCCAACTCATTTGCAAAATGTTTAGTTGTATGCGATCACGTGGTTGGCTGAATTTATGGGTTACTTTGAGCAATCGTCTGGACTTGAGGTCGGTTTTATTTCTAAACCAGTGTGTTATTTTTTACTGACGGAACACGAATATAGAATACCAGCCGTTCGAAGAGCCCTACGGGCTCTTCTCCGACTGGAGGAATCGGCCTTCGGCCGATTTTACACATTGTTTAAAAAAAAGGAATTTCTACAAAGATAAAAAAACTTTCATTTACGTTTATTTGGAAACGTATAATTTGGTTCTGGACTTCAGCGTTTTTGCAAATCATGCAAATTTGCTATCGCACTTCTCTTCTCCTATAATATCTCCTAT
Source organism: Pelodera strongyloides (assembly GCA_036852015.1). Taxonomy (NCBI): domain Eukaryota; kingdom Metazoa; phylum Nematoda; class Chromadorea; order Rhabditida; family Rhabditidae; genus Pelodera; species Pelodera strongyloides. The sequence continues at coordinate 325,395 of JAANDG010000046.1, forward strand.
AATATCCTCGACATATAAGCTAGCATAGCTCAACAGGTAGAGCGTTGGACTGTGAATCGAGAGATTGTGTGATGCTGTGGGTTCGAATCCAGCCAGCTGTAAAGATTTTGTATGTTCTCTTTCGATTGTGAATAGAAAATTTTCTTTATGAAAGGACCAGCAGTTCGAAGAGCCCTACGGGCTCTTTTCCGACTGGAGGAATCGGCCTTCGGCCGAATGTTTCCATTTAAAAAAAGGATTGCTACAATTTAAAAAGTTAACTCTCGTCTCTTTCTCCTCCCACTCATTCACACGTCACTGATTGTGGAAACGTATAATAATCAGTTTGGATCACCACTCGACTAATGCTACCATGCAAATTTGCTATTGAAGGTGCTGTATGTAGGGCAGATAATTATCCTTGTGATAAGCTAGCATAGCTCAACAGGTAGAGCGTTGGACTATGAATCGAGAGGTTGTGCGCTGCTGTGGGTTCGAATCTCGCCAGTGGCAATGATTTTGTATGATCTTTGACTGTAGAAAATTTTCTTTATGAAAGGATTTCGTTGCGTGCATACAAACAAAAGACCAAGTAAACTCTTCTCCTTTATATAATAAGATTTCGTTATGTTGACACAAACAAAAAAAGTAAACTCTTCTCCTTTATATAATAAGATACCGTTGGAGTGTGACTTGTGAAATTTAAATATTTGATGCTAAATTGGATTTTTGAACCAAAATTAAGTGTTTTTATCGTTGTGTTTCATGAAGTACATTAGAATAAGCACACTGTTTGTATGCATTGATTGTTTTAGTGGAGGTGGACTATAATAACTACTGGCAAATTTGCAAATGGGTGGTTATTTGGTGACTTGGCCGGTTTTTGGTGGTATGAGCTGCTTGACTTCTATTTGTAAGCTGTTAGCTAATAGTCTATGATTGGTTTTAAATTATCGGTGACCAGTCGCCAAATTGGTTTTCTGTCGGTGAACAATTTGGTACCGGATGGTTCGTCCTCCTGTATTGTATTTAGTTGATTCAAGCGAAGTACCGGCCGGTTTTTGAAACTCATCTCAACCACTTGCATTCCTATGCATTTATGTAACGAAGGATCTAATCGGGGTCTAGTTTTTATTCTAAGTTTTGCTCATTTGCGTATGCTGCGTAAGAAAGCAGGTGTACACAATGCGTTTCAAAAACCGGCCAGTATTTCGCTTTACATGTTTTCCAGGCGCAATCCATCGATGATACGGCCTTCTTTACGACGGCAATGCGGCTTTGCTACAATTGTGCCAATGTGGAGATGGCCGACCGAGTTCTTACTCTTTATGAAGCGCCAATGAATAGTGTCAAATTACCGGCGTTGAGTGCTCAGAATATGTAAGTTCCTTTTTATTTACTGTAACTTGGTTGGATAGAAAGTAACGCGGTACTGTACTGTTCGCGTGTAATGTAAAGTCTCAGCATTCTCTGCTAGTGTATCCTTTGTTGAAACTTGCGCCACCTGGATATAGTTATTATTCTTGTATAATGTTCGCGGTTTCGTTTGAGTTGTCTTTGTCTTTCAGTTTCTACAATAGATATCTTTTGCTATTTGTGGAAAAGAGTGTAAATGTTGATGAGATCGAGAAAGTCTACAAGGTGAGATATTTTAAATTTTGTTTTATCTCGAATAAGTGTTTGTAAGGTGTTTTTTATGATATTTTTGAAATTGAGAGTAGAGGATTAACGCACTGCTTTATATGTAAACATTAATTAGGTTTAATTTAAGAGTTCAGCTGTTTTATTTCAGAGTTTTGTTCCCCGGCTCGTCGGTGTTACGCGTACGCTAACACAGGTTGTGTGCAACAAGCTTGCCGTGAGTATTTCATTTATTGTCTCGTGACTGTATGCTTTTACCGTGACTAGTTTAATTATTCTGCACTAATTTATTTGATAAATTAACGTGGAACGTGAGGACGAAGCGGGATTGTAGGTTGTAGTATAGCGCGAGATAGCCTTTGAAGGTGGAATCTGTAGCCTAACAATAAAGAGTAATTATGGGTTAATTGGTGCTCAGTTTTCTCCGCTTTTAAAACATTTAACCGTGCTTTATGCAGGCCGTCCCCCATTGGCCACTTCTGTTTCGTGTGATTGAGGATGGAATTTGTGCCCGACAAATGGCTGATATCAGAGTATCACAGTCATTCAGACAATTGCTCATTAAGACGGATTATGGAGTAGGTTCTTTTTCGCTATTTTACTGTTTATGCGTGGAGAGAAACGAACCGAGATGGCTCGCTTTGTCAGTACTTAAATGCAGGAGAACTCATGATTGTATATGCTTATTTCGTTTCAACTATCGTGCAAGAGGATATATTTATAAGTGAACGAACGTTTGTTTCACTTTTCACTTACTAGCTATGTCTGAGTGTATGTGTATAAACTGTTAACCTTCGGTAAGGACATGTTTTTTAATCATACAGTTCTGCAGTTCAAAACACGATGTTTCTTATTTGGCTATTTTTTTCGACGAGCTAGCGATGCATTGTTTCAATGTTCGATAGTATATTGTGTATTGGTGCAGAAGGATTGAAATTTTGAATCCAGGGACGTTTATCGTCACTTTATTGTTGTAATCATATAATGATTATAGGTCTTGTCACCTGCTGAACGTGAGCAATATTCCCGACTCGTTGTACGACTTGTCGATATTTGGACCGAGTTCAGTCGCTTCACCGAGGAATACGCAAGGAGAATGCAGATCAAGATGAGCGCCTCCTCTGTGAGTTTTGATTTTTTATTGTTTAGAACTTAACATTTGTGTGATAATTATTACCACATTTGGGTTGTTAAAACAGTGAAGTGTGAAGGATAAGCTGTAATAACCTTGTCCCGATTCCGTGTAGAATGAGGGTCTGCTCCTAGTAAGCGTTGGAATAGTTAGATTTGCATGTATTGTACTTTGTTGGGTTTTGTAGAGGATCTTGTGTTCAGCTCAACTCAGCTGTTTATCTCTATTTCCAGTTGACTGAGTGTGCTCTGTTGTTGCTTCGTGCGGGAGAGGAGGATCGGGCCTATGCACTTTTGGATGTACTACTTGATCCCCAACAGTCACAGGTATACTTTGAGACTGCAGTCATTTTATAGTTTGTGTTTTTTTTCTGACACAACTGCAAAAATGACCAGATGAAAGTACGTAATAGTGTTATAAAGTAAGGACTGTACAGTCATGAGTCCTAGTATCATTTAACAGAAAAAAATTTAAAGTTTCAGTCGTTGGGTGCTCATGTTGAATCATATTATTATGATTCGTTTGAAACGATTCATTTGTTCATGTCTTGGAGTCTTTAGGGTGAGAATGCAACTGTGATGGCCTCTGGTCACGGTCGTTACACGGCCGTAATGGAGTTGTTCGAACACGCTCTCCGGAACAAAGATACACTGAAAGCAGCCACTTGTCTACAGGTTTGTTATTGAATGTTGCAAATGGTTTTGCTTAGAAAAAGTTGTTTGCATCTCATATCTTGGCCCGAAGATTGTTTTGCCAAATAGTTGCTAATTCACGTTGAATTTGACTTGGACAAATGGAGTAATTGTGGTTAGTAAGGTAAGGACTTATTTTTGTTGGTTTTACGTCGCCAGGGTCGCCATTAGAGATTATGCTCTTTCATGGGGAGTACATTTACATTTAGATGTTTTGCGAAAAGAATATAGGAAAAATTAAGGGGCCATTTTATTTTGAGTACTGATGATGGGCACATTTTGAGGTTCTTTCTCTTCAACTGCCACAGAACAAATTGGAACCATTAGCCGAGAGAATACTACAACGGTGTCCAGTAACTACTCAACAGGCTTCCATCATCCACGGGTTTGTAAGGCTGCGACCGCAGTAATGACCTGACATCTGTAGTGTGTACGTGTGTAGTATGTTGAGGTGATATGTACTTTGTAGTCTGTAGCTTCAAGAATACTATCTAGAAGTGTACATGTGCATATCTTTATGAATTGTGGCATGTGAAGTGTAATGTCACAAGGTGTTAGGTATGTATTGTAGGATGACGTAGCCCAATGTAATTATACGAACAAGAGTATGTAGTTACCTGGTTACGTTTGATTACCTGGTACCATACTACTATTATTGCAAATGATGAATTTAATCATATGTGGGTTTCCATGTTGCAAGAAATTATGTTCTTGGATTTTGAAGAGTTAAATCGATTATGGTTTAATCCTGGAATCCTGGTCGTGTTTATTTCTCGATCTTTATTTATCAAATCATTAAGTTGACTGTTCTTCGCCTCTTTATATTCGTGATATTAATGTAAGGCGTTAGGTTTAGGTGTCTCTTTCGTAACTATGAATTCTATGTTTTTTGTTTATGTACACACTTTATTCTTTTGCTCACGCCTAATGTTGTGGTGTTTATTTATTGCACCAGTGTAGTAATACAGTGATCATATATCTTCCTCCCACAAGTAATCTAATAAAAATCCAGTAGCTGGTAGTTCTAACTGAACTGCCTTGGTGATAATTTAACCCAGGAATCCCAGGCGTCTTTTATATGCCCTTTGTTGTAGGTTCTAGATTTGTTAATAGGCATAGGAGTAGAGTTGTAGACAGTTGTTTTTGTTTGTTTCCTTTTATCATTTAAAATTTATTGTTACTTGTATATGTTTGAAAGTAAGGTCAATAAAAAGGCTTTTTTAACTTGTTGTCTATTTAATTGGGCTTGAAACGTTTTTGTTTATAGTTCTTGAAGGGAATAGACCGGCAAGTTTAAACAGTTAAAAGTAGAAGTACGGTAATTTGAGCAAGAAGTCGCAAGTACTGTTGTCGCATAAGCAAACAACAACACTTCGCAAAGTCTGAACAAAAGCTTTGTTTCATATAAAGTTTAAGATTTCAAAGTCCGCTTAAAGATAAGCCTTGTTTTTGTCCTTTTTTTGTCGTCAAAACATCGGATCGAATTTGCAGAAAAGATACGGTAAAAAGAGGGTCGACAGAAAGACGAAAAGATATAAAAGGGGTGGTGATCTAACAGAATAACACAGCAAAATGACATACACAAAGTATCTTGTTGCCTTCACAACATTCTCCTGCGGAGCTGTGGCTTTTGCTGCCATTCTATCTCTGGCCTACTTGTATCAGGACATCAACAACTTTGTCACTGATGCTAAGGGAGAGCTGGCCGAGTTTACTGTAAGTTTATCCTGTTTGGTTAAAGCGATATGACACGTGGTTTTGAAACGTGTGTTAGAGAACTGCATTTCCGTGTGTTATATGAGACACCGAGTTTGTGTCATACATGAGAATGCAGTTGTCAAGCATATGTTTCAAGTGTTCTGTTCTTGGTGTTGCATATGAGAAAATAATAGCCCGTATTCTCGGGTCGACGGAAACGTTCCGTTTGGGAAATCCTTTGTATGCAAATTTTTCGACTATCTAGACTAGCTGGAGGAAAAATTTGCATACGAATGAGCTCCCAAACGGAACATTCCCGTCGACCCGAGAATACGGGCTATTGATACCCAGGTAAAAGTCTATGTTTCACAGTCTGGTTATCTTAGCGTGTGCATTGCACGACTAGTTATCCTGTGATAGTACATGGCATTTTACTAAACCAAACGTACATTCATTGAACGGTTCTTTAACAAAACATAGTGGGACTTTTGGAGATTTTGATGTGTAGTTATTATAAGGTCATAATACATATGGTCTTAATTGCAGAACTACTCGAACGAGGCATGGGACGACATGATTCTTTCAATCCAAAGTGATGGTATCAGTGTGAGTGCCCGAGCTGGATCTACAGTCTTCGGACGTCATAAGCGTTCTGGTGACAAGTGTAACTGCGGGGAACAGGCTAACAATTGCCCTGCCGGACCTGCCGGACCTCCTGGACAGGCCGGAGAACCTGGAAAGGACGGTGCTCCCGGTCAACCTGGTAATGCGGGAACTCCCGGAGTATCTACCAAGGTTGAGGACGCGTATGGTCAGAACTGTATCGTGTGCCCCGCTGGGCCTCCTGGACCTCCCGGACCCGATGGGGAAGCTGGACCCGCGGGAACTGATGGTCAACCCGGAAAGGATGGAGAAAAGGGCAAGGATGGTGATGATGGAGCTGTTGGCGAGCAGGGAGACGCTGGAACCGACGGACATCCTGGAACTGATGGACGCCCAGGAATGCCAGGCAGAAACGGACGCAAGGGACATGGCAAGCCTGGAAAGCCTGGACGTCCTGGTAGAGCTGGAGGCCGAGGAAAGCCTGGAGCAAAGGGTGAGAATGGTGGACCTGGTAAGGATGGAGAGCAGGGACCTGCGGGAGAGGCTGGACAGGACGGTGAGCCCGGTGTCGACGGAAAGGACGCAGAAGATGGTAAGGACGGACAGCCTGGACCCGATGCCGCCTACTGTCCCTGCCCACCCAGGACTGGGGAGGTTGAGAAGTCCCAGGCTCAAGGAGGATATGATTCGCCTGTATCTGGATCTGGAGCTACTGCAGCAGCCTATGACGCTGATGCGGCACCGGCGCCATCACCCGCTACCGCAAGCGGATACTAAAAACCGCAACTGGGCGAGGGAAATTCTCCCTTTAATTAATTTATTATTTATTGTTTTGAGTAAATAAACTGATCAAGATTGTCTGTTGTCACATCGTAACTCCTTACGCACAACGCGCAATAGAACAGTTGTTTTAGGCTTCAAACAACATATTTTGACCCAAGAATAGGCACTGTTTTGCCGAATTTGTTGCTACACATTTTTCTTTCTCTCTTTTTGTGTTACCTTGAAATTAATCTTTAAAAAATGTAAAGTACCCTGAAATCCCTCCTGGCCCTAGCCCGAAGACGTCGAGCAATTTGTCATCTGGAACGCGTCGCCTACTGCTCAGGACCTCTGCGGAACATGTCATAAGCAAACATTGAATCTGTATTTTCACCCTTGAATAAAGGAGCGCGCTCTTGAAGCGTAAAAGAAATTTTTGTGAAAGTTCTCGATTCGTTAGTATGCACAAACAGAAAATATATTTTTCTTGCGCATCTTTATCCGGATCAACAAACTGGCATAGGAGGCAGAAAAGTGGTGAATAATTTATTAATTTCCTGTATCCATTACAACTCTTCCTTGGTCACAGCGGACGTGGGCAACAATTTGGGTCCTTTTTCGATTAAAGTGGCTGCCTCGTCGTTTTCCTGAATGCAAATAATTACAATTATGTTGGCACAAAATTTGTTCGGGAAGGCACTTTGTTTGTATAAATTTATTTCTGAAAGAGAGCTTTAGAAGCGAACTCGCGCCATTGGAGTACTAGTCGCACCGACTCCAGTTGTATAGGCAGTATAGATCACATAAACAGAGGCCGTATTCACCAACACACAGGGAGCCCTCCCCAGGGTCATGAGCTCTCTAAATCTCTTCTGCCCCCGCACTGTCTAGCAACTCTTTAGCTCCCTGGGGAGGCCAGGGATGACTCCCTGTGTGTTGGTGAATACGGCCTCAGAAAACTAGAAACCTCGTATGTGACCACTCCGTCGTTGTTGAAATCAAGTATCCACGCGAATCCGGGGTCTCGCTTCCGACCCTTAGCGATATCCTAAATATGCACTAATTAGAATAAGGTAATTAGGTAATTTCAGTTAGAACTACCCTTTCAGGTAATTAGAATTTTGTTTATTGAGATTTGTTTGGAACCCAGCCTGCCGGCTCTTTCAAATCATTTTCCAGCTTCTCTACCTTTTTGTGGTTCTTTTCCATTAAAGCCTCGTCACGGTTCATAATCTTTTCGAATTCATCAAAAGAAACCGAGTCATCGCCAGTGATGTCAAAGTATCTGAAATTGATTTGTTTGATAGAGACAAAAGTGTAAGATGTAGACCGCTGTTTAGATAATCGTTGGCTAAGGTATTAGTGAAATCGGGGGTTGTGCTTCGCGTCCTACAACTCCAAAAATACTGTTTTTCCGTGTTACTCAGCTTGCTACAGTAACCAGATGAAGTGCACCACCTACTTGATATAATAATTGGCTGCCAACTCGCTGTCAATATCCTCATTTGTCCAAGTCTTTCCAAAATTTCTCTTCATCGAACCGTACCAGTTGACCAGCTGAAATATTCTGTCATTGGCCAAAACTGATCACTTGAACAAGCTGTCTGACATAAAACAATGCCATGCCGATTGCACCTCTTTGATTGGATTTGTCTTGTCTTATCTTGGTTTGAATGTCATGTTTTGGCTTGAAAAGTCAGTGTTTGAAGTTCACTTTCAACATTTTCTCCTCGCAAAAGATGCGTACAGAGCGCCGCGACTGTCAAAGGAATGAATAAACAGGAAGTAGGAAAGTTTCCAACTCAAAAACTAAACTCACATCTTTTCCCGTGATTGACGAATCGTTGTTGACATCCAGGAAGTGGAACTGGTGTTCGTGAGAATAGGGCTTCACGTCGAGGAGTTCGACCTGCGGTGAAACAGGTTAAGAACGCAGGAAAAGAGTGCGGCGATCACGCTGCACATCTATGAGTTGTTAGGTCGTCGATACGTGTACACTGTCGAAACTCGTGTGGTGCGCGGCGAAACAGTGGCGCGAAAACTTCGCGCGACGAGATGTCGCCGCACTTATTTTTGGCCGCTCTCCATCAGAGGTTGAGTGGTAGGCCTAAGCCTAAGTTTACGTCCGTGTCTAAGTTAAACCCCCTTGTTGGGTTAATACGGATGTGTGACTAGTGAAATTTTACCGGAACGTATTACCCAGTCTCCATTAGAGGTACTAAGTGGCCGATTGAATAAAGCATCAATAATCAAGAACAAAAGTTACCTGAATGGCTATCCAGTGCTCATCATTTGGAACGTTTTTCCAAACTAAAATTGTACAGTATTTGGTGGTAGTATAGAAACTGCTTATTCACAATTACGATAACTGAGTCCGTCTCTCTGACTCTCTCCCTCTATCTTTCTCTCTCTATTTCTCTCATTGTATCTCTGTATCAAAGGTAACCAATATTCAATAAGGTGCTTCCCCACCTCTACTCTTTCCCTTGCGGCTCAGTCTGAATGGAATATTGATTTTACGAAGCTCCGTGTTGCACATACCGGCGATTCCCTGGGTTTGTTGATTAGAATACAAACATTGACTTTGAACAACGCTTCCAGGACTTACACTATTGCGAGAAAACAACTATTATGCGAGTATGTAGCTACTTTGCTCAGCTCAAGTAAAACATGATCTGGGACTAAACCGAGAAACTCTGAGCGAGCGCGGCGATGTTCTGGCGCACAACGGGCTTGGACAAAATACCTCGCCGCACAGGTTAGGTACCGCCGCTTACTCGTGCTGAAGTATTATACCACATACCACTGTGCTAACATAACAAATCATACCTTGTCCAGTCCAGGCATGCCCATTCCCACACCGAGTTGCATCGTTATAGGATCCTTTCCATAAGATTGATCGACTTTTTTCCCGTCTTCCGTGAAACACTGAAATAACTATATGTTCTCTGTTTGACTAGACTACCACAGAATTTCCGAACTACCTCCCTCTCGCTGCATCTGCCTCTCGCTATATCTGCATCTCTCTATATCTACCACCCTCTATAACTTCCTCTCACTTCCTCCGAAATATCCCTCCATGTCATTATTATGGTATCCCAACCCGTCGACCTTTTCAAAGTCCGTAAGCCACTTATTTCATTTTGAGCTTGGTAGAAAGCACCACGCATAATCCAGCAGCATTCTAGTTATGGACGTACGTTTCAACAACCTCACTTATAGTCATCAATTACTCAAGATTCTTAATTCAGCACGGGTGATGTCATATCTAGTTTGAATAAGAATTATTTTTTATACAAACAATAGCTAGTTTGTGCAAGAATACATTAAATTGAGAAGTTAACCTTCACATTGAAAAATTCTGTACATGTATATTGAAAGTTATAAAAAAGGTACATACATAGGAACTCACGAACCCAAAAGAAGCCTTAGGTGTTCTCTGTACGTGCTAAACACACTTCTTTTTTCATTTTGCTCACCCAGTTAACGAAATTCTCCGCTTGTTATTATTTTATAAGTAACTATCTTGAAACCATTTACCTTGTAGTGAAATGTGACAAAGTCCTTCCTTCGCACCGCATGTTCACACTTGGCAGGTTTCCAAACAGTTTCAATCTAAATGGATCGTAGTATTTCTAACACTTTTAGAAGTACTGTACCTTTTGAATGATGCCAAATTTCAAGATTAGTTCGCTAGGAAGTCCAGAAACCTGGTTCATGACAAAAATTATATTAAGTACAGGCTATACCTATACAAACTAGGCAAATAAACACGTAAGCGACTAGTTATACATAAACCATAGCGACAGGTAGTCAACTCGTCTGAGAACCTCTGCGCTCAAGTCATAGGCTTTGAAGCCTTGTGTGGAGAATGCTACAGTTTAGATAGCTAAAGTTTCTTGAAATTGATAAATTTGGGCTGGATGCACAAATTGGACTTTTCTAAACATTTCAAAAAATAGTCTATCGATTACCAACCCTGATATCCAATGGTCCACCATTTGACACTTCCTCTAGATGTCTGATTTGTGCAGCGGTCATCGGCTGACCCTCGCCTCTGAAAAGAACATTAACAAAGAAAACATACCGTCAAAAGAATACCGTATATACTATAGTACAATGAATAGAAAGGACCCAGCAGAACTTCTGCCGATGACGTAAGAGGATAGAAGCTAGAAACTACAGACAACAAAGTATGAAAATGAGAAAAACATTAGAAAATACCTGATTTCTATAATAGGAATAGTGTCCTCGGCTTTTCGTTTAACCCCGAATTCGGGCGTGTCGAGAGAAGTAGAGAATACTACTGAAATGGAAACTGTATATTTTTATCCCTAGGTTAACATATGTAATCCGCTTAGATTCGGAAACAGTTTGGCCACTAGCTATTCAATCTCAATGTGGCAAGATTTTTACAGCCGTCCCCCTCCCTGTCTTCACACTCTAGCTCCGTATCTCTCTGCGACCGTAACTGTGTTTTTAATCAACAAGGTTAACAACCTAAGCGTTATCAAACTATCCTCGCCAGTCTCATAGAAATAACATATCGGTTGAGCCATGTCTCTTTGATCTTTGTTGGGTCTGTTAGTTATATGTATAACGACTTTGTCCTGCCCTACTTTTCCGTTGAGCGGTTCAATTTCATTTTCGTCGCCGTGCAAAGTCGGCGGCGCGCAGCGTAATAACTAACTTGTGAAGAAATAGTTGAAAAGTAGAACAGTTGTTTGTTCATTCAAAACATTGATAAGGAAGAGGAATCATAGACAAATATATATGAGTGTTTTTGAAAATGAATGGTGTTAATGGGTCATGCGCGTGGGAGAATAAATATTCTGGTAATTAGTAGATTAAACGTAACTACGAGGAAATGATACTGATTACCTCAATATTATGACCAAACCAATAACTACTAACTACATTACAGGAGTCATAAGAACACTTTCCTTATATTATACCCAAGTCTCTAAGCTAGAGAACACGTGTAAGTTTAGCGAACCTCGACTTAAACCGACGACTGCGAGTAGTAAAATATCTTTCATTTTCCTCTGTTGAAAGTTGTGCCCTGAAAAGATTAATACAAGGCCGTACTGTATTAAAGCGAAATGCTGGCAGGTTTTTGAAACGCATCGTGGACAGCTGAATTCTTACGTATTTATGTTTCGAATTTAGCTCGATTTTTTATTCTAATTTATGTTCATTTGCATAAGCTGCATAAGAATGCTGGTGTACTCGAGGTGTTTCAAAAACCGGCCGGTATTTCGCTTTAAAGGGACAGGCCCATCAAAATAAACCTATATTTACGATACGTTCATAATGACTATCAAGCATTTTTATTACAATATATACAAACTAAATTTCACCATTATTCGCCCTAGACAACTTTTTTTCCAATGCGCTCTGCTCAAATGTATACCATAAAACTGCAGATTTCAAAGCTATGTATGCTAATTTTAATCGCATTATAATTTCACGATAAATTTGCATTGACGACAAGGTTATTTGCGGCTCTACGGTATACATTTGAGCAGAGCGCATCGGAAAAAGTTTTCAATGGCAAATAAATGTGAAATTTAGTTTGTATATATTGTAATAAAAATGCTTGATAGTCACTATGGACGTATCATAAATATAGGTTTACTTTGATGGGCCTGTCCCTTTAAGTAATTTGAATGTGGAAGCGCATTGATTTTCTTGCTGACAATGAGTGAGGTAAAGAAAGTCCTATTAAGGGCATATGAACAAATAAAGTAAAAATATCTATAATCAAATAGTAGAGTGTTGTAGGTTTTAGGTTATTATGTAGAAGTGGAGTTGTTTTTGAAGCTTTCTACAAGATCATTTCCAGAAAAATCAAGAACAATCACGAAGTTCACACGGAAGCACAACGGGGTTAATTGTCTCGACTAACATGTTCGAAATTATATTTTCTATTTCTTTTCCCATCGTAATTTCGGGAAACTGTCGAGAAAGTGAAACAGAAAGTGAGAGGAACGAAGATTGATTAAGGTACAGGCCTGCGCTCTTATTGTTAGAAGGCTTTCACAATACTACCGGGCAAGTTCTGCCTTGCAGCCGGGTTCAAGCAAGGGTTCAAGTTCAATTTTTGCCTTTTGGGTTATTACAGTATTGGAAACTCCTTGTTAATATCATAGGCATGGTTTTCATTCGTTTTAACATTACTTTCAAGAGAAACGATGAAAATGAACGGATATAAACCGTAAAAACGTTCTGACTACGGTACCTGGCCGAACAGTTTGCCGGGGAATAACTCTCGGAGTTCTAGGTGTAAATAAATGCTCTTTTCACAGAAGTATTTCTCAAATTCCGGGCATCCTGTGTAAGTAAATTAAGGACAACTTTTTTCTCATGGGCCTCTCCCTTTAATGTAGCAAACAGTTGAAAAGTAGTAATGGAAAATTGAAAAACATGCAATCATAATGGAGTCGGGCCTTTTAGAATGAGTTTGAAAAGGTATCCACAACAATAATGTTAGTCTCATCTATTGCGAAGCTTGAAGCCAAATTGGTGGTCGAGTAATATTATGCAGTCCGATGTCAATGAATAAGATCCCAGTCACGGATCACCAGATTTGTTGCCAAAACATATGCGTGTGGATCCGAGATCCGCGTGTGATATTTGCATAGATCGCGCAGTAAGTAGCCTTGTAAGTAGGCGGAGTCACAGTTCTCTCCCTCTAGCTCTCTCTCTCTCTCTCTCTCTCTCTCTCGCTAGCTCTCTCTCTAGCTCTCTACCTCCCTCTCTCACTCTGTATGACAGTATGACCTTGTCCAGGTATTCATCTAGCAATATCCACCCCTCTTCTTTACTCCGAGCAGTGTCCGACCTCGTTTTTCGTTTTCGCGAACGGGAGCCTCCCAACCTTACTCGCCCCGGGATAGAAAGGACAATTGATTACCGAAAAGGTGGATAGAGTTAGTTATGTTTACATTAACTACATAGAAGTTGAAAAAATTGAAAAAGTTAAAGTTATGGACTTGCCTGTATTCACAGGATCCTAGGCACACTTGTATTATAACTAGTTGACGTATCATTGTTCAAAACTATTCATCGAGAACTATACATCGGTGTCCAAGGTAATATTAAGAAGAATCTAGCAACTAGTGTACAAATGGTATTCTACTTCTACTTGAACACTCTGTGAAACACAGGCATTATTAGAGCGTCGCGTAAACGTAACAATACACATGTAAGTCTTTAAAACACGACGAAAGATATTTTAAACTTAAATAATAATAAAAAAACTAATAGCTAGTAATAACAAAATTGTGAGTTTTTAAATTCAAAAATACAGAGTCATATTTGGAATGCAAAGAGTTCTAGACCTAAAATACTGAATACTTCGAAAAAAAGAACTACTTCTCCTATTCCTATTGACTCAATCCCCTTTTCCTAATGGTTACACGATTGGCCCAATAAAACGAGCTACATATGTCCGTGACCACGGTCTTCTTTATATTTTAAATGTATGCAGGACGGTGTATTGTATGGTAATATATGACAAATCACAAGGTGAAAATACGGTAAATGCATTCTTTATTCACAAACATTAAAAATGGGACGTAATGCGTAATCACAATTTTATTCATTTCAGAAAACGGATAAGAAATTTTACTTTTAATCGATTTTTATTGATCTTCGCCCAATTTGAATAGGAATTTATTTTAATCTTTCGGCGTCTATTTCTCGTCATCCTTGCTCTCTGCAAAAAGAAAACTAATTATTAAGTTCCCGAACACCGATGATAGGATGTTGATCCAGGCGCGTTCGAGTTGGGAAAAGTTTGAAGAATTCCGGAAAAGTTCGGTTCAAGATGAAACATTTGCATAATGCTGAAAAGCAGGATATTCACTGTCAGCTATGTTGATATGGGGTCTCTCTTTTGGCTCATCTCTAAGCTTTTCTTGCGTTTCCAACTTGAACCGACCTTTTCCGGAATTCTTCAAACTTTTCCCATCTTACATACGCCTTTGGCATGTGGCCTGTAGTTTGCAAGCTATTGTTTTGATTTTTGTGGAGTTTCATTTATTGAAAGACTTTCTTGTTTAGAACATCAGCTAGAATGTTCTATTTGTCATTTTCCTGTCTGAAAGTCGCGCTTTCATTTTATGTGACTTGCATGCTATCGGTGGACTGTAGTCTGCAGTTCGCAGCTTGTCGTCTGTAGTCTGTAGTTCGCAGCTTGTCGTCTGTAGTCTGTAGTTCGCAGCTTGTCGTCTGTAGTCTGTAGTTCGCAGCTTGTCGTCTGTAGTCTGTAGTTCGCAGCTTGTCGTCTGTAGTCTGTAGTTTACAGGTTATAGTTTGTATTTAAAAATATCGTACCCGTAGTGGATGCCTCCTTCTTACCACCACTTCTGTGGTCGCTCTTCGCCTCCTCGTCAAGATCTTCAGACATATCCTGTAAAATGAATATCGTAGGGTACTGTCTTCCTCAACCTCTAAGCTCTCTCTCTCTCCCTCTCTGTCTCTCTCTCTATTTCTCTCTTTCTCTGTCTCTCTCTATTTCTCTCTCTCTCTCTCTCGCTCATAATACTCTATATTCGCTCTCTCTCTGGATCTAAAATTTAAGTCCTATTTTCGCCCCTCCACTCTCTTGTTCCTTCAGTCTCTCTCGATCTCTCCCATTCCCCTAATTCTCTCCTAAAACTCATCTCTCTCTTCAGCCATCCTTCTTCTATAACTATGTGAGTTCTGTAAGCTACAAATTAGTAATAACGTTTATTGCTGGTTAACAAGTAAGTTGGAGCTTAATTGTCGATGTACAGCACGGATGATCGATCGATAAATGTTCCACAAAACCGATAATTGATTGATTATGGGTCCTCGGCCATGGTAGTGTCCGGTTCCCCGTCCTCGTTCGTGTCCTGAAACTGCAGAACTGAACGAGGCGAGGAACCGGGCTCACTAAACAAAACCCGCGCACCGCGCTCGAAAGAGGGGCAGCCATTTGTGCGCGAAGATATGCAATTCCACTTGGTTTGACGCACCCATAGCGCACTTGTGATACTATTTTAATAGTGAAATGTTAGCACGCTACTATTATTGACATAATGTTCGATAAGAACGCTACTGTTTTGTTATTAAAGAGAAATACCGGCGAGTTTTTGAACCACGTCGTGGACAACTGAATTCTATGTAATTATGCTAATTTGCTCGAATTTAGCTCGATTTTTTACTCTCATTTATGGTCAATTGCAGAAACACTAAAGAATTATATTGTCCACGGTGCGCTTCAAAAACCGGCCGGTATTTCTCTTTAATAAGAAAGCCTCCTTACCAGACTGGTACTGGCCGTGCTCGCGGTAAGTCCGAGCATCTTGGTAATGACCATCGAAGCGGCAGGCGGAGGGGGATTGGCCTTTCGGAGTTTCCAGAATGCACGACTGATATCACGCATTGTAACACGTTCATCTGGATCCACAATCCTGAACAATCCTATTTTAATGGGTCTGACCGTTAGGAATCATAATAATAGTGATCATGACAACAATTGGTAACTTACTTATAAAAACAAAGGCTCTGAGCTCTTGCTTTGCATCTCCTGCGTTTATTATAACACTTATCTTTGGCCACTACTTGAAAGCTATGAGCTATGACGTCATATTCGTACATTATAAAAAACCGCAAAGTCCAATGGCTAGCGCCTTCGCCTCTAACACACTCGACCCACCCGGCGAGGGAACCATGGGCGGTCCCTCCTGGCCCTAGCCCGAAGGCGTCGTGCAATCTGTCATCTTGAACTCGTCGCCTAACGCTCAGGAAATCGTAAGCTTTGAACAATGTGTTGAACCTTCCTTGAATAAAGGAGCGCGCTCTTGTTGTGGGTGGCGTAAAAAGAAAGACTACCATCAATCGCAAGATGAACTACTAATTATTATCTTACCACATTTTCGTACATAGTTGTCGCAGGTCTTCGGGCGCCACCTTGGGAAGTTCTGGCATTTTGCCCTGAAATCGATTTTTTCTGAGGATCTGATTGAATATTTGGCATCCTGAGGCATAGAGCTTACTCAGCGCTGTAACTAAGTGGGGTTTTCTTCTTCTAATTATTCAGAATTGATAGAATCAGATAATCAGATTAGACTTGCAGTGACTTTGACACCTCTCAAAATCATTGTAATCTACTTTGAATTAAATGCATAACTAAACGTCAACATAGGAGAAGGAAACAGTAAAACTAGGAAATATAATTGTTTACCTTTCTTATATGGGTAGCGATCCTCTTTGGCTCGTCGGTCGGCCACGGTTTGATACCCTCGTTAAAGACTTCGTAGACGAGCTGAAGGCGAGACACTTTACTTCGACAAGCATGGTACCGTCGTAGTTGGATACTATTCGTATGGTTATTCGATGCGCCCGTCTTGGTAACCAATTAACCTAGCTCAAGCAATTACAATTACAGAAAATGTCCTAAAACCCACCACTCCAAAGCTCCAGACGTCACTTTTGGTTGAGAAGATTTGGGGTCGTTTAAGACTTTCCGGAGCCATCCATCTGAGGGGAATCTGAGTCAACGTCTCCACATCTCCTTCTTCCTAAAACACGAATTTTTATATAAACAGTTTACTTAATTCAAAGTACAACTATGAGTAAACACAAAAGCTAATAAAGGGGAAAGGACTCCGGTCTCGTCTGGGTCAGGTCCAAAAGGACACTAGTCTAGTCTGGGTCAGGTCCATAAAAACAATGATTGCCGTTCTTTGGCTACAATTTTTATTTGTATAATCGAATATATAAGCAACTGACCTTCTCATTTCCCTTCAAATCTTCGGCAATTTTGGATAGACCGAAGTCAGCAATCTGAATAAAAAGCTCATTGGTTTCTCCATCCCTTTCGATTCATCGCACCCTCATTCGAAGTATATATTTTAATATTAAACAACCTTAATAACCCCTCTCTCTGAGATGATACAGTTCCTGGCGGCCAAATCTCTGTGGATGCATTTTTGCTGATGTAGGTAACGCATACCGAGAGAGGCCTAAATTGTATGTATGCTATGAAAAGTTTGTGAAAATTGCTTACTATGACCCAAAAGGGCCAAAAGAATTACTAAAGTGACCATGCATGATGTCAGACGTGTGCATTACGAAAGCAAGAATAAGGAGTGGGTGTGAATAATCGGTTCGTACGTATAGTCATTCATTTACGAATAATTAGACAGATCACTTCTGTGTATTTAGTTCACCTCATAACAGTACAAGATCCTCTCGCTCATCTCAATCTTGTCCTTATATTTAAGCAAATGATCTTGCAAATTTCCTCCCGGGCAAAATTCCATGACAATCATTACGGGAGGATGATCACACGCGACGCCGAACAGCTACAATTGTTGTGGTTATTTGTAATTGCCAGATAATCAGTCTTGATCAGGAGCGTAATTGCTGATGCGACTCCTATTGCAGGCAGGTAAAATTTGCTCACTACATGGTAATAATTTTGCGCATGGTGAAAATTTGCACAACCGCATCCCGGGCATGGTAGCGAACTAATGTGCCCACGCAAAGTTATATGCTGCTTATAGATCACCCTTTTACCAGTAGTCAGACTACCAACCGTGATAATATGCTTATGCGAGTAGAAGCTCATCAGCTCTGCCTCGTGGATCATGCTCTTCCTTTGTTGAGAGGCCTCCTCATGTTTGGACTCATCTATTCCGTGGCAAATCTAAAAAGAAATATTGAGGACCCTTCGTGTTTAACTGACTGTTGAGGTTCAAATATCGAAAGCGATTTCCCCGTTCATGTTTCAAGTTAGCCATTGACAAAAAAGAAGCACACCCCGACAAAACGATTCAACTCGATGGTTGAGATGAATAAATTTGGTTCAATTTGGCCAGAATATTGAGATACTTATTATATTTAGCACCACATATTCATGTTTTTGATCGACCTACTTTAATAGCAACATCAACGTGGTCTCCTTTAAATCGTTCGTAGCGACCGCGAAACACTTGACAGAAGTTACCGCTACCGAGCAGATCCTAAAATATATATTCTGTGACCCGTCTGCCGTCGGTTACTGACCGTCGGACCATTTTTTTTTGCGACTATTACTTGCAAAGTTCAAAGTTCAATTATTATAGTCTATCTCTGAATCTTATTATTTAGTCCTTGAAAATCTGTACTTTTTATTAATTTATGTATCATGCGCAAGGAATTTTATTTCGGGATTACCACTCCACGATCAGTGGACTTGTAAAGCTTGGGGTTAAAATTTGAAAAAATAAGAATCCGAAGCCCGTCTGACGATCGTCACAGTCTTCAGAAGTCCCCACGTCAGCACAGAAGGTTGCTCTCGCGGTTGCGCGCTATTTTCCGTTTCTCTGACCAACTTTGCGGTCGTTTCTCCGCGCGGAAGCGGAAATAGACGGACGACCTTCGATTTCGTTATTCATTTCGATATTCATCATCGATGTTCATCAGGACTGATGTTTGCACGTCAACCTGATTTTGACGTCGCAGCTTCTGAATCCGATGACGATATTCATGAAAGCCCGGTTGCCCGTCTCGTCTTCGGTAGTCGTGTTGATATTCATCATCGATGTTCATCAGGACCGATGTTTGCACGTCAACCTAATTTTGACGTCACAGCTTCTGAATCCCATGACGATATTCATGAAGGCCCAGTTGCCCGTCTCGTCTTCGGTAGTCGTGTCGATATTCGTCGTCGATGGTCATCAGGAACGATGTTTGCACGTCAACCTAATTTTGACGTCACAGCTTCTGAATCCGATGACGGTATTCGTGAAGGCCCGGTTGCCCGTCTCGTCTTCGGTAGTCATGTCGATATTCGTCGTCGATGGTCATCAGGAACGATGTTTGCACGTCAACCTAATTTTGACGTCACAGCTTCTGAATCCGATGACGATATTCGTGAAGGCCCGGTTGCCCGTCTCGTCTTCGGTAGTCGTGTCGATACTCGTCGTCGATGGTCATCAGGAACGATGTTTGCCGTCAATTGCCGTCACAGCTTCTGAATCCGATGACGATATTCATGAAAGCCCGGTTGCCAGTCTCGTCTGCGGCAGTCGTGTCGATATACGTCGTCGATGGTCATCAGGAACGATGTTTGCACGTCAACTTTATTTTGACGTCGCATCTTCTGAATCCGATGACGATATTCATGAAGGCCCGGTTGCCCGTCTCGTCTACGGCAGTCGTGTCGATATTCGTCGTCGATGGTCATCAGGAACGGTGTTTGCACGTCAACCTAATTTTGAAGTCACAGCTTCTGAATCCGACGAGGATATTCATGAAGGCCAGGTTGCCCGTCTCGTCTACGGCAGTCGTGTCGATATTCGTCGTCGATGGTCATCAGGAACGATGTTTGCACGTCAACCTAATTTTGAAGTCACAGCTTCTGAATCCGACGAGGATATTCATGAAGGCCCGGTTGCCCGTCTCGTCTACGGCAGTCGTGTCGATATACGTCGTCGATGGTCATCAGGAACGATGTTTGCACGTCAACCTTATTTTGACGTCACAGCTTCTGAATCCGACGAGGATATTCATGAAGGCCCGGTTGCCCGTCTCGTAGTGGTGTCGATATTCGTCGTCGATGCTCATCAGGAACGATGTTTGCACGTCAACCTTATTTTGACGTCACAGCTTCTGAATCCGACGAGGATATTCATGAAGGCCCGGTTGCCCGTCTCGTCTTCGGTAGTGGTGTCGATATTCGTCGTCGATGGTCATCAGGAACGATGTTTGCACGTCAACCTTATTTTGACGTCACAGCTTCTGAATCCGACGAGGATATTCATGAAGGCCCGGTTGCCCGTCTCGTCTTCGGTAGTGGTGTCGATATTCGTCGTAGATGGTCATCAGGAACGATGTTTGCACGTCAACCTAATTTTGACGTCACAGCTTCTGAATCCGACGACGATATTCATGAAAGCCCGTTTGCCCGTCTCGTCTTCGGTATTGGTGTCGATATTCGTCGTCGATGGTCATTAGGAACGATGTTTGCACGTCAACCTAATTTTGACGTCACAGCTTCTGAATCCGATGACGATATTCATGAAAGCCCGTTTGCCCGTCTCGTCTTCGGTAGTGGTGTCGATATTCGTCGTCGATGGTCATCAGGAACGATGTTTGCACGCCAACCTAATTTTGACGTCACAGCTTCTGAATCCCATGACGATATTCATGGAGGCCCAGTTGCCCGTCTCGTCTTCGGTAGTCGTGTCGATATTCGTCGTCGATGGTCATCAGGAACGATGTTTGCACGTCAACCTAATTTTGACGTCACAGCTTCTGAATCCGATGACGATATTCATGAAAGCCCGTTTGCCCGTCTCGTCTTCGGCAGTCGTATCCATATTCACCATCGATGACCATCAGGAACGATGTTTGCACCATTTGCACGTCAACCTAATTTTGACGTCACAGCTTCTGAAGCCATGCAGACCTTGAAAGGTACACCTTATTTCTGAATTTATCTCTTCATTCTGAATACGTTGGCACTTGGAACGGAACGAGTCCGATGATTTTGATTTTTGATGACGTCATCATTAATCATTCTACTGTTTTCCTATATGGTCCGCGCGGATGACGCTTTCGTTGAGCTTGGTATCATTTTGTTCATGGATCCCGATAGTGAAGTGCACACCACGCTGCCAGCTCTGTAGCTCAACAAAAGTTTTTCGATGATCATAGACGTGAAAATAGCATGGAAAAATGAGAGCGTCAGAGAAAGTTTTATATCTCGGTCCGGATGCGGAACCGGAAAGCATGAGTATCACCGCGAAGCTTGTCTCTTCCTACTGAATACGTTAAACTTACCCATCAACGGAACGAACGGAACGATTCGGCCAATTTTGATTTTTGATGACGTCATCATTTTACTGTTTTCCATATATGGTCCGCGCGGATGAAGCTTTCGCGGAGCTTGATATATTTTTGATCACGGTTCCCGATTGTGCACACCACACTGCCAGCCCTCTATGTTCTATAATATTTGGTAATGGGAATAGTGGGAACTGTGATGCCCGGGCTCCGCCCCTTCTGGCCGCCTCTCTCTCTGTCGGCCGGTGAGTCTGTAGATGTAAACAATGTCTGACTCTCTCGCGACTGCGCGCTATTTTCTGTTTCTCTGACCAACTTTGCGGTCGTGTTTCTCCGCGCGGAAGCGGAAACAGACGGCGCGGCATTCGATTTCGTTATCAGGGTCTCAAGATCAGTAGACTGATAAAGTTTGAGGTCGAAATTCGAAAAAAAGTCTTCAGACAGACAGACAGACAGACAGACAGACGAACGCGGGAGGCGGGTTTGAATTATATATTATTAGTGTGAAAGAGAGACAGAGAGAGAAAACAGAAAGAGGGAGAAAGGGAAATATAGAGAGAACAGAGAGAGAGAGAGAGAGAGAGAGAAAGATGGAGAGAGAGCGCGCGCGAAAGTACAAGGGATCTGAAATAACTATGTATACCTTCTTCCTGTCAAACTTGATTTGTTCGTGCTTAATTAGCCAAACGGGACGGTTAATGGCTCGCTTCATGATCATGGAACCCAGGGGTTTTACCTAAATGTATAGTTTATATAAATGTTGCGTATATATTTATGTAAATATCTGGGGCGAGGGCTTTGTATGTACTGTATGTTCTTAGTTTTTGTCTTGGTTCTTTAGAAACCCCCCTAGACACAGTAAAAACAACCTTATAATGCTCAATCAATTCGCAGACACTCTCAAACTTGTGCAGACTTTTCTTTTTCTTGAGTGCCGTCAAACTCCATTTGTCGTTTTCATTACTGTAAAATTAGGAAAGCAAAATTTTATTTGTTTATTGATTGTTTCGACAGAATGAAACAAATTGAACTTCTCCAACGGTGGATGAATAAACCTTTGCATAGTACAATTTTACAGCACGTATCTTGTATCTTGTTTTTGTGCGCATATTCTTGATATGATGACAGAGTGACATTTTGGCCGATGCGCGGATTACAAAAAACGGGTGGGCCCTGGTGGCGGCACACCCATTTCGAGCCAAGGTGCCGCAGCGCACCGGCCAAGGTTCCTCAGTGGAATTATTGATTGTTGTGAAAACCCACGATAAGGTCAGATTCTGTATCTTCTTCTTGTCGTCCATAAGTGAGATGATGATCTCAGCTACGTGATTCAAGTTGTTGTCAGAAGCACGGACCAGCCAGTCCCCCGGTTCTTTGATCAGATTTCTAAAATGTTTTATTTAAGCTTTATATTCAAATTTTTCCTGGGCGAAAATCTCATCACGGCTGTTTTTAACATAATGACATGGACACATGGGATCCGAACTCGGAAGAAACGATTCGTAGTCTAGCGTCTAGACCACTGCCATTAGACCATCGCAAAATTGCAAAAGAAAACTCACAAGCAGTCCTTTCTCGCCCTAAATCCATGGTACCAAGGCTGATCTTCCAAGTTATTCTTGCCCTTTTTCGGGGCTGAAAGAGTGCTGCTCGTCGAAGCCATCTCGGAGCACGTGCCCCACTTGAAGAAAAGCAGAAATTGAAACTGTTTTAGGGTTGTGAATCGGAATACGATAGTCGGACGTGCTTTAATAATATGAACGAAGTTGACAATTTGCCCGCTTATATATTGTGCTGCTAATTTATTCAAAAGGGCTTACTCACGCTGTGCAACGCAAAAATGTAGCTGCTGGCGAACTCAAACTCGGAGCTAGCATACGTTCCCTTCAATTATGATCAAGATTCCACAAACAATCAACGTTTCCATGCTTTGTCCAGCAGCGATCGTAAACATAAAATAATTGCAAACATTGCACAAACCCACCCACATCGCCATTAATCCCACAATTTTGCAAACACACAGTCCCCGCCCAAGTAGTGCCCAACGTCCCCTCCCCCTCGCCCACAGCCCCACCCAAGTAATACCCAATGTCCCCTCCCCCTCCCCCACAATTTTTTATTGATGTGAGATGAAGGTAAGGCACGATATTCAATGAAAAAAATCGAACAATAATGCAACAACACATTTCGTAATTAGAGATCCGAGGCCGTTTTCACCAACATTTACTTCTGTCAAAAAGGGTACTTCAGTCAAAAGCGCGCGGTACTTCTGGTTTCACCAACATTTACTTCTGTCAAAAAGGTACTTAGGTTAAGTACCTTTTTGACAGAAGTACGCTTTTAACACGGGAGGCGTACTTCCACCAAAAAGGTGAAAGTAAGCCTGTACTTCAGTTTTTTCTCCTTTATGAAGACTAATTAACTTAATTTGTTTAATTATTGTATGGTTTTTATGGTAAATAAGTTTTGTAAACATTAATTGACAGATTTCAGTTTTTGGATCACATTTCACATATTAATAAAGTGATTACACGCTTGATTATTTATATATTTCTTGTTTACATGGTAAACAACTTTTAGTAATTACTTAGATGTGTATCATATTCGTTTTAAAACGTAATCTAACTGTTATCCAACGTTTTCTTTCAAAAAAAGTAAATGTTGGTGAAATCCATCAAAAAGCGTGTGGTAGCGTACTTCAGTCATAAATTTACTTAACCTAAGTACCTTTTTGATGGTCAAAAATTTATGACAGAAGTAAATGTTGGTGAAAACGGCCTCCGGGTGTAGGGGGTAGAACTGCATTGATTCCAAAAGACGAATCCTCACGGGTAGTTGAGGCAAACACTAAAATAGAATAAATTAAAACAGGAATAACACAAGCCCTTAGAAATAAATCCTCGAACAAAAGCACTTTTTCCGGCACTTACGACTTCTCCACAAAATAATCACAATGGGAAAATCTACCGAGAGTACGACATTCGAAACTTACAGAAAACTTTTCATTCTTGGGTCTCATGTCATGGTGAGCGCCAGTGGATCCACAGGTTGCACAGCTGTAGCCGCTCACGGGATTCGATGTGCTCGATGGACGACAGGAGCATAAATAAATAAATAAGTAAACTAAATAAGTTACCTGAAACAGCTATGACAAACCAAAAAACTTTGGCTTGAAAATTGCGGACAATCAGCAATCAGTAATAGTGTCCACCCCTATGCGTTTTCACCAACATTTACTTCTGTCATAAATTTTTGACCATCAAAAAGGTACTTCTGTCATAAATTTTTGACCATCAAAAAGGTACTTAGGTTAAGTAAATTTTTGACTGAAGTACGCTGCAACACTATTTTTGATGCAGTTCACCAACATTTACAGTCAGGTTAGGTTTTAAAAAGAACATGATAGACATCTAAGTAATTACTAAAAGTTATTTACCATGCAAACAAGAAATAGCTAAATAATCAAGTGTGTAATCACTTTATTAATATGTGAAAAATGAGATTCAAAAACTGAACTCATTGTTATCTAATGTTTACAAAGCTTATTTACCATAAAAACCATACAATTATTAAACAAGTTGAGTTAATCAGCTCTCATGATGGAGAAAAACCGAAGTACTGGGTTACTTTCAGCTTTTTGGTGGAAGTACGCCTCCCATACTAAAATCGTACTTCTGTCAAAAAGGTACTTAACCTAAGTACCTTTTTGACGGTAAATGTTGGTGAAACCGGAAGTACCGCGCGCTTTTGACTGAAGTACCCTTTTTGACAGAAGTAAATGTTGGTGCAAGGGCCTCTATATGTTTGGTGTGCTGCATGAGTTCGGGCTATAAATATAAATAAATCTAGAAAAGTGTCAACTTTGTAATGGATGGGACATAACGCATACACTGGGGCATAATCTTATCAATAATCTAAATTGTGTGTTGTGGAATGATACTCATCGGAAATGGAAATGATTCATGAAAAGAGGGCCTACTGGGCCTAAACATCGAGTCACGTCTAGTTAGAGCTACACGTCGCACTGTCTCTGCAATAATTGAGACATAGGATCAACTACAACATTGTCTTTTCATCTCAACAATCTTTCCGAATACACCGTAACAGTTACAGTGAGGACCCTAGCTTTCAAATATAATACTCAAGTGTATAGACATAACGCCAAACACAACTCTCTCTCTCTCTCTCTCTCTCTCTCTCTCTATGTGCGCTCCCTTTCCAAAACTCTCCTTCGCATCTAATATCCCACTCCTCTTCTTCTCTCTCTCTCTCCTCTCTCCTCTCTCTCTCTCTCGTACTGTATATCTCCCTCCAATGATACCTCCCGCTAGTATTCTATGCCCTCGTTATCTGTCACCTCAAGACCCAGCTTATTTTTAAACCTTACACTAGACTAAAGTTATCTCTTCCAAGGGTGTGAGAGGCGGGGAGAGAAAGAGGGGAGAGAGAAAGAGAGTGAACGCATGAGAGATAGAGGTTTAGGCATCTCGATTCTGGTTACGTTATTAGTTCAGAACCCAGCTTTTGAAAATTGCCTTGGGATTTCTGTTACCCATCTCCGGGTTAGCTGAAAATTGAGGTCGCACTTTAGTTTATGAAAAAATCATAGTGGGGAACAAGAAACTAGTTCAACAACGAGGGAGACGTCACCGAAGTTGTGCGCGATCTTGTGGAGTTGCACGTTGAGAGAGCACGGGTCTGGAACTCAACCCTCAAGGCAGTTGTGAAACAGTACTCCGGTTTCCCAGTGCTGGGGAGAGTACCAGAGGACTAGGGATACACAACCCCCAGGGCCCAAACCTCCCAAGTGTACCTTCTCCAATCACTAAGGGAACACCATTTTCCGTCGGGAACGTCTGATTACGCGATTACCCTTTGTCGGCTGGGAATTGTCCAGTGACTGAACTACTTGTTCAATCCCCGGTGAGGATCTACAGCCGCCGCCCAGTACCCGATCTAAAGTGGGCGGACCGAGTGCCGCCCACCAACCAGGCGCCTCCCTTCGGCATTTACAATCTGTTACGGATAGACATTCAGACGGGTAATCGCGTAATCAAACGGTCCCGACGGAAAATGGTATTCCCTTAGCGATTGGAGAAGGTACACCTGAGAGGTTTGGACTCTGAGGGTCGGGCATCCCTAGTCCTCCGGTACTCTCCCCAGCACTGGGAAACCCGAGTACTGTTTCATAACTTCCTTGAGGGTTGAGTTCCAGCCCCGTGCTCTCTCAACGTGCAACTCCACAAGATCGTGCACAACGTCGGTGACGTCTCCCTCGTTGTTGAACTAGTTCCTTGTTCCCCACTATGATTTTTCCATGAACTAAAGTACGACCTCAATTTCCAGCTAACCCGGAGATGGGTAACTGAAAACCCAAGGCAATTTGCAAAAGCTGGGTTCTGAACTAATAATGTAATGAGAATCGAGATGCATAAACCTCTATCTCTCATGTGCTACTCTATGTCTCTCTCCCCCTCTTTCTCTCCCCGCCTCTTACACCCTTGGAAGAGATAACTTTAGTCCAGTGTAAGGTTTAAAAATAAGCTGGATCGTGTGGTGACAGAAAACGAGGGCATAGAATATAACCACAAAACCCTAGTGGTGTATCATGGGAGGGAGTTACACAGTGAAAAACTGGGGTTTGAACTAATATAACAAGTACCGAGATACACAAAGTTCTCTCCCTAATTCGCGCATTTTCTGTCTCTCTGCCTCTAACAAAACCTATTTTTCTCTCACTCCCTCCCTGCCTCCAACTATCTATCTATTTTCTTCGCTCTCTCCCGCTCTTTATCCCAGCTCTCTCTCTCTTTCCCTCTCCGTTTCAGTTCATGAACATTTACCCCAAGAAGGAAATTCTAGTGTTCAAGTTATGCGAGTTCTCTACGAGTTCCATCACTCAATCAGCCCTATTTCACACTTATTTTAATATTATTCGCAGTGGCTAAATTATAAAAACAAAGGGGCACACGTACGAAGCTTTTTTAGGAGTCCAGAGTTTCTATCCTGTGAAGATATTACTAGTATTATATTTATGTTTGGACATCCCCATTGGAGAGACATAAAACTTGGATATTATTCTAGCAAAACAGTTACTTTTCAAATTCAAGCCAATCTACTGAACAAGGCAGGGATAAAGAGCTATAAATACGACGGAGTTACCTACGATACCCTAGGTAGAACTTATCTGCGTACTGTTTCTAAAAGGTAAAGTTTGGTCAAAACCTAATAAAAAGGAAAAGAAGGAGAAAATGCTTATCTTGTGGTGAATTGAATTGCTAACAGCGGTAGTTCGGTTTGCAGCGCACTATTTTTGTAGGAAACTATACTGCGGAATAGAAATCTAGGTGGTGTGCTAGTTAGTGAGTCCCTGTAAAACAAAAGCGAATGCCTCTACACAAGTCGACGTTATATTTGAAATACTAGCTTATTTTTTGAAACAATTATCGGCTAATAATCTCCATATATGTAATTGATATTTTCCATCATCTAACTGACCCACCTGTGTCCACCCTTCCTCGACTGTTCCACCTGGTCCAAGTTGGCATGGGGCGCCTTGTTGGCCAAGTGATCCTGGAAATCCTCGACCCTGACTTCGACGGTAACATCGGCGTTGCTTTGACGGTTTCTTCGCCCACATGCTTCGGAACTTGATTGCAAGCGCCATATCCATTCCTTCGATTCCTAAAAAAATATTGATTAAATAATAAAGATAGTGAAGAAAATAAACAGTGAACGCTGCGAGGTAAACGACGTTCAGACATAATAAAGCCCTAAAAACCCTAAAAGCGAACATATTAAAGAGAAACGTGAATACGAAATATGATACAAAGCAAGTTAAAACGCGCTTGTTAATGACACGAATAAAACACGCTTGTGAAAATGTTTCGAATTAGACAAGTTATTCAAAATTAGCATCAATATTCGCATGCTAATTTGTATTCGGCGCGCGCTATTATGCTAATCTGCTGATCAAAACACACAAAAGATCAACTGGATTGAATAATGATGTTTATAGGTATAGATATTATGTTCCATCCCGAACGAAAAAACTTCTTTTTATTAAATACTACCGTAATTGGTAAAAGGTTGAATTTACAGTAATACCCATAATTAGTTAGCTGCAGTAGTAGGTATAGTTTCATGGCATAGTTGCTTCAATTCGTGAACCTGCGAACAAAGATAGAACAATTGGGGCAGAGGAAAGAGGAACAATAGAAACCGATAAATCCATATCGATTACATTGGATCAATAAACACGAAAACATTGTGAAAAGTAAAAAGAAGACAAATTATAGATCTACAACCGCTCACATTCAATACTCGTGGAGAAATGAGTAGCCGAATTAGAATAACGGTTTATTTATCACAAATTTGCATATTCGTAAGTGTATGCAAATTTACCGTAATTATTGGCTAACGCACGTTTTCAAGGCTCGCAGATTAATTTTTCTCTAACGCGCGGATATACGTTTCAGCAAATACATATGAATGAAACTTATAATGGAAAAGTGAAGGTGTAATCGTTCATTTCTTCATACTCATGTGAACGTTGATAAATCCAGGCAGACAAAATGCGACCGTTTTTATAATAAGAAAAAATAATAACGGTTGAGTGATTAACCTGTCCTTTCTAAAGCGATGTATGTCATTTTGCAGCACCTTTTGTTGTACGAATCGTGAATCGGAGGTCATTCATTTTGTATGGTGCGTGGTCGCATGCGCATGGACAAATCCTTATTGTAGATCATGTTATTCATAGTCTTTCATATACATCAATGAGAGTCATTATATTTGCGTGATGGATATATCCATTACAAATTGTGAGATCAACATCAAAGGTCTTAATGGGGTTTCCAAGTATGGCCGATTTTCCTTCCAAGTATAGAAACAATTACCGTAGTTTGGCACTACACGAGCAAATCTACAGGCCGTTTTTACGACCGATCGCCACGGGACCATTTGTTCAACAAATAATTAGCTTTGATGGCGGATTTTCTATAATGCGGATGTGTCAAAATTACGCAAAATTACGCTAGATTGGCACACTATTTTGCAATTGATACTTGGAAGGAAAACACACGGTTTTTGGCATACGTGGAAACCCCATTACAGAAGACAAATGAATTGAACGTACATTGTGATAAATAATATTGGACACGATTCGAAATGTTTCAAGATTGTAATGAAAGTGAATAGTGAATAGTTGATAATTTGCCTGCGTACTAATGGTGTGCCAATACAAACAAGTACAGCACAGGTTTTTTTTTCCTGGCCTTTACACTAAGAAGTCACACAAAAAACAACAGTAACCACAACATATAGTGGCGGAAGTTCTCGTAAGGAAGGAAATAGGTTCTCGTCTGATAGCTATCAAATGAATGAGCTAACAATTGAATCCATTCGTCCTTGCTTGGTTGGAAAATTATTATTTAAATAATAATTGCATCACTGTGTCTTACTTACTTGTGACATCCTTACACGCCTTGCCCGACCACACTATTGTTGTAATCTTGATGATCTACATTTCGTTTCCCATATCACAGGGCCTTTAGCTTTGGCGGTCTTTGTTCCAAAAGGAGGCTTCTTAGTGAACATTACAAAGCACTACTACTGTCGTCCTCACAAGCACAAGTCAATATAGCAAATCAACCACAGTAATCAGTATTATACTACGGTAAGGCTATTTTTTTTGAAACTACTTTTTTTAGGCCGGTTTTTGAAATGCATCGTGCACAACTGAATTCTTACGTATTTATGTTAATTTACTCGAATTTAGCTCGAATTTTTTATTCTAATTTATGTTCTTTTGCATAAACTGCATAAGAATGCTGTTGTACTCGATGTGTTTCAAAAACCGTCCGGTATTTCGCTGTAAGACTACTAAGCATGAACTCAAAAACCGTATTACCCTGGAAACAGCGAGCACGCTGTGCACTGTAACGAACTACCACCCTTTCTTGTAGGAGAGAGAATGCCGCGACGGATGCTCGATTTTTGACCACATTTGTCCATATATCCCCGCGGATTCGACATGGAACGTAGTATGCATACACATACACAGTACATGATGGACGACAATGAAATTATATGGGCCATGAGGCCGCGGCCCACACTCAGAGGTTTTCTGGGGTGAGGCTTTCATTAATTTACTCGAAACATATGAACTAAAGGGGAGTCAGAAAAATGTGTTTAAAGCGAAATACCGGCCGGTTTTTGAAACGCATTGCGTCCACCTGCTTTCTTATGCTGCATATGCAAATGAGGACAAATTAGAATAAAAACTAGACCCCAATTAGACCCCACGTTGCATAAATGCATATGAATGCAAGTACTTGAGATGCGTTTCAGAAACCGGCCGGTATTTCGCTTTAATTGTTCACCGCACAGCGTGACTCCAAGACCAAGACCTCATGACCGCACAGACAGTAATATAACTCTTTATTCAAGCAATACGATTTAACAAAATGTTACACGTCCGCGCTGCCCATTATTGATCGGCCATGTTCATATACATAAATCTTTGATTCACAATACGGTAGTTTTGCGTTGACGAAATCTGGAAACGATCTCACACGACGCTCACACCTGATTAGATGGTCACATTGAAATAAAGAAAAGAGTATCATTGTTCCTCGAACACGTTATAATATAATAGTTACCAATGTCCACTTCCATAAAATAATGCTAACAGACCAACGGACAGTTGCTAACAGACCCCGGCGAACATAGTTTTTCCAACCACAGACCACAGTGTTTCCACAAACACACCTAGAAAAACTATGCTTCTGAAGTTATCACAACATTCCTATACTTTATTGTAGTTGTTAGTGCACATTTTTGGCCTAAGTACGCCTCCCATGCTATAGGCGTACTTCTGTCAAAAAGGTACTTAACCTAAGTACATTTTTGACGGTAAATGTTGGTGAAACCGGAAGTACCGCGCGCTTTTGACTAAAGTACCCTTTTTGACAGAAGTAAATGTTGGTGAAAACGGTCTCAGGTCGATCAAGCCTATTTCGATAAGTTAGTGTAGTTTCGCGTACTTCACGAGGAATTGTCTCTTTCGAGATGCATCCTGCAAAATAGTAATGTATGAAATAATGTATGAAATGTAATGTATGAAATAAGTTACTCGGAACTTTTGGTGTTACCTAATAATATTTTATTTTGAGTACTGCGTCGCACACCTTGAAATAAGTTTATAGTATAAACTGTAATAAGTTTTTACATTGATCTACCGATAACATAATTTGTGCACGACTCTAATGTGATCTATGCAATATTACTGTAATGTGTCCACTCTCCATGAAACTCGATTTGTATCATTTAAATTCAATTTGTACTTTGTTGTCTTATTTCATAATTGCCGTCCTACATTAAATGGTCAATAGCACTATTCACAGTTGATAAGTACAAAGGCGCTACCAACTCGTTTGCCAGCTGAAGATGCAGAACCTGCAAGGGAATTGCAGAAAAAATACAAAGCTTCAGCGCCAAGAAATTATTGGAGTCCTGATTTGGGTCTAGCAAGGAAATTCTTTACACATGTGCATTAAGATGCACTATCGATCGGCGCAAACCGTGGGTGGTCTGTGATGGGTGGTCTCTGATGCCCGCGTAGCGTGCCGCGTAACGTCCAATTATCGATCGGGACCTGTCCCGCCAACTCGCGCACCTCGCCGTCGCGCAGCATCTTGCCACAAGATATTGCTCTGTTTTAACTCGTTCACATCTTTCCACCGGTTCTCAAAAAGCCTGGCAGATTTTGCCTCGTTTTAACTCGTTCAGCACTTGCCCACGGTTGTCGCATGCAAAAAGCCTGTGGCAGATGTGACTCGTTTAACTCGTTCAGCATCTTGCCACACGGTTTTCGCAGAAAAAGCCTGGCAAGATGTGACCTCGTTTTTAAATCGTTCAGCATCTTGCCACACGGTTTTCGCATTCAAAAGCCTGTGGCAAGATTTTGACTCGTTTTTACTCGTTCAGCTCTTGCACACTGTTTTTGCATGCAAAAAACTGTGCATATTTTACCGTTTTACTCGTCAATATCTTGCCACACGGTTTTCTCAGCAAAAGCCTGTGGCAATTTGCTGACTCGTTTAAAACTCGTTCAGCATCTTACAAACTGTTTTCAACCTCGAAAACCTGTGGCAAAACCCTGTGGCAATTTGCTGACCTCGTTTTTAACTCGTTCAGCATCTTGCCACACTTTCCGCATGCAAAAAGCCTGTGGCAAGATTTAACTAGTTTTAACTCGTTCAGCATCTTGCACAGGTTTTCGCTGCCACATGGCCTGTGCAAGATTTTGACCTCGTGTTGCTCGTTCAGCATCTTGCCAAACGTTTTCGCTGCAAAAAGCCTGTGTCAAGATGTGACCTCGTTTTTACTCGTTCAGCATTTGCACACGGTTTTCGCATGCAAAGGCCTGTGGCAATTTGTGACCTCGTTTTTAACTTTTCAGCATCTTGCCACACGGTTCGCATGCAACAACCCTGTGGCAAGATGTTGACCTCGTTTTTAACTCGTCAGCATCTTGCCACCGGTGTCGCATCAAAAGCCTGTTGCAAGATTTTGACCTCGTTTTGACTCGTTCATCATCTTGCACACGGTTTTCGCATGCAAAAGCCTGGCAAGATGCTGACCTCGTTTTAACTCGGTCAGCACTTGCCACACGGTTTCCATGCAAAAGGCCTGTGCAATTTGCTGACCTGTTTAACTCGTCAGCATCTTGCACACGGTGCGCATGCAAAAGGCTGTGGCAATTTGCTTACCTCGTTTTAACTCGTTCAGCATCTTGCCACACGGTTTCGATGCAAAAAGCCTGTGGCAAGATTTTGACCTCGTTTTAACCTTCAGCATCTGCCACACGTTTTCGCATGCCAAAAACCTGTGGCAAGTTTTTGACTCGTTTTTAACCGTTCAGCATCTTGCCACACGGTTTTCGCATGCAAAAACCCTGTGGCAAGATGTTGACTAGTTTATGCACTCGTTCAGTTCATCTTGCCACACGGTTTTCGCATGCAAAAACAACTCGTTCAGCATCTGCCACACGGTTTCGCATGCAAAAGCCTATTGACCTCGTTTTTAACTCGTTCAGCATCTTGCCACACGGTTTTCGCATGCAAAAGGCCTGTGGCAATTTGCTGACCTCGTTTTTAACTCGTTCAGCATCTTGCCACACGGTTTCCGCATGCAAAAAGCCTGTGGCAAGATTTTGACCTCGTTTTTAACTCGTTCAGCATCTTGGCACACGGTTTTCGCATGCAAAAAGCCTGTGGCAAGATATTGACCTCGTTTGTAACTCGTTCAGCATCTTGCCACACGGTTTTCGAAAAAAACCCTGTGGCAAGATTTGACCTCGTTTAAACTCGTCTCCACATCTTGCACCGTTTTTAACTCGGTCCGCATGCAAAAAGCCTGTGGCAAGCTTTTCGTTTTAAATCGTTCACATCTTGCCACACGGTTTTCGCATGCAAAAACCTGTGGCAAGATGTTGACCTCGTTTTTAACTCGTTCGGCATCTTGCACCGGTTTTCTGCAAAACCCTGTGGGCAAGATTTTGTTCTCGTTTTTAACGGTCTTGCCACACGGTTTCGCATGCAAAAAGCTGTGGCAAGATGTGACCTCGTTTTTAACTCGTTCAGCATCTTGCCACACGGTTTTCGCATGCAAAAAGCCCTGTGGCAAGATGTTCGTTTTTACTCGTACTCGTTTGTGGCAATTTGCTCCTCGTTTTATCTCAGGTTTTCAAAAACCCTCAAGATTGTTTTAACTCGTTCAGCATCTTTGCCACACGGTTTTCGCATGCAAAAACCTCGTGGCAAGATTTGACATCGTTTTTAACTCGTTCAGCATCTTGCCACACGGTTTCGGCAAAAGCCTGTGCAAGATGCCTCGTTTTTAATCGTTCAGCTCTTTGCCACACGGTTTTCGCATGCAAAAACCCTGTGGCAGATTTTGTTCCGTTTTTAACTCGTTCAGATTTGCCACACGGTTTTCGCATGCAAAACCTGTGGCAATTTGTGTCCTCGTTTTTAAATCGTTCAGCATCTTGCCACCAGTTTTCGCATGCAAAACCCTGTGGCAAGAGTGACCTCGTTTTTAACTCGTTCAGCATTTCCACACGGTTTTCGCATGCAAAAACCCTGTGGCAAGATATTCCTCGTTTTTAACTCGTTCAGCATCTTGCCACACGGTTTTCGCATGCAAAAACCCTGTGGCAAGATTTTGTTCTCGTTTTTAACTCGTTCAGCCTCTTGCCACACGGTTTTCGCATGCAAAAAGCCTGTGGCAATTTGCTGTCCTCGTTTTTAACTCGTTCAGCATCTTGCCACACGGTTTTCGTATACAAAAACCCTGTGGCAAGATGTTGACCTCGTTTTTAACTCGTTCAGCATCTTGCCACACGGTTTTCGCATGCAAAAACCCTGTGGCAAGATTTTGTTCTCGTTTTTAACTCGTTCAGCATCTTGCCACACGGTTTTCGCATGCAAAAAGCCTGTGGAAATTTGCTGTCCTCGTTTTTAACTCGTTCAGCATCTTGCCACACGGTTTTCGCATGCAAAAACCCTGTGGCAAGATGTTGACCTCGTTTTTAACTCGTTCAGCATCTTGCCACACGGTTTTCGTATACAAAAACCCTTTGGCAAGATGTTGACCTCGTTTTTAAACTCGTTCAGCATCTTGCCACACGGTTTTCGCATGCAAAAAGCCCTGGGAAGAAGTGACCTCGTTTAACTCGTTCAAGCATCTTGCCACACGGTTTCGCATGCAAAAACCCTGTGGCATGATGTTGACCTGTTTTTACTCGTTCAGCTTGACACCGGTTTTCGTATACAAACCCTTTGGCAAGATGTTGACTCGTTTTTAAAAACTCGTTCAGCATCTTGCCACACGGTTTTCTCATGCAAAAAGCCTGTGGTAAGATGCTGACCTCGTTTTTAACTCGTTCAGCATCTTGCCACACGGTTTTCGCATGCAAAAGGCCTGTGGCAATTTGCTGACCTCGTTTTTAACTCGTTCAGCATCTTGCCACGGGTTTCCGCATGCAAAAAGCCTGTGGCAAGATTTTGACCTAGTTTTTAACTCGTTTCACATGTTGCCACACGGTTTCGCATGCAAAAATCCTGTGGCAGTGTGACCTCGTTTTAACTCGTTCAGCATCTTGCCACACGGTTTTCGCATGCAAAAGCCTGTGCATTGCTGACCTCGTTTTTAACTCGTTCAGCATCCGCCACACGGTTTTCGCATGCAAACCGTGGCAAGATGTTAACATCGTTTTTAACTCGTTTCGAATCTTGACACACGGTTTCGCATGCAAAAAACCCTGTGGCAATTTTGTTCTCGTTTTTGACTCGTTCACATCTTGCACACGGTTTTCGCAGGAAAAACCTGTGGCAAGATTTTGTTCTCGTTTTTAACTCGTTCAGCGGAGTTCAGCCTCTTGCCACACGGTTTTCGCATGCAAAAAGCCTGTGGCAATTTGCTGTCCTCGTTTTTAACTCGTTCAGCATCTTGCCACACGGTTTTCGCATGCAAAAACCCTGTGGCAAGATGTTGACCTCGTTTTTTTTTCTCGTTCAGCATTTGCCACACGGTTTTCGCATGCAAAAAACCCTGTGGCAAGATTTTGTTCTCGTTTTTAACTCGGTTCAGCATCTTGCCACACGGTTTTCGCATGGTGGCAAAAACATCCTTTTTGCATGGCAATTTGACCTCGTTTTTAACTCGTTCGGCATTGGCCACACGGTTTTTTCAATGCAAAAACCCTGTGGCAATTTGTTTCGTTTTACTCGTTCAGCATCTTGCCACACGGTTTTCGCATGCAAAAACCTGTGGCAAATTTGTGACCGTCGTTTTTTAAAAAACCCTGCAAACTCGTTGCCCACACGGTTTCGTATACAAAACCCTTTGGCAAGATGTTGACCCGTTTAACGCGTTCACATCTTGCCACCGTTTTCGCATGCAAAAAGCCTGTGGCAAGATGTTGACCTCGTTTTTAACTCGTTCAGCATCTTGCCACACGGTT
Organism: Pelodera strongyloides; assembly: GCA_036852015.1. Classification (NCBI taxonomy): domain Eukaryota; kingdom Metazoa; phylum Nematoda; class Chromadorea; order Rhabditida; family Rhabditidae; genus Pelodera; species Pelodera strongyloides. Next base: position 361,738 of record JAANDG010000046.1, read on the forward strand.
TCGCAGGAAAAACCTGTGGCAAGTTTTTGACCTCGTTTTAACTCGTTCAGATCTTGCCACTACGGTTTTCGATACAAAACCCTTAAAGGCAAGATGTTGACCTCGTTTTTAACACTTCAGCTTAGGCCACACTTTATTTCTCACAAAAGGTGTAGGAAACTATGTTCTCATACTATGGGGGTTTTTAGTTTTGAGGCACACGGAAAAGCCTTGTCCACTAGTGATGGTTTGTTTGTCGTGGATAATCTATACAGATATTGTATTCATAGTTCTAGGCAAATATATCAATTTAGCATAGAATGCGGATAGTCTGATTAGCATTCATATGTATACGTATAATAACGTCCAGTCGCAACTCTAACCTCAACCACTATATACAAATTACATTTCTTACTTACGGTTTTTGGATCGCCTCTTTACAACTGAATTCTGACGTATTTATGTAAATTAGCTCGATTTTTTTTTATAATTTATGTTCACTTGCATAAGCTGCATAAGAATGCTGATCTACCTGATGTGTTTCATAAACAGGCCGGTATTTTGCTTTGATGGTGGGCAACTCATTTAGAAAAATAGACAAAATAATTGAAAGATAATATAAGAACAACCTAAATGTATTCAAAAGATCAATAGTTTCAGTTCGATTAAGTCAGTGGTCGCAACCATGCCCCTGTGGCACACACTAGCCACATGTGTTTTCTTTCCGTGCCATTAATTTATTTAAAGAACGCATTGCGGAATCAAATCATTAAACTCACCATTAGACACTATTTATATGTATTTACACGACGATTAGGCAATTAGATAATAAGCATTTATTTAGAAGCAATTATCAACTTTATTTTGCAGCGTCTAGTTTGACATCAGCAAGCTGGTCTAGCGATATATCTATGTTCGACAACAAATAAAAACACATGTAACAAAAATAAAGCAATAGCGGTTAGTATAAGCTAACTACGTGTGGGTCTTTAAAAAGAGAAACATGTGTGCACCTCAAATATGTATATGCATTTCTACACACACCGTAGATCACGATATGCAGCATTTTCGCACGGTGTAGAATTGCCGCCGTAGTGGGTCTACTCTACTAACCTAAAAGTGACGGGATACTCCGGGTATCCTGGGCTTAAGCACGGGTCATTTCTTGAATAGCACGGATGAGAGCACCGGTCTTTTCTGAAATAGCACGGTGCAGTGCTGAAGAGTACGGGTCATTTTCAGTATCAGATGTCGCCTTGGAGTATTGGCCAGATGCCTTTGGTGTTCTTTTTATGGGAAAGCGACGTACTATAGCTATAATAGAATTGCACACATGCAGTGAAAGAGCCTTGGGTTCCAGAGCTACGATAGAATCCGAATAAACTATCTTCTACAATTCGCCGTGAATTCTTGTAACGATAAGTTACGCAATGTTCCCTTTTTCACAGCACAATGTAGTTCGTTCAGGATAACATATAACTAACAAAAAGTAGTGGCACATCGTTCTTCTTCGTATGGAACAATGTATTGAACCACCTTGAATAAAGGAGCACTCTCTTTTGGCGTAAAATATTTATTTATTTAATACCAGATGGCTATCGCCGCCTGAGGCGACTATCAAAGTCTAAAGTGCAGGAAGATCAGTGAGCACACTTATGTGAAACGTTTGCAACGTATCTTGAAAAATCACGAAATAAGATTCGAATTTCGCTTGCTCAAGACGGGGCGCTCTCCTTTTATAGCCTTTAGATATTCAAATGTTCGTTGCGTTCACACGCGGCTTCAAACAAAAAAGTAAACTCTTCTCCTTTATATAATAAGATGGTAGATCCCTTTTGGTGCTATTATTTCGATTCGCCAGAGTCCCTTTTTTGTTTTGTGCTTGACTTATGACATGTAAAAACCTCGTGCTTGCGAGTTTATTTTTTATTTCAAATCAAGGTGGCTAACGTAATTAATTGTGTGACCGATGATCTTTGTACTAAAAAAATTTTCCGATTGTGCAGCACATTTTTTATCTTGGAAATATCTGAATGTGTTGCGCAATTGCCGCGCGGAATTTTTGCGCCGGATGTTCACGGCTTAGAAACTGCTAATATTCAAAACTACAGATACAGACTACGTGATTCACTCCACTTTTTTTGGACTTTAGAATCTGGGACATGGTCATAAGTCATAATCTCTCTTCTGCAGGTAATAATTTCCGCGAACATTAAATATGTCATGCAAATAATGGCAGTGTCCTAATGAGAGCTCACAACCGTCTAATTATAATTAAAATGACTGTTGTGTGGGTAATTTCCGTCAATGACTACATGATCACCAGAAATTGACAAAAACTCTCCGAGCCTGCAAAGTATTATTCTCCGAAAGAAACATATGTTGAAACGTAAACTCCAAATATGTGTTGTTTCTAGGTATACGCATACAGTCCATAAAGTTCTAGGTATACAGTTTTCTAGGTATGCACTCCAATTGGTCACGGTTCCATGTTTTTTTTCGTGGGCCAGTCCATTTGGTGACCATTTGGTGACTTTAACTTTAACGTCAGCAAGTAGGTGACTTTAATCACCAAGTAGGTGACTTTAACGACACCAAGTATTTACGAAAACCGTCGGTGCAACCAGATGGTCACCAAGACAAATGGTGTTTCAGCGAAAACCGTCTGCAAAAGAAATAAAGTTGAATTACTGTTCCGATTATTACGTTTGAGAAAGCCCGTAATTAATTGTGAAGTTTCATTTTTTCTGACTACGCTAGTGTGCGGCATTCTATCGAAAACACCATGTGTGTTTTGTTCGCAAGGAAGTTTTTTTAATATCGTCACGCCCCTTGACTTTTCATAGCCGAATATCATTTTTGGGTTTGTCCTACTGTAACTAAGTGAGCAAAACTCAAAACGGTTGGCCTGAGTAGCGTGGCTAGCGAAATACTGGTCTGTTTTTTAAAAACAACGAGTACACCGGCATTCTTATTCAGCTTATGCAAATGAACATTAATTAGAATCGAGCTAAATTCGAGCAACTTTGCATAATTACAAAAGAATTCAGTTGTGCACGATGCGTTTCAAAAACCGGCCGGTATTTCGCTTTAATTTGAGCCCACTTGCACCGAATGTTACGGGGTGTCATAACATAGTTATAAATACAGGGAGCGGAGTCCTGAAACGAGTTGGATATGATAGTCGATGGTTGAAAATTTGTAAGGAAAAGCTAACTCTCCAATTTTCACTATAACAATTTCACATGCAAAATCCAATTATGAGAACCTTGCAAACTATTAGTTTTTAGAAATGTTGTGTTCATTTTATGTCCTTTTTGCAATTAGACTACCAAGAAAAAGAGTCATTGAAAAATTTCCAACCCTGCCACCGGGCACTCTAATTTGAATTAAACATGTCCCAAGCAGGTGCAATCCACTTTTTATAATCTGAAAACGAGTTCGTTCTCAAACGGTTCGTAGGATATTGCACATTTTTGTTAGTAAATTAACATTAATACTGAAGTTGTTCGACGAATGTTCTGGTCACTGGTGAACATGCATCCGAAACGACTCAGAACACATGTGCTCTTATGTTTATTGTGAATGATTCGGCTTACCGTCATCAAGAGCATACCCTTCATGATTGGTCTTCAAAATATCAATTACGTTTGCATCCGCGTAAATTCCAAGAAGTGTATTTTGGTAGTTCTGACCCAAAGATAGTTCTAAGTTCTATTATTCTGGTAATGTCTGTTTCACCAAACAGCATTTTGACGGTTTTCTATGTTTCGAATACTGAAAACAGGCAAAGCTATTCTTCTTTCGTAGATTATACGTCTGATGGAGTCCGGGAGGGTAGTATTCAGTATTCAGTCCACATAAGAAAGGTGAGAAAGCGGCTCTAGAACGAATCTAGCGTATGTTTACGAAGCGCGTTTTTTTATGTGATCACGTTGTGCGATTTATTGACATCCAAAAATTTACACTTTACATTGATTTCTTGCGCTTGCTTTGTAAGTAATAAATTACTTGTACCACAAACTTGGGGTAGTAACTTGGGGTAATAGTTTTGTGTACTCTCCGATGATGGTCCTACGTTGAATGTTCATACTACGTACACATAAGATCAGATCAGTTGCGTAGTCAGACGTTCTGATTTTTGCTCATTGTACGCTCGTACACAGTCTCTGTACTTCCTCAATAATGAGGTGCTAGCGCTTATTTCACCCGTTCAATAATCATCAGTTCCTGGTTTTGCGGCCGTTTTTCCTGATAAACTTAATTGGTTTTGAAATTTGAAATTTGATCATTTACTCTCGCAAATGTTTTTTTTTTCTCCGGAACATTTCGGCTAATTGGGTTTAAGTTCCGCTAAATTTCATTTGAAAATGACTGTGATAGGCTCTGAAAGATTTAAGATTATTGCTCATGATTGACAACACACATCCAACAAATATTTAAAGCGAAACACCGGCTGCTTTTTGAAACGCAGAGAGTGCATATGCATTCTTATGCAACATATACAAATAGTCATAATTATAATACAAAATCGTCCCCAATTCGATCCCACGTTCAAAAATACGTAAGAATGTAGTTGTCCACGATGCGTTAGGAAAACCGGCCGCTATTTCGCTTTAGCGGTCAACTATTTTGATTTGATGACCGTAGCCTTAATAAATACATACGAATTGCCTTTTAATTACATGTATTAATTTTCAATTTTTGTTCGTGTTCTGGTAAGTTACCAATGGTAACGTCCTTGTCTGTTATAGCTTTTCTTAGTTTGTATCTTATGTACCAAAGCCTAAATTGCAGTGAAAATGACCCATGTTCGTTTAAAACGCGCTCTACCGGACTTTGACATATCAGCATTAAACAAAACAATAATGGAGGACGGTTTATCGGAGTACTGTAGATTTATGCAATATTCTGTGATAAAATGTAAATTGATGGGATCTTCTGAATCTGGCGATCGCACTTTTACCTTGTGAGTTTTATTTTTAATAATAATAACTTACTATGATATGTTCATATGAAAATGTGACGATATAGCCACGCAAATGACATTTTTCTTCATGTTTTCTTCATGATGTTGCTAGATACTTCAATTTCCGTCTGTTACATGCAACTTCCTGTGTCTCGCTATGCTTTTCCGCCACACAATGGAACATATTTCCATATTTGCAAATAAAACAATACATTGAAAATCCAGCAAATTTTATTTAAAAACCATGGGTAATACCGCTTTAAAACATTCTTTTAGGGAAGCTTTTCCGCCCCACTTCTTCGATCCCGTCAATGTTATTCGCATTTTATTAGTAATATTTTATTGTATTCTAACAATTATCACCACGATTATCACCGTCACATTTCTGTTAGTTTTACTCGCGCGACGAAATACGGATTTCAAGGTGGGGAACTTTTTTGCTTGAATAAAATTGTAATTCTTTCAAACGAACATTTTAAAGTTAGAAAACGTCTGGCAATCAACGCCTACCCCATAAGCTAGCGCTCCTATACCGAACGCTTACGCTGTTGGTTCTAGTCCTAGACCCTAGGACCTAATAGTAGGCTAGCCAGAAGCCTAAAATTCCACGTAATAATAATTCTCAATTTAAGCTACCATTTTACCGTCTCGTCATGCAACTTGTCTTCTGTTTTGTTCTGAATGTGATCATGCAATGGATATCGACACTACCACTTCTGCTAGGCTTTTCTGGGATTGGGGGTACGTTTTAAGATTCAACTTCAGACTTCAGGCAAACCTCGACAATTTTTGCCGCAAAGTAGGGTTCATTATTAAAGGGCATGACACGTGTTTTGATTTCAATTTTGAATATTGATAAGTAGTTCAGAGGCCGTATTCAGCAATACACAGGGAGCCCTCCCTACGCTCTACGCACTCTTTAGCTCCCTGCCTGGGGAGACCAGGGAGGGCTCCCTGCGTATTAGTGAATACGGCCTAATTTCAGTCCAACCCACAGAAAAAATGGGTATCCACAAATTACCTAAAAGAAGAAAATCGATTTTCAGTCATTCTAAACGATATCACACTATTTCTCGATCTTTCCGCGGACTACGGTGCTCTCGTATTCTACACTTTACTAACAATCAATCGTTTTATAGTTTTCGTGATCAAACCGTTGACAATTGGCTTTTCGAGGTAAACAATTTTATAGTTTACTTTACAAAGTAAGGCAATACAAAGGTTTAACATGCATCACTTATTAAAACTACAGACTCCCGCAACTTTATTAACATAACACATAACATAACATTTATTACGAACATATAATGTGGCACAAGTTTTGTCAAAGAAATACCAAATCGATAAACATGAAATGAGAAAATGCGATTCTGAATTCTGACCTAAAATAAAAGCACAAAAACAAAACATTGTAAATTTACAGGAATGGGCCTGGCTGGGTTACTCTCAAGCATAAGTGAAGTTCTATGCACAAAAAAACAATTATATTTATTAGAAGACACAATTATAAGTGGGAAGCTACTGTATAACTGCGCTACGGTAGTAGTAGTACGGACGTACGATTCAATTTTCCATTATTTCAGAAAAACCATGATATTGATAATCATTGGTTGGGTGCTTGCGCTGTCTTCAGTTGCGTTCCTTTTCATTTACGGATGCCGACGGGAATTTAGTGAGTTTTCATTTTGCCTTTAGGTGACTGTTAGGGTTATCTGCAATTTACTGTTTACATTATTCTATTTTGCTTCCTAAATTTGGAAAAGCATCTAAATTTGAGTGTTTTTTCTTTTCCTTTTCCATTGTGCTGTTTATCTATACCTGTAACTGTATGCAAATTGGATGCACTTTAAAGGGACGGGCCCATCAAAATAACCCTATAGTTTGCATGTTTTTATAATTTGTATAAAGAGGGTTTATTATAATATATGTACACTAAGTTACGGCTAGACTTTATCCCGCTGAAATTTTATGGTGTCGATAAACTCAAAAGTATACCGTAGAAGACCAACCATTGCACCCTTATTTCCTTACCGCGTCTCCCGAGGATAACTCGCTCTGATTGGGACCCGGGAGACTATCTGTCCATATAGCCACATTCCCCCGGGACACGCGACAAGAAAATAGGGTGCAATTGTGTGTCTTCTACGGTATACTTTTGAGTCTACCGACACCGAAAAATTTCAGCGGGATAAACTCTAGCCGAAATTTAGTGTACATATATTATAATAAACCCCCTTTATACAAATTATAAAAACATGCAAAATATGGGTTTATTTTGATGGGCCCGTCCCTTTAAATGTACAGAAAGGCACGGAAGTTTGCATAATATAGGGGAGTGTACGCTTCGAAACCATGTGTCGTACCTCTTTATAACATTTATTTCAGAAGAAGAAATGGGCGAGGTATTCGTTGACACGTGTAAACCACCTTCTATGTTTATGTACCATATCTACAGGGTAAGTTTCCCTTTTGAGTTCTATGTAGTGTGTTCCTTTCAGATTAAATTGTTTTCTTGCGGTTAGTTCAATGAAGTACAGCTTAAAATAGTCTGTCATTTTCACCTGCTCGACAGGTCGCTATATTGAGATAATTATGAATAAATTACTTTTTTCTACTATGTTGATTAATTCTCGACTTAGCGGCTTGTTAATTTGAATTTTCAACTTTGTTATATTTGTAGTTTTGAATCCGTACAACATCCTAAAGGCAAAGGACCAACAGCTTGTGAATTATTATGAATGATCATAAATTATTTAAATAAAAATCAAGCTACATTTAGTTAGGAAGACGAAAGGAAGTACGAAAAAAGAAGCCGTTGAGGGAAAATATAGAAATATAAATCATTCAGGTTCTATTCTACTCATTTTACACCATTCCACTGGTCAATCTATTAATGTGCCTTATAATTTGCCTTACTTTGCTTTTGAGTAAACCTAAAGGCCCTCAGGCCGTAACCGTCCGTCGCGTACATTCGCCTAGAAATAGAGCGGAAAATCAACTCTTCTACCAATCAAGCGCGACGTATCTTATTTACATGGTAAGTATTTCTATGTTTGCTTCCTTTATTAATTCTAGAAACTGATGTTCGCCGTTGGCTGCAGTATCTTTGTGCGGGTAGTCGTAGGAACTTCGAAGTTCTATGCATGCGGCATAAGCTTGCTATTACACGAACTTATAGAATGACAATTGTCCGAAGGCATGATAACTGTCAGAACTTCTACCAATATCAATCAATATCTTACCTGTGTAGTGTACCCTTAGAAAATAATATATAGGCCCTTATTTCAGGTCATAGTCGTTATTGACTATCTCGAGCTAAACTGCGACATGAAGACTGCAGAACAAGCCTATTACAACTATATAATACAACATAGTATGGATCTGATTTTGGCGATTTTCTTCTGTGTCACCTTTATATTTACTACGAGCACTGCGAGAAAAGCTGTTTCACGCCTTATTCCAAATTTCTCACTGCCACATGTTGGTATATTCACTTCGACGCGATCCAGTGGACAGCGATAATCATTTTTAAAGCGGCAGATCATGTGGTTTGCCAAACAATCTTTACAACCAAGTTTCCATTTTGTGCAGGAAAAATCAATGAATTTGTTCAGCATACCGTGTCAGAAACAGCGTGGGGTCATAACGGCTTAAACATCGTTTATTGTTACAATATATCAGAAACCAAATAAGTGTTGTTTCGCAACCTGTCTCGTACCTATATTTCAAACTTTATTGTAAAAAACATTAATTCACTGAAAAAATGGGGAATGTGCCACGGTGCTTTGCGGTAATAAAGAAATATCTCGTGATACGACTCCGACGATTAATTTAAAATTTTATGTTTAATTTTATTCCCGTAAGCTTATTTTTATTACTCACAGTTGAAATTCACGTCAAGTATTGTAAAACTTTATTGAAAGAGAACACTAGCAAAAAAAGAAAAGAAAAACTGTGTACATGGGAAGCATATTCGTGTAAAATATGTACTAGAAATAAAAACTCTCCTAAAAATCTATTTTAAAACACTTTAGTAACATAATACAGTTATTTACTCAAAAAAGGAGGATATGGCTCAATAATTAGTTATCACCTTCTTGTTCATTTATCGATTTTTAAGTTTAATTATCAAAAAATCAATCAATCAATAATTAAGCTTAACGGGCGAGACAAGCCATTCTTAGGGCGGAGAGAATTGCTACAAGAGCATATCCACCACAGGCAATCCACGAGTTGTATGCTTGTTGATGGAAGGCGTCCTACAATAATACAATTATTATGGGGTTTCAATATGCCGCAAAATTTGCCTGATTTTGCTTCCAAGTGTCGAAAAATTTATCGTATTTTGGAACTGCACGAGAATATCTACAGGCAGTTTTAGCGGGCCACGAGGTCATTTTTTCAAGGGTGCATGCACTGTGCATTCTCGCCTCGTTTTTATGTGTGGCATAGCGCATTTTCTATAAAGATGTTGCCAAAATTACGGTAAATTGCACAAGAGCTGACTGTTTGATACTTGGAAGCAAAACGCATGGTTTTTGCCATACATTAAAACCCCATTAGGCTAGGTTTGGGCAGCATGCAAGGGCTTTCATTACTATCAAAAGTTCCAAATATCTGACAATCATGCTAACCATAAGAGTAGGCCCCGTTATGTGATCTAAGCCAGAAACAGTGAAGGTCTTGCAGAGCCTTATAACACGGCAGTTTACGCCTCCCGAAAGTCTTTTAGCCTTTCGCCCACGATACCCAACAAATAAACTACCACATTTCACGCCAATGAGCAGGTGTGATTTGCTTGGTCACCATGAGGTTACGTTATGGAGGAGCCGCCCATTTTTTCAAAAACCCACCTTAGTTTTGGATACTCTCTCCGTCCAGCTCAATTTCTCAATATCACTGTCGGATTCCTTTGGCAAATCGTCCAAAAGTCCAATTGATTCGTTGTAGAAAAGACCGCCTAGCACACCCTAAGATGAGATTCAAATGTATATGAATAACAAGAAGTAAGGAGATAGATGTGCCCAAGGATGTGGAATGCTAGTGAAACTGACATGTTTTGGTAACGCACGCGACGGCATGAAGTCTTTTTGAAGTATGCATAATACTGTGCAGTGCACTGTGCTCACAAAGGTGACCGGGAGCTAAGTCGCTTATTGAGCAAATACGAATTTGAAAATAAAAACTCATCACAATTAGTAAAAAAAGTTCTGCTTAAAAGGATGCGCAAAGAACTTTTCACTCAGTTACTGATATTCTGAAGTATCTAAAAAATAAAAAAATAAAATAAAAAAATCTTACCAGGAAAATTGTTCCCCAAATTCCCATGAAGAGCATAAAGCCTGCGCATTTTGGGCCGCACACCATTTTATTTTTTATTTTGTTTTTTTACCTGAAATTGGTATATTTACTCAAATTGCTTATGTAATTATATTGCATCTGAACAGTATGTAATTGGCCACAAAACTTGAAGTAGCGGGTGAAAAAATGGCGGAATATTGAAAAGCTAGAATGCTGACTTTAGCTTTAATGAAACTCCGAATGGCGGTAATTCTACTGTACTTATCTCTACATTTTCACGCTAATGTAATGACTCCGTTATGGTACTCGTTACGTCTTTTTTTTGTAAATGCTAAATATCGTTGCAAAAAAAGTCCCACACGAAGCACCATACACGTCACAAATTTGTAGGGATCAGAAATGGAAGCACAGCTAGTTTCTCCAGTAATAGTAATACATAAAACAAACAGGATTCTTAAGACTACCAATGATACAGATTTGATGTTGCTTATTGTCGGAACTGGTTAGGCTTCGGTTAAAAATTGGGCAAAACGCAGAAATAAATTTCGAGTTGAACAAACCACCAAATAGAATAGGTTTAAATCATAAGACTGAAACGTATATCCTCTATGCAGCATTTTTTCCAGGAAACAAAAGCAAGAGTTTCCATAAAAAACCTTGGATTTTTTATAGGTCCACAAAGGGAAATGCTTTGCTACGTAACAAAGAAGCTGCTCAATTAAATACAAAGAGTTTTCATAATATAAAATTTAATATATAGAAATTTAAGCTGGTTTTTACAATCTCAGCGGTACTGTCGATTACAATAGCGAAATGTTCACGTAAAATTAAAAGCCAAAAAAAACGTAAAGAAAAATTAATTATGATAACTTCAATAATTCAATAATTGGCCAAGACATCGATTTAGTCTTTTATCTTTGCCCGCAAATTGAACATAGAAACCCAGGCATGCAGTGGGCTTGTAGACTGGCAAATAGTGACACTGATAAGAAAATTCGCTCCTCAATTTCTGAAGCGCAAAGGAAAACGGAATAATTGCCGAAACCACAGAAATACCGCCGCTGGCCCGTCACCAAATTGTTTTTTTTTGTCTGAAAAAAAAATCATTTGGTGACTGGTTAGTGACCATTTGGTGACTGGCAAGCGAAAAAAAACCGTGAACCGTCACCAAATGGGTTCACCCATTTTCCATGTAATTTTATAATTTGTAGTGTGCAGTGTCGTAATAAAGTATTTTGAAGTTCACATACAAATAAGTTAAATCAGAGCAGATTCTTTTTATTTACAACACAGTCGACGAATAAACGGCAGTGTGCCAGAAACACAGTTATTAAAATGTAATTATTAAACATTAAACGGTTAGACCCATGAAATATCTCGAAAATGGCTGTCCATGAGACTTTTTTTGTAAATATTAGCCATAACAGTTCATAGGTTTTCTCACAGCAAGTTACGGCAAAAAAAGCAAGGATACAAAAAAATCGTGCTTTCAAAGTTAGTGAATTTTGAAAGAAAAAAAGCGTAAAAACATTCATAGAAAAAATATTTCGGCAAAACACTCTCGATCTTATTTATTATCGCAAAGTTAATGTGCACCGGTTTGTCAAAGTCGTATGTCTTAATTTTATACTTAGAAGTAAAAGCGTCCTGTTGCCTTGTACATGTTGCGCATAGCCATCTTATCGTAGAATGAGTACGGTAGGCCGGGCGCGAAACTGACGTGCACTCCCTGAAATTATAAATAAAAAAATAGGTAAAGTGAATGTCGTTACATCAACCGAGCGATAAAGCGTGGTTCTAGTCAGGTATGAAGAGTATCTCAAAACCTGGTCATAATTGTACGATCCGTATAATTCCTACTATGTCCCTTTTTGGCGAAATGCTCATCTACCTACAGAGCGTGCGCCAAAAATTATCGCTGAGCGTTTATTTCTGCGCCCATTTGCCCATGCAGTCTCTCCTTGCAAGAGCAGCCGCTGATATCTGGCTTCCTTTCGCTAGGTGGGCCCGTCAGTAATTGTTTCGCCAATCAGTTCGTCAGTAAATTACTTTGGCTGAGCGTTTCGCCACAAAGGGATAGAGTACTGACATCTATTTATCGAAATAAAGATTATTTCAATCGCCCACCTGATCGTACATTAAGTGTCGATTGAAGGCGTGATCTTGTGGTTTTCTCCATTCATAGGCACTGCAACGGTATTTTTTTATTTTGTCTGCTCGTACATTCCCTTACTTATTCCAGTACAATGAGCCCAGTCCCCTAGTTGCATAAGAGCGGTATAATTATGAATTGCTGATATCCGTCGGCTGTTTCTGAGCATGTAATGTTTTAAAAAATGTAGAGTATTGAATTTAACAGTATATACGTATATATACCGCAATGACTACCTGTAGGCGAAGCGGTTGGCGAAGTCGTCAGCGCGGAGCCTGGCGGAAACGTATCTGTCCAAGTATTTCTGTGAACCTCTCAAGTACGAGAGTTGTTGGGCAGCTCTCTGAAATACATGCGTTTCAAGCGTAATATAAAAGGACATCCTCAGGGCTGATTTTTAATCTGGTCGACATGTATATGGTAGCCGTATTATGATCGCCAGATGGGAGGCAGAGAGAGGGGAATTGATGAGAAACATTGGGCGAGAGAGGGGGGGATGAGAAGCACATTAAGCAAGAACGAGAGAGAGAGAGAGTGAGAGAGAGAGAGAGAAATAGAGAGATTTACTAATAACGCGCCCATATTCCCGCGAGAAGCGAGGTAAGCATGGGGTTGACACGACTTGTAGGATACCAAGAAAATAGCTACGGTCCTTCTGTCGCATGCCTGCCGACGCCGAGTGTTTACGGCGTTTTTCTTACATGAAGGTACTTACTAATAGGACAGAATAATTATAATGATCACCTCTTCATGGAAGATTCTCTTTGTCTGGAAACTGTAGTACGGAACATGGGATTGGAATTTGGGAACGTCTGGAACGGCGGGCTTGTAAGGCCGGGCGATCTCCCGGTGTGTGTCCTGAATAATTATAGGGATATAAATAGTATTATGATACTGTTTCACGTCCTTTTATTTATTTATTATTTATTAAACAACATAAAGGTTCAAGGTGTGCATCAACAGATACGATGAAGTGAAAGCAATGTACATATATAACTAGATTTCAGAACAAAGGACATTACGATTAAGCAGTACTCACTTATGTTAATCAACAATTTCTTATAAAACTCACATCAAACCGGTGTTTCGACAACGTCCTCGTAGACCAATCCGCGTAATGTGGCTTGTATACTGGTACCGTGTGAACAATGCGCTGCGCCTCGCGTTGGTACTAAATTTAGAAAATGTGCTTACAATTAGTGATTATAATTCATTTACTGCAAATCTTGTGTCAACTCAAATGGTTGACACAAGATTGATAATGCGTTTTTACATGATGATAAAATACTGGCTGAACTTAGCAGTTTTTCTTCATTTGATATATTTACCGGCGTGTTCCAATCATTAAAGGAGGTAGTTTTACTGTGGCCGTGGGGAGTATGTCCCAGTCTTCCAGTGGAAGGTGAGAGAAAGAGAGTGATCAAGCAAATCAGCGACACGTAGAGACAAATTCTTCCAACCGGAATGGTCCCGACTCCCACTGTTCATACTTCATACATACGGCCACACCAGTCAAGATAGTTTCTTTCTTCATGCCATAAATTTCGTCTGGGACCCTGAAGGGCAGTCCCAGCCCAGCTTTAACCTTTTAAACTGAATATTGCGAATACGAGCAGCATGCGCACAATTTGCATTCAACACATTGGAATGCATTTGTGCAACATCAGTTTCGCAAGTCGAGTGCTATATCGCTTTAATTGATTTTACCTGTGGCAGAGAGAGGGAAGGAGCCAGAGAGGAATAGGACGACGTGCGCTTCATTGCGGGATATTCTGTAGGGGTTTCCTGAAAGAATACTTTGAATATTATATATTATAGATTTGTACAGATATCTCACCTTGGTTGCTAGCTCCGGTAACAAAAGGCACAATTCGCCTTCCTTTTCACCGTTGAATATACATCTTGAACCACAATAGAAATATAACAGAAATTAATCCCAGTTAAACAAATGCATAGGTTCATATGAGTAACATTATTTACGAACTAGTTAAACTAGTTAGTTGTCTAGTTGATTTAGCTTATGGTTAATAAAAAATTGCTCGATGAAAGGGAAACCAGAGTCGCCATATTTTCATAAACATGACCATTCAGAAAACTGAACCCACTCTAATATAGGTCAGGTTGGTCAACGACGCCGATCTGGCATATCGCTTTGGTTTCGAGAAAACCTCTCCCATATAATCAGTAAAGGTGGCATCAGGACGAGCACGCTCAGAGAAGTGTCTAAAAGAAATGAATTTTTATAACAAAAATATCATATATCCAATTCGTTCACTACGTTGAGTATGTATTACCATAAGTCGTAACAAAGCCACGAAACGTAAATGAGCAGGACAAAATGCGCCGGAAACCTATACGCCATTGTAAGAAAAAAATCAATAATGAGTTCATTGAAAAGGAAACAACTAGTGGAACAATCAGTATCGTCTAGAAAAGGAAGTGAGGTATATGATGTGGAAACGACAATGCATTATTTCTTTACTAATAACTTTGATGGACCTATTTCACAGTGGGTGCAATACCAGCCGATTTCTGCAACGCATCGTGGACAACTGAATTGTTGTGTATTTATGCAAATTTACTCGAATTTAGCTCGATTTTTTTATTCTAATTTATGTTCATTTGCACAGGCTGCATAAGAATGTTGGTGCACTCGATGTGTTTCAAAAACCGACCGGTATTTCGCTTTAAAAAGTTTGCGAAAGTGAAAAAACTTCTCACGTCCTCGGGTACTCGTTCCACCATTTTGTCTTCTCGTCAACGTCGTCACGACAATTTCTCTCCGCGCGACGCGCAGCCACCAGAGCCATTTCTGGAGATTTAAATTACCTGAAGATAAAGCTGCATTTAAAGAGGTATGACACGTGGTTGTAAAACGAGTGCTGCATAGCCGCGTTCCATTCTGTGCCGAATCGGCCCATATAGATGCAAACAAATTGACAGTGTTTATCCAGTATATACGTTTCATAGACCGTGTACCATAACTTTAAGTCAAAATTAAGTTTTCTCACTGAGGATCAATATAAGGTTGTAAGGTATTATGAGAAAAAACGCCGGAAGCGAGGGAAAGTGATTGAGAGAGATAGAGGGGGAGAGAGACCGAGAGGGAAAGACCAAGCGAGAGTGAGAGAAATTCACAGTGATAAATTCGACCGATATACAATCGATACCGATAGACAGTCGAAAGCAAGGTAAGGCAAATGAAAATTGACAGGTAATGCAAGAAAAACTACTAACTTCAGCGCGTGGAGCTTTGCTGAAACTTCATGATGCTTTACAATTCATTGAAAAAATACTTTTTATTACATAAAAAGCGAGAGAAAAGGTCGGGTAAGAAGAACTTTGAAATTAGAAAACTATGCACCAAACTAGCATACGAATTTGGTACAGCAGTTCCCGGTGTGTTTTGGTTGCCTGTTTACATAAAAAAAATGTACAAGTAAAAAAAAATACCACAACTGATGATATACAGTAGAACAACTGAAGAAAAGTTTGTAAAAGAAAAGTTAAAGAACGAAAAAAAACAGACGGTAGACTCCGATCGTAGTAATGTAAGCATCTGATTATTAGTATCTAATATAGAACAAGTAATCAATACCTATATTATCTAAAAGTCTATATGTGTGTATGTATTGGAGAGAAACAGCTTGGAAAAGATATCTGTGATTTCGTTGTAATAGCTTGAGGCGCCCCCGCCTTGACTGAGGAGAGGGCAGAAAAAGAGCTGCCTTGAGCTGAGAGGATCAACGAAATAACCCCCAAAATCGAACCAGGTGTTGAGTGCATGATGAATAGAGCGTGAAAATTATTGGAATATAAATGAACAAAGTTTGTATGTTTGTATGTGGGATTCACGTTACGCTTGTAGTTCAATAACATAGATAACGGTAGTTTAGGATTTGCTTATTTTTGACGGACGATAAGAGCTGCCTTGAGCCGTCCGTTTATCTGTTTGAGTCACTTTACGCTCGAATTAAAATGAGGGTATTTATTATTAAAAAAAAGATGTAAAACATTTTGCATAAACGTTTATGGTATATTTGTGCTGTGTATTGCATTGTGTTTTTAAAGGTAATTTCCCTGAAGATGGCGTAAAGCCGAAACGTCGGAAATAAATGTACTAGACAAACTGTTTCCTTTTGGTTGGAATTACAAGCTCACCACAACACTGAATTATTTTGCATATGCTACTTTTTCATATATGTAAACCAGTTGGACGGAGGGGCCTGGGGTGATTCATTAGTCCATTTGCTTTTCAAATAGAAAATCCTTTAGAAACATGAAACACGCTAAAAAAAACACGAAGTGTGGTGGAATTGCTTCGCGTGAGCCAAGATAACTACTAGAAAAATGTTTCCATAAAAATATTGCCCGAATAGCATAACAGTTTCACCCAAATAAGGAAATACATGGATGTTATCCTCTTCTTGGCACACTACCGACACTCCCAATAAACGATCCTTGTTAAACATCGTACTCGCATATCACCTCGGAGTTGATATGGTATATAATAGCGGTATATCTTTTCTGTTTGCTCAAGGCGCAATAGATACGCCGCGGGGTGTGAGTTGATAGTGAGAAGGTTTGAGTTTACCAACAAACAATCAAAAGTTTAGAGTGGAAATAGAAGAAGAGGAAAGGTCACAACTTCCGCTACTTTATCCAATAATCAAACCACGAACTGACTTACGCGCTGCTTAGTTTATAAAAAAAAGTATGTGCGACCCACCTAGATTACATATCGTTCTGGGGATTTAGCTTACTAAAAATGCTGCCATTTTTCGAAATATATTATGTGTTTGTATGCGCAAACTTCATAAAACAGCGTAATTTACATTGTGAAATTGTGAACCAATTATACAAATTATATTTTGTCTCGCAGTTTTTTTTCCAGAATTGTTTCATTCGAAAAACTAAAGAAATTATTATACATTAATAAATAATTGACTCCGATGTCAAAGAACAAGTATATTTTGTTGTGCTTACATTGATGTCCTTTTAATTTTCTGAGCAAAGAAACACTCTTTCAGTATGACTTCGATAACATTGTCATTATTGCTTACTGCCTGTATAACTACCTTATTTTGTACTCCATTTTTCAACGAAGAAAGCACCCATGGAGCCTCAGAGGAGAAGACTTTACTACAACGTTTTAATATCAGGTATAGATTTATAAATTATAAATTTCCTTGTTTTATAAAAATTTATAAAAGTTGTCTAAATGTTTTCCAAAAAATTTTTTACTCACATTTATTATTTCTTTATCAATTTTCAGTAAAATTTATTTAATTTTTCTTAAATTGAGTGTCTCTTTATAAATGATTATTTCTTTATCAATTTTCCTTAAAATGTAATACATTTTTCTTAAAGGATCGCAGTCACTACAAAATCGTCGTTTTTTTTTCAAGCTTACTTGTATTTAGTAAAGAATAGAGACAAATACTTTCCCAAAACTGAATAATTTGAATTCCAACTCAGGGAGTGAACAAGTAGAAATGTAGTTCTAGTTAACTACCGCAGGATCACGAAACGTGTTCAAACAGCTGCTTCCCGATCGGAAGTATGCAAATTATTTCGGCAAATATCTGCATATTATATCTTTACATATACTGCAAGGGTTTGCAGGCATATCACTACACGTTTCATAATCCCGCGGTAGTTAATTAGAACTACTTTTCTACTTATTCACTCCCTGAGTTGAAATTCAAATTATTCGGTTTTGGTAGAGTATTTTTCTTTATTCTTTACTAAATTCAAGTAAACTCGAAGCAAAATGATGATTTTGGAGTGACTGCGATCCTTTAAACTTATTATGTCTTCTTACATTTTCCTTTATTTTATTTTTCCTTTATAATTTCTTTTAAAAATATAATAAATTTCCATAAAATTTATACATTTTTCTTTACATGGAGTAATCAACCAACATACGATTCTGAAAAAATAGTTTATGTTACCATATCATAATGATTTGTTGTAATTTTATTTTATTATTCCTTTCTTCAAGTTCAATTTCAAATACATTTTGCTTTAGCAGTAAACTCCCGGAAGAATTTACTGGAGCTGTTCTAGATGGAGTGATCGGAATGACTGCAGATGCAGTGTCGGACTTTGTTGGGTGAGTAATTTATTTATTTATCGTTATTTTATTTTAGAAACGATTGCTCCTTGAACTTTTGTCATAGGCTACATTTCACTCACTAGCGCATTTCGCATTTGAAGAAACAAAAACTAAATCAATAATGTTTTCTATTTATGTAGTTTATCACTCTTATATGTACATGGCATACGCTATGGTACTGAGTATTAGAAAACACAAAACATGTATGTTCATCTTGGATCAACTTGGACACAAAATTGAGATTTTCTTTATTTTCATTAGTTTTCTAATTTCAGCCTAACCCGCACTTCGGGTGAAAATCAAGGAGGGTGTCAGTGGTTCGGTACTGCTCCAATATGTTTTGAAACATGTCCATCGGACTTTGACTATATTAGAGAGGTGAGGGCTACGGTTTGCGAAAGATGATCTTCTATTGTCAATCATGAAAATATAAAGATTGTTTGGAATATTTAGAATAACTAGGTGCGAATGTTTTGTGTTTCATTTTTCGCGAAAAAGGACACGAAACGGAAAGCAAGACTGGTTTAAGCGCCTTTTCGAAAGTAACTAGAGACTGTCTTGAAAATGGAGATCCTCGTTATGCTCAAATAGTTTCTTTTTCTTCAGTCTCACGGGCGTTGTGCTGGGTCCGGCGGTGGAGATTGCACTCCAGATCCATCTTTTGGACAACCATGTTCATCACTATTCGGATATTCGTTCAAGAAGAAGTTCTGTTGCAAGTAAGATCTCGCCCCTTACGAGTGAAGCTCATTTTATAAGTCGTTTGCTAACAGCTCAACCACATAGAATATTCAAGGTGTAACTTTAAAATAAGTCATGCTTCGTGTGCCGTGCGTTTCAGAAGTGATCCGGTAGATTGTACATGGTCAGGACGTTGGATGGGTGCGGAAGATGCCTTTAACTACTACTGTAGATTTGATTCATCAGTTGGAAGGTTTGGAATTAGTACTTGTTTTTCTTTGCCATCTTAAGGTAATGATATTGAGGGTCCTAGACACCTAGACTCTTCTTAATATCGAATCGTTTACTTTTTCAAAGGTTTCGATTAGTTTATGAATGTTCAACTATATATTTATTTTATTTTATATATTTTTCCAGATGTGGTCAATTACACTGTTCGGTAAATCACAAAATGCGAAAGGCAAATTCTTCGACATTAATCGGTGACATCGTTTTTTTTTTGAAAAACACAACATTTCAATACAACGAATTATTTTCCATCTAGATGTGTTCATCCCGAAACAGTTTGTTATAACACGAAAAAAAAACATAAAAACGTTAAATTATAAATCAAAGAATATATAACGACACTGTTATGTTCCGTTTTATTGATTTTTTTAAATCAGGAACGAATATGTATGAGTAACAGACCAAGAATACAGATGACAATCAATTATGCCAATAAATTAACAACATTTCCAGAAGGCGCTCAATGTGATGAAGTGAGCATGTGGGATCAGTTTGGCAAGGCTACCTGTGGTTACATTGCCTGGTATGTAGGAGGAACCCAAGTCAACAGTTGGTACAAAACACATTGACGAACAAAAAATTCTGCCAGACGCATAGGGCCATCTTGGAAAGCTCAGGGAGTCTGCTCCTATGGAAGTTTCCGTTTTCCGTTGTTGGTTCTCTATCGTTACGTAGAGTACTTTATTCAAGTCTGCTTCTTCTCGCTGCTGCCTATATATATATATATATATATATATATATATATAGATATATATATATATATATATATATATATATATATATATATATATATATATATATATATATTATATATATCACGGCATTGTCAAATTTAAAACTGAATGCTTATTTAGATATATTAATTTATCAAAATATTTTTAGATGTTTCCGAAATGTTTTCTGTAATTCAAATTCAAACGAGATTATAGAGACGAAGTTGTTTTATTGATTAAAAATTATTCAGTTCGCGCATCCCTCCCGGTAAAGTTTTAGGAAATCTTTTACACTATCGTTGTGTGATTCGTTCATGAAGTTGCGAACAACCATACTACTCTTTATCATTTACTTTAGTAAACACCCCTATTTTTATTTTGCTGACCTCTTCCAAAAAATTTTTTCTCACCGTTGTTTACTATTTTATTTCCTACATATGTATTTTATATTCTAATAACTTCTTTTCCATAAACGGCAAACTACGCGGATATAATGAAAAAAATAGGTTGTATTTCATCATAATGGCATGAAAGATGTTATACTTTGAGCAGATGATTTTGTATTTTTGTATGATTTGGAATATATGTTGCAATATTTACTAACTTTAAGTCCAACTATTACTTCCTCTGTACCTGTATTTATTAAGTGGAACGTTTTATTTTATTATAATTTCAATTTATTTTCAATGTTACCGGTCCCTTTCTTTGTTTATACAATTCCAACTTCATGTGACCCATATACTCTGAAAGACCCTAATTTGCTTAAAATTTACTTAAAAATATTAATGAATGAAAATTTTAAGCAATTATTTTAATGAATGAAAATTATTAATTATATAAAATTATCTTTAATGTTATCGTTAATATGAATAAAGTGACAAATGAAAATACCGCTTTAATTGGTTAATCAGCAATTAAGATTAAGCACTTCACTTCACGCAAACATTTTTTTTTAGAAATTACAGCCTTTTGTTTGAAAAGGTGGAGTGAAAAACGCAAAATATCAACGAACAAAACTAATTATCTGCTTTGATCAAAGAACTCTTTTTGTCCATTGAAATTTATCATATTGCCATCCTAGATTTTATTTTAAATCCATGAAACACACACAAACAAAGTTGTACATATAATCCATACATACGTGGGATGTTTCAAGAGCTAGCCAAAAGCGTTTGTGAAATGAAATAAAACTGTGTTTCGATTGTTAAATAGCGAATGGCAGTCTAATTGTAAGAAAGGAAATCCATCTCCAAGAAGTCGTCCAAAAAGCCACTTTCAACAAAAGGTTGTTTAAAAAATTTCTGCTGGATTTCCTTCGCAGAAGGATGAAGACTGTTTGTGAAAAATGTTGTAGAAAGGCAAAACCTCCACGCCGCGCAAGTTACACATCGAATAGGTTTATCGCACAAAGTCAGCCATAAATTTAGTTACTTCCATCTTGGCTAGACAGTTCTTGGTTAATATTCTCGATTTTTTGTTGGAATGTTCGCTTTTCAAACCCCTCGTACCATCGTCTTATAGGCATTGCTTTCTTAAAATAGTTTGCACTAATTCGCTATTATTAATTTTTCATCTATACAATCTTATAATTCCATTTATAGTTAGGTTTCTTGCAGGATGGTTGCGGCAAAAAAAGTATATAGAGACAATAGAGAGTACTTCGTCACAGTGCACAATAAAACACACACAAACACCACCCACATAGATGAAATAATAACCTGGATGGACAATCATTTTATGTTCAGTTCATTTCTTAGTTCGCGTGAAAGAGCACATTTCCAGGAAATTAAGTAGCATGAACCAAGTTTGTAAAAAGAATCGGATTTTGGTTGTACTATTTGATGTCTAGATCGTTCAATTTCTTCACAGTAACAATTTTTTTGGTTGGATGATATTTTTCTGGTGAGCATGTGAGCAACACATAAAAAGTTGTTGGGTATTAGTGTTGAATGTTGAGCCAGTTGAGCAGCACTAACACATTCAACTAAAAAAACGTGCGGGTTTTAGCCTGACACTTTTAAGCCTACGGCATTTATGTAATTAATCCCCATAGGTGTATTGAGCTTTTATTCTAAGCATTTATAAAGAAACAAACTAGTGTTAGGTTATTATTAACTATTTATTGCATGAAAGGCGTTCATGCAGAAATACAACAAGAGAGGAAAACAGTTCACAGTCTCGACACATTCAAGGGTCTAACTTCTTATATCCTTATGTGGGGTTAAAGGTTAACACCAGATAGGTGAATTTTTTTGGAACACCACTTTCAGTTATCAAATATCTAATGTATTGCACAATTGCTCCATCATTGCCAGAAACCAGACACTAAAGCTCAGCAGAAGACATACATCAGGTCTCTTACATACCCACTCTATTCTATAGTACTAAACTGGGCAGCAATATTTTACCGCGTCTTTGGTTCCTGCAACTACATATGCAATATCTACGTCTTCCTCGACCGTCTCGACGCACCACATAATTAGATCATATTATCTATTTTAGTTTTCGAATATACAAACAAATAGGCTTATTGTCTGGATGATTTTGGAAAACGGCCCAATATGGAAGGCCTAATTGTTAATGCGATAAAACGTATTTACAACGTTTCTCAACATTTCGTGTGAGAACATATCTACGAAAGATGCTGACGTTGCTAATTCACTTTCATGTGCCATTAGTACCGAAAAAAATAATATGAGATCAAGGAAGTGTCATTGTATGATGTAATTCGATATAACATTTTGCCGTGGAACATGAATTCCCAAGAAATACCAGCATAACTATTTCATAACAGCATATACCGTTGAGAGCCTTTTGAAATACAATTTTTCGCTGAAAAAATGCACCTCAATTCTTGCTTAGCCATTCGGCAACCTGATCTTCAAGACTAGGGTAGGGCTTTCCTAAAAAGTAGAGGCACCATCCGATTGTCTGTTTGTGAGATAGTTGGTGCAGTTAGCGTGATGGCGTATCCCCCACGTGTCTTATATATATAAGGTAAAATATGAATCGACCGGCCCACCCAAGTAGAAACGGGACTTTTCCCCAAAATCGCCTACTTAAAGGAGGAGGCGCACGAGATCTAAGTGTACCATTTCTTTATTCTTATCGATAGATGACGGCATTTGCTTCCAGTAAACATGCCTTACGAAGCAAAAGCTTTTAATTAGAAGGAATAAATCAGTATAATGCTCAGGATTTTATCTAAATTCTTAACCGTAGCCTTTGTGTCCCGAAGGTATCTGGCTCTTATTGTATGTGTCCCGGGGGTATATAGCTATATGTGCACCCTTATTTTCTTATTTTGAGTCTCCCAGATACCCTCGGGACACACACAATTACAAAGGCTACGGTCAAGAATTTATATAAAATTTTGAGCATTATTCTGATTTATTCCTTCCAATTAAAAGCTTTTGCTTCGTAAGGCATCTTTCTTGAAAACAAATGCCGTCATCTATCGATAAGAAGGAATAAATCGTACACTTGGATCTCGTGCGCCTCCTCCTTTAAAGGATCGCAGTCACTTCAAATTCGTATTTTTACTTCAATTATCCATAAACATAAAAAGGTACATAGAAAAATACCATTCCGGTGTCAATTTATTGAAAAATTAACTTAGGGAAAGAAATCCCCTCGGTTGTGTTCTGATAAGGTACAGTATGACAACGACAACTGAGACAGTAGAGCAGACACTTTCCCTCTTCCACGGTTTTTCTTTGTTTTGTCATCATTGGCAACCGGCCAAGTTCCACTGCGATTTAGAAAACACCCCATTTTGTCTAAAATCAAAACTCAACCGAAGGTATTTCTTTCCCTGTGATAAATGTTCCGTAAATCGGTATTGGAAAGGTATTTTTCTAGGTATATTTTTATATTTATTGATACTTGAATTAAAAAGGCGAAATTGAAGTGACTGCGATCCTTTAATGGAAGAACGTCCAGGGTTGACTGAGCACGAAGCTCTGGATCCATCACGTGTAGTCGCGAGAGCGATGATAAACAAAACGGGTTCAGATAAATAAAATCAGTAGGCATTAGTATTTTAGGCGAGCAGTTGCCCACTTTTTCGGCGTAAGTTGGCGGGAGATTTGAATTGTTATCAATCCTGATACGGTGATTTTGTTATTTTGTAGCGGCTGTGAAACGCCACAACATATATATTTCTTGTGTACAGCCTTCTGTGCTCTGCATTCTGTAGACAAATTGTATTCGATGTTCTTTATACTGTAGAAGCAACCTGCGGTGCTTTGCATTCATTGTAGAAAAAATGTCTTCCAAACATACTCCGATAAACTGTTACTCCCCCAGCTTTCAGTGTCATTTCTCGTTTGAAGATGTAAGAAGCATGGTGGAAAAATATACATTTAATTACGTATTTACACAATCCGTCAAATAATAAAACGAATTGATAATGCTTACAAAACGCTACAAGCGCATTTGCCCATGTGTTATTGGTACGCTCAGTGTTTCGGGCAAATGTTAATCGAGATCAAAAGCCGATTGGAGCTCTTAATTCTCCTTACTAAGTAGGTCACAGGACTTAGAGCAGATCACGAGCTATATTACATTTTAGCTTAACATAAGACGACTCGCTGCACTACTTGAGAGCTTGATGTAATCCTAAGGAAAGGCCGATTCGAGTGCCTAATTGGGTCGTCAACTAACAGTAAGTAGGTCACAAGACTTAGTGCAGATCACGAGCTATATTATACCGTCAGCTTAACGTCATACGACTCGCGTGACGCGACTACTTCAGATCTTGATGTATTCTTAAGGAAAACCCGATCTGCTGGTGACTAACTAAAAATGAGTAGTTCACAAGACTTTGAGCAGATCACGAGCTATATTATATTTTCAGCTTATCATCACACGACTCGCTGCACTACTTTAGATCTTGATGTAACCCTACGGAAAATCCAGATCCGATTCTATGTATTAACGGAAATCGTACTAAGTTGATACAATGGAAATGCATCTTATTTATCTTCAGATAGGCTTTATTTAAGCAGCTTGGGCAAAATAAAAATAAATAAAAAAAGAACACGAACAGTACTTGATCTCAAGATAGATAAAATAGTTGAAATACTAAATAACAAGCCATAAAAGTCAAAGGCAATGGCGTTCTAGAAATACCCAGTGAAAGGAAACGAAGTTAAAAAAAAATGCAAAGCAAACTGCAAGTTTAGATGGCGTCCGTTGTTCTTCAGAAATTTTATTCAAGAACACTAATATATATAAAAAATGATTTTGCACAAGAAAGGAGTCTAACCTAACCGTCGAAGCATAATTAGTTATGTGTGGAAAATTTATTAGTTTAGGAACAATGGAATAATATATATATATATATATATATATATATATATATATATATATAGAGAGAGAGAGAGAGAGAGAGAGAGATATTTATTTATTTATTTAAATAATATATATATATATTTATGTTTTTTTTTTTGCCAAAAAAAAGTTGGAACATTTTCCCTCGTACCTAATAGCTGAGCTCCAATTGAAACGCACTTCCTTTGAAATTACATAGGAAATGAGTGAACCCATCTCCTATGTAATGGTTCACTTTTTTTCGTGGACCAGCCGCTCTGGTGACAATTTCGCGACCACGTGGTGTCCAAGTTTCATCGAAAACCGTCGTCAACTGGTCACAAAATGGTCACCAAATGTTTTTTTTCAATGAACACCATTTGGTGACGGGCCGGATTTCTGTGGTTTCGACAATTATTCCGTTTTCTTGTGTTATCTTTATTGTTTAAAAAGAGTTTGTTCTTTGATCTAATAAACGTCCTAGGAGATTCCAGCAAGCAACAAAATCACTTGTTTTCGGGGACGATTAACACGATTAAACCAAGGCAAATGCGGATATTTATAGACTTTTTTGGTTTGTATTTATTCGTTGAAACAGTGATTTGAGCAGAACACAGACCCTTGTTATAGTCTGGTTGAAGTTTTAAATGCGCTAAGTCTTACAAAATTTATTTGTTGTAATTCCAAGGTATTGTTCGTTGAATGTGAGTATGTAGGTGAATCTAGATTTATATTTTAATTTTACCAGCTTTTGGATTGGGATTATGAAAGATAATGTTAGAAATCGTGTCAACTATGAACACTATGCTTTAATGGCAATAAGCACATAAATTTCTTGCTTCTGAACTATAATTGAACTTTTAACTTGAGCTGGTAGACCAGGTAAATTGACACGTAACTGTCAACACAAACATTGTTACACTTCAACACAGTGGGGCTGAAAACACCGGGCCATAATCCAAAGAATTGTGGGTGCGTAAACTGCGCACGCACTAATACTGTGCGCGCAAGCGCCAGGTGGACAGCGCCGCACACCCCTACTTACTTAAAGGGTCGCTTACTAAATACAAGTAAACTCGAAGCAAAATGATGGTTTTGTAGTGACTTTAAGCATGAAGTTTCCACCAAGTTAATTCATTGCATGCCGCCATGTCTACTTTCTTTTTTGATTAAGAATTTCCTTGTTGAAACATGCTTTAATCCATAAAATATACTTTAGTTTGTAACAAATAGCAAGCACCAAAAATACAAGGACTTGTTGCACCCACCCGCTATTTTTTAACTGCTTTATAAAGAAGTGAAGCCTCAAAATTTTTGTAAGCAGATTAAATTTATTAAAAACTATCCTACGCATTAGCGTCATTGCTACAAGAAAACGGAAATTCCCTTTTATATAAGGAAGCACGCGCTCTGGGTATGTAGTATTCGACGCATCTATTTCGGAAGTAGTTAATGTTATACTTTCTCGTGCTTTGCTTTGTAGCTTCCTTACTCGTCATGTGTAGTTAAGGAAAATCTAAATATGGATCAGCATCAATCCCATGAAAATATCCGCATATGGTTACTGTGGTAGAAGGGAAACCTCAGAAATGAACCGCAATTTGAGCTTGGAAATGCGTTTCTGTGTCTCAAGTACAGTGTGTTTCATAGTAAAATGCTTATTTATATTGATATAATCAATGTTAACACACTCTTTTGGGTTTCCAACCTATTGTACGTCCAGAACCCCGTTTTTAGCTATTTTACGGTAATGACTACGGTACCTAGTTGGATCTTCGTTTGTTAACAAATCACCCGAATTTGCATATTATGCAGCGAAAAGCAGTTTTCGATGCCACGTTTGAGTAAGCTGGGAGATTTATCACAGCATAATTGCTGAAAACTTTTTATACGCGGACCTGAGCCTTTAAAAATAATACAGTATAAGGGTGAAAACTTGCTCATTGCGTCGACGAAGATACAATATTTATGTATGGGGGTTGTGTTAAACTAATTTAGTGTAGCTATATATTAGTGTTTGTCTGGATCCCCAAAAAAAAATATTTTGGTTGCTACCTCAGAAAATACGTAACAAAAAAAATATATTTTCCATAATTTGGGTGTTCTAAAGTCACCATATTTATGGTAAGAGGATGAGCATATACAAAAATACTCCGTGTGTACGTGAAAAGCACTAATACTGGAAACAGTAGCCAGAAAAATGCTATGTATTATTTTGCGACCAATAAATTCATGGATTGCTGAGCTTCATGTGCAAATTTCATGAAATTTCACATATCTGCATATTCCGATTGAAAAATCATGTTTATCAGATGTTACAGCCCTTAAAAATTCGTTTGTTTTTGCTAAAGCAATAATAATAAGAAGAGGAAGCGACATTTTCTGTAAACAAAAAACAAACGTGATGTTTCACAGTTAATTTTGCTTTTTTTGCGTTATCAAATGTTTTGTTGCTACATTGGACTTGGATTAAGAAACCCATAAGCAACCTTTTATATAATAATCACAACAAAAACAATTTATTATAACACCGTTGACTTGAATTTATACCACTCATTAGCATAATAATAATAACTAATTTTATTACGTACACAAAAATGTAAACGCACAATTTGTCGAACATATCACACAAAACATTGATATGCAGTTTTATTTGTGTTTCCATTAATTTCCACCCATATGGGTGTGTGCTCATGCTAATAAATTTTTAAATGTTGAAAATGTTTCCACAATTTATTAAAAAGTTGATACCAAGCAGTGTAAGAACATCTCATATCTTACATGCATAATCCACTACAGTTGGGAACTTGGTAATTAATTGTTGCATTTGTATTTCTCCACGTTGAATTGCGTATGTTTTGCAATATTGCGGCGGCCTTTCGAATAAAAAAGATCAGCAACAGCCAAAAGATGAAGTTCAAAAGGCGAGCTCGCTTTTGCGTAAACAAGAAATAACTTACTAGAGTTATTCGAAAATATTTTTATTGTTTAGGTCCGGACGCGACCAAAGTCCGCAAGATGGCTAGCGGTATTATCCATTTAAAAAAAAAACTGGTTGTGCTGTTCCCAGATGACCATAATATTAATAACATTAATCTTGGTGCAGGATGCAAGTTCACCAACTTGGTCCTAACTTGGTACTTCATTTACGAGGAATAGCGATGGCAACGGTACCCGAAAAATATTCAAAGGTTTGTGCCAAATTTGAGGCAGTTCTTTCAGTCAAAACAAAAATTACACACGAAGAGAAACATATAAATTAACAGCACAATTGTGAAGGTGAAAGTAAAAGAACTAAGTAGATAATAAATAAATAAATCTTTCACGCCACAAAAGCGTGCTCCTTTACACAAGGGTGGTTCCCTACAAGATTTCAAATCTTGGTTTGTTTCGCAGAGGCCCTGAGCATTAGAATCGTCAGAATCATTCTAAATCATTAGATGAAAAAAAACATTAGAATCAATCGAAATGAAGTAGTCACATCTAAACAGTGCACATTAGATAGTACCCACATATCAAGCCTATCTTGCAAGAACACAAAGTAAGTGAGTAAGACAAAACATAACTGCGCCTGAGAAAAGTTCTTGTCCAGAGCACCATACAATAGAAGGAAAAACGTAGAGCAAGGTCCCACTTTGTTCTTTTGCCATTTTCCAATGCAATCAATCAATAAACCGTTCGATCATGGACTACGCAAAAAATCACGGGAACACTGTAACACGGGGAAACAAAACGGAAAAAAATATGTAGAAAATGTAGCCACCAAACAATCAACCAGCATACACCGAATAACAATGAAAGATTTTCCTGTAATGAATTCTTGACTTTTTAGGCCAGAACTACCGTAACCTTGGATAAGCATGTTTGTGGGGTGGAAAAAACTACGGTAATCGTTGCGCTCTTTCTAGCCTGACCATCTTTCTTATACGATCTTGCGCTCCATATTTTTGTGGAATATATATTGCTACCGAGTTGCGTTTTGCGTTTTGTTCCTAACTCCCCTGTTATCTTCATAGGCAATGTTTAGGAAAAAGAAAGGGAAACTTTTTTTCTACGTTGTTAACCTGTATTATATAAATTATATAAACGAAAATCACGTGAACTATAACAGATTTGCTTAATTTAATATAGATAAAATCCCCAGCGGAGTGCCAGTTTCATCAAAAGAATGGAAGTAAGTATTGGATTATGTAATAGAAAACTTTAAAGTACTGCGTTTTTCTGTGATCATTTTGCTTATTCCGATCGAGTGCTAAATAAACAAATGAACAAAGAGTTGTTTTTATTCTGTGTTGAAAGATTATCCATGTTGTCTGGCATTGTCCCTGATGATTGCACGGATAAAAGATAAAACTTGGAGAGCAGGGAGTAACGCTTATTCAATCCGCAAGACACCAATCCGTCATCAATTCGCATCGAAAACATAGATTAAACAGTATTCCCGATTCTGTTGCGACGTCATTAACGTTTGATATTCGCCAGGGTGTATGATGTTTTTCATTCAAGGAACTCACGTCCGCAGTGTCCATTTTTGTATGGAAATAAATAATTGTGTTCCCTGATGAATAAACTATGCGTGTTGTGCGAGCGTGTGACGAAAGGACCAAAAAACACCAAAAGGAAGTTTTCAATAATAAAGATCACATGTTAGAAACAAGGATCGCACTCAATTTACTTTAGTTCAGAAGTATGTGGTTGATCCAGCGGAGTCACAACTTTACCATGGGATTATAGGTTGTAGGTTATATTTTTGAGTATTTTCGGCGCACAAACGGAATCTTTACGAGAAGAAGGAGGGTCATTAATATAGTTTTAAGATGTGAACTAATGTGTTTTGCATTCGCATGTGTATGATGTGTCACCTTTTTTTTACAAACAAACAAGTCGTTTAAAATATTCTTTGTTAGCTTCAAATGTCTGAAAAAATACATGCATATTTAATTGCAGTTACAAATAAGAGGAAAAGGCTTTCCACGTACCAACGAGAAAACCATCCTTGGATTCACTTCAAAGGGATGCAGGCACCGCAACGTTGCCCTCTATTTTGTGAAGCGCGCCTGCTTCCCTCTAAGCGTGGCGAACTTCAGCAAAAATGCTACCATTTTGTAATTATAATTAAGGCACATGACGAAAGAAGGAAATCATGGGAGAAGAACCCTGTACAAATAAAATGGCATTCAAAATGCAAACTCTGTGTACCTCTTATGACAAAAGCAAACATTATACATTGGACGAGCAGATGAGATAAATGAGTATAAGCTGCGAATTACTGCGAATTAAATAAAAGATGAGACTCACAAAAAAATGATAATTGAACAGAAATATTGTTTAGCGGGAATGATATCATTGTGCCAGCATCTATGCTGGTATGAAACAGTATGTTAAATTATACTGGTATCACTTCACTCTTTATCAGAATTAGAGATTGGGAAGGAGGAGAAAGACTGAAGTCAAGCACTCTGGATTAAAGAAATACTATCACAAGCATTTATCACTCTTCAAATATCAAAAATAAATAAAATCTAGCGGAAAACTGTCTAGCGTACACATGCACAGGAAACAAATTTATACGTAATTTAGTGCTATTTACCCGTGATTAAAAATGTGCAATACATCTTCGGTTTGGTAAAGTGCCGTTGTAGGTGAAGCGTTGCGGTGACGTTGCGGCTGCGTCGCGTTACTGCGTAGCGCGCACTCTCAAGCAGTCGTTAGATGAAGTGAGCCATGATTGGCCAAAAGCCTCGTGCGATGCGGTCGACTTGCGTGCGCTTTTTCCGCCATTTCTTCCATATACATACTGATCGATTTCCGCACTGAGTTCACGCGATGTTTTTGCTGAAATTAATTATTTAGATGGCCGGTTCTTGCAAAGTGCGACGCGAAATATGCTCAAGCTATGTTCTGCAAAAAGCTAGGACTTTGCGGGAATTGATTTCCTATGATTTATCCACACCTTTAAAATTGCTTCGTATTAAAAATGCGAAATTTGGAACACCTACCAAAACGTGAAACATACAGTAGAGTGGAGTTTCGTCCTCACCGCCTGGACAATCGCTGATCTGCAAAATGTTGATTATTTTATTGTAAACATTAATAGTATAGTAGTAGCTTAGAGCTCAGTAGCCCGTTTCAGTCCCCATTATTGTGGCCAATTATCACTAATAACACTAATAAGGCACTTTGTACATGTATTGTTTCGTTTCGTTCAGAATCTCTTTGTCAGAAAACGCATGCATGATTTTTTTCAGAGAAATTCATTAGCAAAAGAGAGGCTTTGATATTGAATCGTTACAATGCTAATTGGTATAGATTTCAAAAGATTTATATCTCATACATTTAACTACTCTTGCCCCCATTTTTTATTAATTCTTTTAAGGGTCTAACTTCCGTGCATGCTGATTCCAAATTGTGTTTTCGACTTTTAAACTCCATCATCATAATATTAGATGATGACAATTCAGAGCCTTTAAAGCGAATATGTAGGCACTCAAAATGAGCAAAAAAAAGCGAAACTAGCGTTTCCATACCAGACGTTAATTTAAATAGGCGACTGAATATGTAAATACGAAATTGGAATGCGCTGCATCTTGAATCTTGCTATTTCCCGATTTAAACTGAAATTTATTCAATCAGACCCAAATTTATGCAAGGGTTCCGAATTAGCGTTTACTATGAAAAAGGCGAGCTTTGTAATTGATTTTCTTTTAAGTGGGTAATTGTAGACAACTTTTGTTATTGTTTCCTTAATGGGCAACACGCATTCTATTAATACAGCTTAACTTCAAAAAGGGCCTACATATTCCCTTTAATGTTATTTTCCAGCAAATCCACAACATGTTTAATGTTTTCCAGTCATCGTATAGGAAGCGCATAAAACATATTTGCCCTACATTTAAGCACTCTAATAATTTTCAGATGCGCAACATAACATATAGTTAGGATAATTTTATATTCTGTCACGTGCTTTCAGTGCCGTAGCTAAAAGAGCAAAAGTTGTTGTATAAGAAGGGTATTCGTAATATGGGTCAGATGTGAAGGTGGGGGCGGACATACATACACGCCATATGCTTAGACATTCGTATAGATGCGCGCGGGTTTAATAATTATGAGATGTCACTGGCTTTTGCCCTATCCCCGGGGAACATGCTAATTTCGGATGGCACTTTGAATAAACTTCAGATCAGAGTAGTAGTGGCACGTGGGTGTTCAGCCCACCAACAAAAGAAGACCCATTCGCATTGACTCCCAAACCAATCGATAACACGGTTACGACATCGTAGACACGAGATGGAAAGAACAACGTACCGAATTGCACAGCTGATGATAGTCGATGCATTTGAAATCATGTTGTGCTTCAGTTTTCGTAGGGCACATATACGCACTTCGTCCTTTTAAAGTTTTTGGACAAGGTCGCATATTTGAAAGTTGATATTCGGCACTGTCGCTGGGAATCTGCAAAAATAATGAATTAGAAAGTTGTATGACAATAAATTTGTGATTTTTATGATTTTGGGTCGATTTTATGCGACATCATGACAGTTACCTCTTTGAGAAGAGCAAAAAAAAAGTTTACTTCCCAACTAAACGACGCACGCTTGATTTTAAACAGATCTTTACAAGTTGCATATAACCATATTTTTATTCCCTATTGCATCCCCCATAGTATGTATCGTTTGAAATAGCATCTTAATAAGTGATTTTAAAGCGCTGCAAACTTGTGCAAAAATTGAATGAATTTAGTCCACAGGGAACCACATTTTGATGTTTTTGTATATACCAAAAAGTGGTGCAAAACACTGGCAAGTAATAACAGGATGATGATATATACAGATTTTCAATCATAAAGGAAGGTATTGCAATAAATTAAATAGAAACTCTTTAAAGGTGATTAAATATGAAAGCCGGGTATGAGAATGTATGATCTTAAAAGTAAGGAGATATATACAGTAATTACCATAAATACTCTATTTGTCATGAAATTCGGATAAGTGAACTAGCAGAGGTATATTACAAAAAAAAAACGAAAAATACAGCGCCCACTATGCGTCGAAAAAAACATACTGTTTTACCGCTTTAAAGAGGACTACCTAGAGCCAACGTACTATTTTAGCCTAATCGTTTGTGCTATTTTACCTATTTATGCTATTTAAATGTAATGTAAAACAGCTAACGCGGTGTTTATTAGTATTAGGATAATTCTGGTGTACTAATGCTTTAATTCTTAAGGATAATATTCACAGATATGCAAAACTATAATCTAAACTCATGAAGCTTAAGTAATCTAATAAATAAACGTGCAGAGTAGCAGAGTGCATTAAAAAATCCGGGAAAAAGACCGCTGTCATATCCAACGGATTACTGGCAGAAAAATGCAAATCATTGTTTTGGAGGAATAAAAAAAACGAAAAATACT
This sequence comes from Pelodera strongyloides, assembly GCA_036852015.1. Taxonomy (NCBI): domain Eukaryota; kingdom Metazoa; phylum Nematoda; class Chromadorea; order Rhabditida; family Rhabditidae; genus Pelodera; species Pelodera strongyloides. The sequence continues at coordinate 395,665 of JAANDG010000046.1, forward strand.
TTAGAATTTAACGTACACATTTCCAGGACTTTTTTGACCAACAAAAAAATGTTGGGATTAATATTAGAAAACGAAAACACAACTTTTTGCTTGATAAAAAGAAACATAGATCTATATAACGAAAGAATTTGTATAAGCTGACACTTGGAAAAATACATTGTTATGCTTAGATCGTATTTCAAAAAGTACATTATTTCTCATCATTGGCTTATATACGCATGACTGAGAACTAATTTAAAATCATCGAAATTTGGGGGTTGCATAAAGTAATTAGTTGATCTTATAGTCTACTTTATGTTGTAATCTAGGCACCGTGGGCAATGCACTTATGCATTATGCACGTAAATCATCCAATACATAGGCTTTCCGCATTCACAACTTTACAAATAAAGAACCAGCACAGAAAAGTTAAAAGTTACTAGTAGATAAACTCGAAACATTAACGCGGTAGTGTACCTACTTTGGGAAATTTGCATATGACACGCATATGTATCCTATGTAAATTAGGTGCCGCAAACTTCGCACTGTCACCAAAACTTTGCATATCATACATCTGATATGTGTACCATATGCAAATTTCCCAAAGTAGGTACAATAGCGCTGTGAAAATTAAAAAAACAATTAAGAATTAGCAGTCATCCTTACCTCAGGTTCAACCGCTTCCCACCCATCTTGCGTATAATCATCTGTATCGCTTGAGGACACAATGCTCAGGATCAACGTAAATAATGCAAAGTTAAACATCATCTTTGAGGGTCAAACGTCCTGAAAGAGAATAATTTATATTTTGGTGGGCGGAGTATTGCGCTTTGCATACTGCTTTATGGAGTCAATTGAAATAAAATGATAATACCAAATATTCTAGGCAACGGTGATGAGCAAGGAAAGTAAAGTGCAAATTTAACTGGATGCTATTTATGGATCTAACACATTTTACTACTTACATGGAGCGTAATTAAAGAAGCGTCAAGATACACAAATGACAGGAAACAGAGGATTCTAATGTACTTTGAATACGACGTGTTACTAACTAAGACCACTAAATTAATAAGAGCACTCTGACATGAAAAATCTGCAAGTTCCCGTGCATAAGATGTCCTTCGTATAGTAAAAGTGCACAGTCTCAAAGGGGGTTGGAGCTGCAAGGAATACTTGCAAAAGCAGCGCACTATTTGATATTTATAGGAGATAATAGTCTATGGTCACATTACACACACTCAAAAGGCAAGCAAGACGGAACTGCGTGAAAAACATCCAACACTAACAAGTTGCCGAACTAGAGTACATATTTCACAGGCTAAAATAACAAGGTTAGAGAGAAGCTTGTTCCCTAATATTTATAGAAGCACGACCCAGCTGGTCATTTCATGAGCGACTGGCCTATATCATTCTACAAGCAACTGGGTGGGACCTGCACATTTTAGCACATCTTAATAGGCCCATAGGCGGGGCCACGAAATAGCATGCGAGACTAGGAGCGCCCGGGTTGCCAAAGAAGGAAAAACATTAAAAATACGAACGTAGCTAGATTAGCGGATTAGGACTATTAGGAGAAATAAGCTAATAATATGCGATTCGAATGTTTGGGCATGTAGCGAGAATAATAAAAGGGTGACTTTGCGTCGCGTTTTACGTACTGGTGAACTGTTTCAAGAATGTAGCTGGTGGTTAATGAGGTCGACGTCAAACGAACGATTGATGATTGGTGTAATATAGCAAGAAGAAAACGGTTTACTTCGTATGGGGTTATTTTAGAGAGGTGTTACAATTTTGGACATGACTCTTCGATTGATTCAATTACATGAAACAATAACGATGACGACAATGAGTACTTCCATGAAACACATAATAGAACGTAGCAAGCAGCATGTAACTCTAGAGTTGTCGTATAACCTTGATGCTAAGTACCTACATAAAGGAATACATAAATCTTTTACGTTACAAGTTCAAGAATCTTTATTCAAGGATGATTCAATAGGGTTTTCAAGGCTTATGACTTGTACCGCAAAGGTCCTGAGTCGCAAAGGTCAACGTTCCAGATGACCAATTATTCGACGTCTCCGCTAGGCACTTACTTTCCATGTACATGTACTATAGTGAAGGCCGGCCCACTTCTGTTTTCGTTCGACTTGTGCGCAGCGTAAACTAATTGTTCGAATTATGCAAATTTCCTGCACAAACTAATTAAATACTCCAGAAGCGATGGTCAAGTGCTCCATATTTATGTAGTGTAAGTTGTGTGCTCAAATTTAAAGCGAAATGCTAGCCCCTTTGGAAAATTTGCATATGATAAGCAAATCCTTTGTATGTTAATTTTGTACGATCGTCCACGGCAATCGTACAAAATTAGCATAGGATACATAGGATTTGCTTATCATATGCAAATTTTCCAAAGGGGCTAGCATTTAGCTTTAAATATATCTTATTATATAAAGGAGAAGTGTTTGAAGGCTTGGATGTTCGCAACAAATTTCCAGAAAGCAAATTAGAATATCTAAAGGCTACAGGAAGGAGAGTCGGAGTTCAGTTTTGAGCAAGCGAAATCGAGTCTTATTGCATGATGTTTCAATATACGTTGCAAAAGATAAGTGTGCTCATTGTTCCTGCATTTTGAACCTTGAAGTATTGGAAAGTGGCATCAGGCGGCGATAGCCGTCTGGCATATACATATTTCGAAAAAAACGAGAAATCTTACGTGCGTGGAGTTTCTCTTGCTGCTAACACGTACACACCGGCCGGAAGAAAACAATCACAGCTGATTAAACCATAAATCTCCCCGTTAGTTGAAGCTACCGTAGGACAATATTAATTCATTAATTGATTATAATGCATTTCCTTATTATCGTGCTTTTAATATACGGTAGAACACAATGTATTATTGAGTAGTTAATCTGCAGCAAGCTAACGTATTAAATATACTTTAATCGACTGGATATAATTTTAAACAAAACACAATATGGCGTATAAAAATCCTACGTTGCTTCCGATTAATCTACGAAAGCGGAAATACGTTAAAGAGAAAAAAATGTCTAGAACTTTGTTAATATGTGCTGAATTAGCGGATAATACAAGCTAACTAACTATAAAATGAGGTAGGCTATAAGCATCTTAAACCATGGCTCTTTTTTATAATTCATGCATAAAGTTCTGATCGCATTACCGATAGCTGATAGCACTTTAACAGATCAGGTTCAAAGCATTGTGTAGTGCTGAGCTTGTGTCGGCTACGGTAATGTGTCACGATTTTGTTTCGCCAGTAAATTTGTGTTGGCATAATGTTTTCACATCCGTGTAAATTAGTTTAGCTTGATAATTACACCAGCATGTGTCGGCTACAGTAACTGAATAGTGTACCTCGATTTTGTTTCGCCAGTAAATTTCCCCTTTTGAGTGTTGTGCAGTAATGTTTTCACAGTCGTGCTAATTAGCTTTCAGACACAAAAAAAATAGTTTTACGTAGGCGATCGGCTAAGGTTGATTAGGAAACAAATGTTTTTAAAGAATATATGAATCATTATTTGAATTATATGAATATAATTATATGATTACCAGTCGGCTCACGCCGCCTGAGGCGACTTACATGGAAATATGATTGGTTTAGCATGGGCATACTTATATAGAAGTTTCAAATGTATCATAAGAAATTCGCATAATAGGAAACAATTGCATATGCATACTTCGATATTGAGCTGCGAAACCTTTTACACCCGAACACGAAATTTGCATTTCGTAACGCAGATCGGTATGCAAATTAGGCTACAGTTACTCTTTTATATAATAAGATAAGATATGTATCTACGTAAATGAAGGACGAGGAAGTGTTGTGGGTATGAGTTGCTTTGTGCCTCCAAAGTCCAGAGACTGAAAAATGAGTAATAGCATAATGACAGCTATTAAAGGGATCGGCTCACCTCAAATCGTGTCTGTTTTTTTGTTTCTTTATTTTCTATAAGGGATAATAAAAATTTGGAATACAAAAAGTAGTGTTATATTTCAATACTCACGAAGATATTAGGTGATAAAGTGGTGTATCGATCGGGCCGAAATGAAAAAGTGTTAATTGTCCCATACAAACAAGGCAGGACAATTACACTTTTTCATTTCGGGCCGATCGATCCACCACTTTATCACCTAATATCTTCGTGAGTATTGAAATAGAACACTACTTTTTGTATTCCAAATTTTTATTATCCCTTATAGAAAATAAAGAAACAAAAAAAAACAGACACGATTTGAGGTGAGCCGATCCCTTTAAGCGGGCTCCGCTTATTTTTGTACTAGTTCAGTTCTAACGTCCAGCGAGATTAATGTAACAAAATTAGTTTATTTGGTTGTACCGTGCATGGTACGAAAATGTTTTCCACATATTAGTCGGTAATGGGTATAAAAGGAGACTCGGAGCTCCGGCTCGAGCAATTTCTTTTTGTTTTACTGTTCGAGAGTTTTGTATAAGTCTGGCACCTTTCTTCGAAGTATGCGCAATGTGTATCATTATTAGTTAGAAGTATATATTTGAAGAATATGGAGAAAGAGAGGGGAACATTTTAAAGTACTACCCGTTCCACAGATTTACAAACAACGATTGATTTGGAGTATCTAAGTAGCTGAACATCATCAAATCAGTAGCTTAATTCTGCAATTGTGTATGCCTCTGTAAGTAATTAACGTAAAGTAAATATATTTCAAATTGCATTGTATTTGGCCAAAGTCCGAACACCGTCGGGAAAGAGACCGTGAGGGTTCTTCCTCCCGCCTGGTGCCCAATAAATGCCTAAAACGGATCCTAATTTTGTCCCAATTATTTTATGCAAATCGTCAACGGTATTGCAACGAAATTATAGACTGTCTTTTGCAGATATTGCAACGTGTGGATTACCGATTACTGCAATAGAAATAATGGATATTTCTCCGCTCTCGTTTCCTTTCGAAGAGTAAAATATGAAACAAATCGAGTTCGTTCTCAGCATAGCGGTCTCATCGTTGCTAATGCCGCACATATTATATTCCGCGCGTATTGGTCTGAGCTTTCTCCTGATGGATCTTGGGGAAACAGAGAAAGGTCTCTTCAAAAGCTGTTTGCGAGACATTACGTAGAAATGGGTGAACCCATTTGGATACGGTTCACTGGTTTTTCGTGGGCCTGCCCATCTGGTGACCAATTCGTGACCAACTAGTGACCAAGTTTCATAGGAAACCGTCATCAGTTGATCTGTTGATAGTGTTGATCACCAGTTGGTCATGAAGACACCAGGTGTTTTTTTTTTCGGTAAAACCATTTGGTGACCTGCCAACGACGGTTTTTTTGTGGTTTCGGCAATTATTTCGTTTTACTTTGTATGCCCTCAAACTTGGGTATGTCCGTGGTCATTCTTGAGTACTTATATTAACTTATATAGCAATATAGCTTACTTCTTCTTACACTTAATTTCATTCACTTGGAGTTCGAGATCACACGTTTATTTTTTAGCGTAATGAAGCTGAAGAATTTATAATATAGGCAAGATCTATGAGAATATACCTTGAGCTTTTCCTTTATTGTTCGGTGTTATTCAAAAACAATCACGAGAAGCTTATCCAAAGTTTACTATGTCGAATATATGTTCTTAAATAAGCCTATTGAAAGGAAACACATCTTTAGAACGAAACACATTTTGTACCATTTTTTGTTGCACTTATTTCTTTAGAGGAATTAAACACGTTTTTGATATAGTAAAGCAACACAGAAAAATAGCTGTACATCAGGGATTAAACACAGCGTTTGCAGGAGAAAAAAACGAATGATCAAAGCTTCCGAAAAATTGTTGCAAACTAAAGTCATAGTGTTTCTGAAACCATGTTAAAGCGAAATACCATCCGGTTTTTGAAACGCATCTCAAATATCAGCATTCTTATGCAGTTATGCTAAAAGGGGTCTATTGGGGTCTATTTTATATTCAAATTTATGGTCATTTGCATGTGAAGCATAGGAAAACAGGGAGTTCTCGATGCGTTTCAAAAACCGGCCGGCGTTTCGCTTTAATAGCTTTTGTTTGAAACACGACTTTGTTTTCCTCTTCGGAGTACGTTACCTGGTCTAATGTTTTGTAGGGAAATAACTCTGCGAGTTCCACTTGTAACGAACTGCGGTTTACAGTAATATTTCTGAATTTCCAGTCTTTCGGCACAATGAAAATAAGGACAATTTTTTTCTCGTGGGCCTGCGATTCATTTCTGGGGATCTTCTTTTAAAAATAATGGGGTCTCGATGTATGCCGGATTTTGCTTCCAAGTATGGCTTTAATTACCGTAGACTGGCACTACGCGAGAACAACTACAGACCGCCAAAAAATGGTCCCGCAGCGGTCGCCACAGGACTATTTTTTTTCGAGCGTGCATAAACTGTGCATTTTCGCCTTCTCTAGTATTATCAATGATGCATTTTCTAACTTTCAAAGGTGTATGCAAAATCGTACACGAGATGCAAATGTGATACTTAGAAGCAAAATGCGCTGTTTTTGCCATACATCGAGACCCCATAACTTCCCCAATTTTGAATAGTATGCAAAACGGTTTTCGCAGCCGCGCTTGAGTAATCTGGGAGAATTAACGCAGAAAACTTTTTGTACGCGGACCTGGGTCTTTGAGAATATCCTTCTTTATCTCAGACGTTTTATATTTATTTTGTAACATTTGCACATTATTTTCTATTCCATACACATTGAAGAACTTTCAAGAAAGTCTAAAAAAGGACGTAGGAATACGACAAAAAAATAAGTGCTAGAACTTCCGGAAAAATCAGGGTAGACCTATCGTCCCACGCATGCCCCTGCCAAAAATACTCAAATCTCCGTAATGCGTATTTCCTTTGCCTAAAATACTTTTTTTTTTTACGATAACATGTGTAAACATATTATTCGACGCTTTTGATAATTAGGCTAAATACATTCAGTTACAAGTAACCTAGCTAATTAGCAGCTAGGCTTCATCGATAATAAAGGGTTTACAGGAGCTTTGGTTTTATTGTCGGGGGGTGTTGCGGTGGTATATGTATTCCTGTTCGTCTCATTCTAAATTACCGTGTCCCAAACACCATATTGCAATAGCTGTAAGCACCATGTCAAAAGATAGAGGAAACATTATCTAAAACATCACAGTCACTCTTCCGCGTGCGTAAGTCAGTTCCGCAAGTGAGCCTCATAATTAAAAATTGCAGCGTTTTTCCTGGTCGCTGATACGTTGCGGATAATATGTAGGATTGTTGAAATGTATATCATTGCGAACATGACCATGTTTTAAAGGGAGAGGCCCACGAGAAAAAAGTTTTACCCAATTTACGGAATTAATATTGCTGTGAAAACCGTATTCTTTACGCCCAGCACTCGCAGAGTTATTCCTCGGCAAACTGTTCGACCTGGCACCGTAGTCAGAAAGGTTAAAATACAAAAGCCAGATGGACATGTACCGTATTTAAAACCTTTCTGACTACGGTACCTGGCCAAACTGTTTGCCGTGAAATACCTCTGCGAGTTCTAGGCGTAAAGAACTGTCGTTTTTACAGTAAGATTCCGGACATTTTGTTCAAGTAAATTAAGAACAACTTTTTTCTCGCGGGCCTATCCCTTTAAAACAGAAATCGCGGCATCTGGCATTTGTAGCAGGAGTAAACTTTTTCACCATGACAAATCAGCAGTTTAGTCATGTCTTGTACTTCAAAGCAAACTATAAACGAAAGTCAGGAGGGTTGTTTGGCATCAATGACAACAAACACCTATTATAACAGCAACATATTTCCTGTTATAATAGGTGTTTGTTGTCAAAACGCGTGCAATCGTCAAGACAATTCTTTACACCTTTACACGGTTTTTTAAACTGTGTATATTGGCAAGCTTGCGGCATTTTCCTGATGCGGACCCATCCTATGAATAAATACATCTACCATCAAAGGTGAGATAATTTGATTGGGAGTTATGCTCACACGAGTTGAACTGTACAACTACTGTATCTACCGCAACAATGCAAAGAGCCAAATAAAAAATTGTAAGATGACCATGCAACCTATGCTATTTTGTCAGTTGTCAAAAAAAAACATTTTCCTACAAGTGAACGTAGCATGACGCAGCATGTTCTGATGTTATACGCAACATTTCGACATTTTAAAGATGACAATGAAATTTATCAAATTAAAGAGGAAGAACATAATAATGCAAACAAAGCTTGTATGATGATAAGTCATAATAATGTAGCTGATTATGGAATCAAAACACAGAGTTAAATATGTCAATGTCATGCCGTAAACTGTCAAATACACTTCCAAAGTATCAGTATGTTGTGGGTTGAAGTGTGGTAACTTCTTAGGGGATCTTTTGAGATATGACTAGGTATCATCAATAAACTACTATTATTATTATATTTATTATGACATGCAACTAAGCGAATCAAATGGATATAGGTGACTGCCAAACACAGTGTATTACCTCAAAACCTCAAAACCGCACTGCACATCTTCAAAAAAATGAAAGCTAGACAATCAATTATTCAATTCAAGACATTGCAGTCGCTCAGATTCCTTACTTGTACTTCATACCCGTCGACAAACAAAGAGTCCGAAAAGATGAACCCAGGTTCGACTGACCATGTCTGGGATCTAATATTGGTCCCAGTACTCTCGTATCTTTACAGAACGAGGACTAACTCAAAAACGTTGTGACTACCGAGTCCTATGAAACACAAAACTCGCAGAGTTGTCTAAACGAGCAAAGCCCCGACGGGTTATTTATGCTTATAGCCGTAACGGTAGCTGTAATTCTTTATTTTAAATCCAATTGTTGTCGCCAGAACATCTCAGCTTATGGCTGCCAAGGTTCTTTAACACTAGTCCTATGAAAAATACTTTGAACTTCCCAAAGTTCAATAATAGACCTACGAAGTTATAATGTCACCAACCCCTGATTACGTTACGTTAATGTACATTGTATGGTATGTACTATACAACAAAATGCGGTGCCATTTTTGTCACCGGCAAAGTCATATTCGATAATGTAACATACAAACTAATGAATTATCCACATCCTGCGCATGTAGCAGATTCGCATGAAAAACAAGGTTATTTGTTAGTGTAATAGTCGTTTAAAGGATAGAAAAAGACGTAAGCTAATCAAGAATAATGCGGCTACGCGCGGAACATGTAGTCGTTCCGTCATCTCACCACATGTCCGCCAAATTAATGTCGAACGAGAATTTATAAGCCGGAAACGTCAAACACGATAGATTGGAAAAAGGAGCTTACCGTAGGCAAACGCAGGGGTAGGTTCGGGGTTGCCGGGGGCAAAGAAAGGCTTCGCTCATTTAAAGCGGAACAACATCCGCTTTCTGCTACGTATGTTGGACGTTATCTTCCCATGTAGTGTATGCAAATAACTGCGCGATACTGCGCGATTTTTCATTCTTATATTCGGTTGTATTATGGGAATGCAGTTATCCAACGTACGTACGTTTCAATAGTGCGCATTTGGTTGACTTTGCGGAAGATGTCAAAAAGAGCGCTGAACGTGCGTCACGTTCCTGATTTGGGCACCTTGCACGCACCCCGCGAAACCTAGGGCCACCCATCGGGCCCCTTTTCTGTGAGCGGTGTGCAGAATATGTTTATTTTTACTTCCAAACATAGCAAATGCATAATAATTTATACTAAGATCAATGCGCGTGCTTGTCATGCGTTTAGTCTTGTTTTAGATAATTTGTTTGAGCGGATCATTCACTATAACTCCGGATATGAGTCTAACAGCAAACACGCTTGTTGTCCACATGCGGTACGCTTACTTGACTTGCTTTTAATAAAAAAAAGCTCATGATTCGAATCAAATTACAAATCACTACGAAAACAGAATAACATCCGTTATCCACTATATTTCATTAGCAAATATAGAACTTTAACAACCCAAAGTAGCTCAATTCCACGAACAAATTAGGGATCTATCCATTGACTCGAACCAAAACATACACTAATGGAATCATGCGTTTTAGGTAGAATTACAAAAATAAAAAATATTATTAATACGATATATCAATGATCAATACACGCACTAATATCATACAGAAATCGTTATCGCGAAAATAAAACAAAATATCCAAGTAAAATAGAAGCTATTTTTAAGGCGGAATGGAGCGTATGTTGGACAACTGCATTCAGATGTATTATGAGCACATGGATTTACATATAAGTCATGAAAATTCAGCAGTCCACCATACGTTTCACGACCACGTGCCATAGAGATTTAAATAAACCGTTAGCTATTGTTTTTGTTAAAATGAGTGGGGTTCCAAGTTCCAATTGTAAGTAAGTTCCCTTGGTTCAACTATACGTCAGCGTGAGGATTGTATTATAGTATAGTCCCGAGGGACAGTAGTGCGTCTGATCACTTAGTTAGAAGACTACGCCAAAATACTCTAGACAATTAAATATCAATGAAAAGATCAAAAACAGACAAGTTTAGGTAGGAGCTCATTCGGGTAAAATGGACACAAAAAAGTAGTATTACGTAATAAATGTGAATGATGCTAAAAGTAATACAACAGTAGGAGATAGACATCATTAAACCTTGCAAATAATACGCGAACAAATTAACTCGGGGACAAAATATTTGAACATTTATTTTAACGCAGAAGCGGCTTTTACGGAATCTGTATTAGATAACGGATCGTATATCAAATCTCTTTCTAATCGTCAAAAAAATCTTTTAATCGATAAACATTTTGCTAATAAATGTTAGTAAAGTAATTCACAGACCAAAAGTCCTGTGCCTTATTCACAGAAGAATTCGTTTCCAAAAAATTCAAAAAGTTTTCTAGTAGCGTTTGCAATTAGCATCGCATTTTAACCCGAACAGACATGAACATGCCCGAAAACAGTTGAATAGAAAAAAAAATTATAAAAATTTATTAAAAAAAACTCTGGTTAACGCATTGGCCCGGATCCGGATAACTGAAGGAGCTGAGTTGCACTAACATTTGAATAATCTTTTCAAATTGGCTGCAACAATTTGTCAATGCCCTTCTTTTCTTCACGCGTCGTGAGCTCGATTTCGCCGTCTTGTTTAGCCTAAAAAGTAAAAGGTAACTTGACCCATTATATATGTAAACGTAAAGCCTTGTTGACACAACCACCACACTACTACATGTAACGGAATCAAAAGTAGGACACAACAAGAAGAACCCACAGAGTAGGTGGTATTACGTGCTTAAAATGGGACATAGGTTATGGCCATCACTGACTTAAAGCCACGGCCGTCGCACTGCCCAGCCGAGACCCCACCATGGTAAAATCCCTAGTCGTATGCGACTGGGATCGAAACGGGGTCCCATACTGTTGTACGGGCCTTACTTTATCTTTTGACTGTTGAACTTTTATGTTTTTATATAGCGGTTGCAAGTAACATTCTAACTCTAGCAGAGGCACTGTTTGAAAAACTCACATCAAAATATTTCTTCGTCGTGTAGAATACTGTGAACCTCCAGAACATTAATCCCGCCAGGCCAAGCAGGAAAGCTTTCACCAAAATCACGAAAATAAGACGGATTGCGAAACTAGTGTGGTGACCTGTAAGAGATAATTGTGCTAAAGCTTATTTTATCATCTTGGCTTACAATTAGAGCCGGTTTGAAATTGCATGAAACTGTACATAAGTAAAAGTAAAAGTAGTAACAGGGACCACACCTTGCCCAAACATATCCAAAAATGTTTGTGTACTAAATATTCCAATGACGAATAGTAGTGCGACGAGTATAGCGAAACTGAAGAATTGGAGCACCTGAATAGAGTACATGCTATAACATTTGATTAGTATACTGAGCAGAGATATAAAGGTCTTCAAGGTATTCAAGGTACTGAGAAGAGACACAAATATATGGAAGGTACAAATTTAGATGCATCTTTTTCGGGCGTACTGGCTACGTTGCTTACTCGGACACACGGTTTGAAGTTTGAATTCCAGCTTTATCGAAAGGTGTCCGCTGGACTGGAAGCATACTTCACGCTAAAAAAAATGCTACCCGCGCTGCCAAGTCTTCAACTTTAAATAAAATACCGAAAATCCAATTGCCGGCCACAACCAACGACCTCGTTCCTTCTTCAACGCGTAAATTGTTACCGCCAGTACTGAATTTGGCGTCTATTAAAACTTGTATCTGTCTCTAAGGTTCCGCTGTCCTCGTTATCACTAACGTAGAAGTCTACAATTCACATCGTAACTTACATCGTGTAAACAAATAAACAAACAAACAAAGATCGAACCTTTCATAATGAGGTAATCGTTATGCGGCGGAGGAACAAGTAGAGTACCGCAATTCAATGGGTATATCTATTCACTGGTGAAACGTGAAACTCCGCGCTGTCGTCGCGCACAACATAACCGTCCGCCGCTGTGGCGCGGCGCACCCCCCCCCCCTAGCGTGCGCGGAGGCTGCCCGACAGGTGCGTCATATGGTGTTCGCGCACCCCTGGCGCCCCCGCCGCCCCGTCTTTTTTGTGCGCGGCAATGGCGCTGAGTTTCCGTTGTTTATAGATAATAAAAATATGAAGGCAAGCGCAACTCACGTAGTAAATGAAACACAATCCACAATATCCACCAAGGAAACAGCACCACCATATAAATGACCATTACTACAAGTTCTAGCACAGTTAACGCCTTTGCTGCATTCTAAATTAAATATTTCTACTACTTTTCCACATTGTATTAATTTTTTGCTACATAAACTACATCCGCCATCTCTGTTTTTCCAGGATGAGCACTGCGAAAACAATAATTATAAGCTATATTTCTGGAGTCCCGCAAAAATTGGCCTCCGGGAAGTTTAATGGCCAGTATTTCCGTCTTCGGAAATGAACTGGACCCGGTCCACCGTTTCTGCGGATTCGGTTGGTATAAGATATAACCAGGCGCTGTTTATCTTTATCTTTTTTATTTTCAGGAAAACGATCTTTGCATCTCAAAATTAAATCAATTAAAATATTAAGCTTTCCCGGAAATGGTGGCCAAATTGGGCATGATATGAAAAATTGGAACGTGTTAAATTTAGGCACTCGTGCAATACGTATTAGAAAACGAGGAATTAAAGCGAAATACCGGCCGGTTTTTGCAACGCATCAAGTACATCAAAATTGTATGCGTCATATGCAAATGAGCATAATTTAGCATAAAAAATAGACCCCTATAGACCCCATAAATACATAAGAATGCAGTTATCCACGATGCGTTTCAAAAACCGGCCGGTATTTCGCTTTAAAGCTTTACAGCTTTGATAAAAGCTTTACATACTTACCAAAACATGGATCTTCCCAAATAAGCAAAGGTAGATTGGATTGGACGCTTCATATTCTACATCGAAATTAAATAGATTTTTGATATAATCTTGAAGAAGAACTTGGTCGAATAATAGCAACATTTACGGCACAGTAAAGGTAGATTTGATAATAGAATAAAATTATAATTAACGCTCTCCTGAAATGGTAAGATACACAAGAAAATGAAATAATTGTCGTAATCACAGAAAAACCGTCGTTGGCCCATCACCAAACGGTTTTTACCTCAAAAACCTACCGGCTTGAGCGGTTCGTGAACCATTTGATGACGATTTTCGATGAAACTTTTTCACCACATGGTCACTAACAGGTCACCAAATGGGCTGGCCCACGAAAAAAAGTGAACCGTCACCAAATGGGTATACTCATTTCCTACGTAGTAATTTAGAAAAATTAAAATTAAAAAAAGTGAAAATTATAGACAATCATTATGCATAGTTATCACTATCACCATGAACAAATTATCAAATGATCCGTAATTTGTCACAATTACAACGACAATAACGGCATAAAAATTGAACATTGTGGAAAAGGGGCTTGTAAACCGGTTGCGCCTCTTTTGACATAGCATTACAACAGTGGAAAAATGCGTAGACGAGTGGTCAACTATTCTCTCAGCATTTGCAGAGAAATGATAAAGTCATAGGAATTTAACCTTCATTTATGTCATATGTATAGTCAGCTAAGTGTTGTCAAACATTTTTCTGAAAATAAGATGTTGCATTTTTATCGTGAAAAATAATTTAGTCTAGTCCACGTTCCATAATCATAATTACAGGTAATTAATTTAGTAATTAATTGATTCGCTTACAATCCGGACCAGTGCAGATCGTTATTTCGTACCGTAATTAACTTCATCATAGCTTCATCAACTTTCATTAGCATCATAAATTATGTTAGAAAAATATTGCTTACAACTAAAAACAGAAAGTCAGAAAAAAATCAATGATTTAGTTGTTTTGTCATCCAATCTAGCCATAAGAAAGGTGTTGTCAATAATGAACAACAAAGCTGATGATTGTCTGAGAAGAAGAAAAGAGAAAAGTTTTCTCTTTTTTTCAGAGAAATTTATTGATAAACACGTGACAGACTTGTACTTGTACTACAATGACACCATGTATTATCAAAAAAAATCAATTACACAAAATGTAATCATATGAAAGGTATTTTACAAACTTTAAATTTATGCGCATCTCATTTAGGCATATAAATGAGCAAAGTTTATCTGTTTGTTTGTGCGATTCACGTTACGCTCATGCGAAACCTAAATGTTAATCGTAGCATATAACCTAGAACACGCAACGTCTGGGTATCACTGTCAGACTGTCAGATAAGTTGCAAGGCCCATATTTTTTGTCATCTTCAGCGTAGTGTGTTATTTCAAATGATGTGCTCTTTGCCGGTGAAAGCGTAAATCAGATCTTGTAATACAAACCAATTGATAATAAATACTTTATTAAATATTTATATATTCGTAAATATATTTATTAATATGGTGTATGGTGTTTCACGGAAACAACGGTCTTCTTAACTTCAGCAGTCAATATTTTCAAGTGTGTCGGAAAATCCTTTCGGTAGCTGAAAAGAAATACATTTATATTGAATAAACTAAATACATTTATGATTCAAATGTTTGTGCAAATTGCACAATGAGCATTAAGGCCGCCCTTAGCCGGTTTTATGAATTTGAACCGCGAAATGAAAAATTGAGGTTTCGGTCGTTCCCGCCCGACCGAAACCTCAATTTTTCATTTCGCGGTTCAAATTCATAAATACATTTAATTCACTAAATTGTCGTTTTGTCTATCTTTCCTGGCCCAAGCCCTAGTTCAAAGACTTCGAGAAATTTTCCATCTGGAACTCGTTGCCCACAGCTCAGGACCTCCACGGATCATGTTATAAGCACACATTGTGCGTTCGATAACTGTACTGTACCCCTTGCTTGAATACAGATGCATGTATTTAATTCAGTGTTGAAAGAAATGCATTGTTTCGCAAAGCAGGCGCTTTTTTTTTTACTTCGTCGTTTGTCTACATTTATTATTCGCTTATTGTTAGAATTTTCGTGAAAGTGCATCTCTATAGCGAGACGATGAATTTAATAATGAATAATCTACAGGCACGTTTCCATCCCCTAATCACGTAAAAATTGATATTTGAAAAAATGTGCTATAAGTAGGAGATAATATACAATAATATGAGATAAGATAATTTGTTATCTCTGGATTATCATTAACACACGTGGCGCCCTTTCCAAGTGTTTGTTGAAGACTTAAACATTAAGAACGGATTGTAGGTGGATTTTCAAGATGCGATTGTTTTTTCGGCGATTTTTGTTTGAAAGCGTAGCGGAACGCTCAAGGTTTCAGCTTGCAGCAGACGCAAAGCTTGGTCATAATAACCCGCATAATATAAGCTTAAAACGAAATACTGACCGGTTTTTGAAACGCATCGAGTACACCAACATTCTTATGCCGAATAAATGAACATAAGTTAGAATAAAAAATCGAGCTAAATTCAAGAAAATTAGCATACGTTAGAAATCAGTTGTCCGTTTGAAAAACCGGGCGGTATTTCACTTTAATGTTGCGCATATTAAGCATAAAAGTAATAGAAAAACATACATCCTTCCATACGGCAACCATTCCGAGATATCCTTTAGGTAGAACCTGCCCACAGAGATAAGCCCAGAGTTTTCCATCGCGGACCGATCCTGCAAAATGACAATTGTAAGCTATTAGTCGTGCTCTGCTCAGGCTCATTAAAGTAACACCAGTTTTGAAGTTTGAGCAAATTAGCCTGGGCTTCAAAGATGGAGTCTTAGCGAGTCAGGCTCATGAAAAATATGCTAAATCTGGACATATGCTTAACCTGGAGATGTTAAGAGCACAACTGGTAGAGAACCGAGAAATGAAAAAAGCTTCACTACAGTACATGAAGGATACACAAGACCCACCGGAGAGTAGATATTCCGTATTAACTTTCAAGGTAATACCACAGGCGGCTTCTTGAGCTGGCGAATAGACATTCTCGGGTAAATCCCCAGTGATGTTTTCAGACTGAATATAGCAAATTGATTTTTTTTATTGATTTGATGGTGTGTGGACAAGATTTTCATGGATTGGTGTGGAGGTTACGATCTGGTGGCTAAGGTAGCTTTCTCAAATTCTGCACCTGGAGATTTGCATAAAGTAAAAAGACAAAGTGCATCCCATTTATGAACCGAATTGCGCAGAAACGGTGCGGGGTCGTCTTGCAAAGCATGACATCGTGGCCAATTTCTCACCGTCGACAGGATGCCGGAGCTAACACTGACGAAACTTGGCGTGCAAGTGCGTGACAATGGCGTGCAGCGTGCATTTGGCAACGTGGGGGCGTGCACAAATGCACGCGAAATGGGAATGGCGTGCAACTTGCCCCCGATATCACGCCGCTTGCACGCCAAAAGCCGGTGACGAAATGGCGTGGGTTCGGCGTGCAACCTTGCACGCCATATCCCAAAGACGTGACACTTTTTTCATACCCGCCTGCACACCGTGCCGTTGCCGCTTGCAAGCCAATTTCCTCGTTGTACACGCATAGTATGAGTATTATGTTATCTTACTGCAAACCCATTTTCCTTAATTTCAGCACAAAAAAAATATGTACCCTGAAAACGTGTTTGTGTTCGACTTTGTAGACCACCGTTGGTCCCCTTGCTCCAGGCTCCGGAGCTCCATTAGGTTTGCTCGTTTTCGACTTCACCAATACATGGGAGACTGAACGGATTATGCTATTATACACAAGAGTACTGTTAAAATGGGAGTGTAAGGTCAGTGAAATGTGGTCGTAAGGTTTACTTTTTGAATAAATTATTGGATAGAGTTTTCAGCGGTGTTTCAGAATTGAGAAGCAATTTTTGTCGACATATTCAGAACCAACGTTAGAAGCTCTAGCCAAAAATCTATTCCAAAATAGAATTTGTGTCTGCGACTCAGTAACACTTATCTTGTTAGATCTTATGTCCATCTTTTCAGCATTCAAAAGTTACTGGTTACCTACCCCAATCCGAATTGCAAAATGATTCTGTGGT
The DNA here is from genome assembly GCA_036852015.1 of Pelodera strongyloides. Taxonomy (NCBI): domain Eukaryota; kingdom Metazoa; phylum Nematoda; class Chromadorea; order Rhabditida; family Rhabditidae; genus Pelodera; species Pelodera strongyloides. Next base: position 413,073 of record JAANDG010000046.1, read on the forward strand.
GTTTCTGAACGTACAAAAACATGCGAGTGAAGAAGAAATAAGAATAGATAAGAATACAAAAATTATTGGAAGTTTAGTCATCTAAATTAAGGAGCTGTTAGTTAGGTGTACCGGTGTACGGGTAAGAACATATTAAACGACAGGAAATATAAGGGAATGAAACCAGAAGAAGCAAAAATTATTTGAAGTAACCACGGTGTAAGAAGACAAAGATCGAGATAAGAATATATGTCCAAGTCACACAAACACTTATATGCCTCTATTTGGACTCCCACAACTGATCAAAAACGGTACGCAACTTTTTTTCCTCATGTAAATGCGGACACTGGTCTTTTATTAGTCACGGTGTGTTTGTTCTTACAAAAACAAACACCACCGGAAAATGTGACTAAATGGGAAGGTTTTTAAGCGTCTATGGTTGGTCTACGCCGTAACGTTACCGCACGCCAATTTTCACGTTGCTCCAGCTGCAGCGAGTATACTATAAAACACTATACCGTATACCCACCCCATTCGTTTTGGCAGTATGTCTCTTCATAGGGTCTGAGAAGGCAGGAGCATGACCATCCAATATAGAATACACAGGAGAAAATTAGAAACTTCTTGATAGGGAACATGATTCTAAAATAGGTGACTTCACAGGAAAACAAAGCATTTGCCGAAACTACAGAAAAAAACCGTCTTGTGACTGGTTGGTGACTGGTTGGCGACCATTTGTTGCCCAAATTATGACTGTTTTCGATGACACTTGGTCACCACGTGGTCACAAAGTAATCACCGAATGGGCAGGCCCACGAAAAAACCAGGAACAGCCAAAAAGCCTATGATAGCGCAGAAGCTGAATTGACAAATCAACCTTGAGACTACTGTAAGTCAGTTAAATTTCTATCTATGTCTTGATTTACAAGTTGTTATAGGCTAAAGGAACATGGAGTAAGTAACAAGAGTAGCTCAAAGATGTTTAAAACTGCCGTGAATTAGTTGAACAATTGAACTATTCTATTTCTCTACTGCTATAGCTTGTGCGTCAATATTGACATTTGCCTGCCTTCAGTCTCTTAGTGATTTTTCTATTTTCTATTTATTTTGTTTGAACAACAAAAACGTCATATTCCGGTTTCATGGGAACAATTGTAGCAGTTATTTTTGCATTTCTTTTAGTTCTAAAAATTAGATTTCTCTGCTCTGTCAAGTTGTGCGGACGATTACTTTACTCATGGCAGTAAATAATTGTTTTTAATCTCGTTAAATTTTAAATTTTTGGTGGCTTCCTAAAGAAGTGTGAGTTTGTGAATGCATGGATAAATTTACAGCAAACTGGAAATAGAGCTAGAACTAATGTTGATATGTCTTTCATGAAGTTCGCCACATTTATATACGCAAACGAATTGATAAGCCTAAGCCTAAGCCTACGCCTAAGCTAAGCAATCAAACAACAATGAGATACAGCATATCAAAGATTATCCTATTTTTCTTTTGCTTTAAAAACAACGTTGCTCTATTGAAACGTGTTGTTTCATAATTTAAATGTCGATTCAAAAGCAACATGAAAAACATGGACATTGCATAACCCAATTTACCTACAGTAAACAATTTTGCTTACAAAATTTTTGATTTCTGCTCCACGAATTACTAATGCAAAGCTTGGGGATATATATATATATATATGACAAAATAAACTTTTGTTTTGCGGGAGTGGTACCGTAAACCTAACGCCATGCAAAAAAATGGACATAAAACAAATTGTTTGCACCCAATTCTGACAGTTTTTCAGAGATCGCGTGAAGTGGACGTCTGTAAAGGTTTCAAAGCGAAATACCAGCCGGTTTTTGAAACGCATCGATGACAACTGAATTCTTGCTTATTTATACTATTGTACTCGAATTTAGCTCATTTTTTATTCTAATTTATGTTCATTTACATAAGCTGCATTGGAATGCTGGTCTACTTGATGTGTTTCAAAAACCGGCCGGTATTTCGCTTTAAAAACATAATATAAGCCAAACGTATTGTGTGAACATGTACTCTGCTGTGAAACGATCAGTTTGAGCACTTCATGGAACCACGGTTGAACAAAGGAGCACTTCCCTGGCATAAAAGATTTATGCCTTTATATCTCTTTATCGCAGAGAATTCACTTTTCCGTTTTCGGGCACTTGATCGAAGAGAGTTTGTCGCAGAATCCGGACGCAAGCTAGAAAATGTTTTGTTTATTCACAATATTGTTCCACAGTGTATAAGAAGCAAAGAAACCTTTACAGTTTTTGAATTGGAGCGTCAATTATGTCCATATTTGAGTAAGAAGCGTAAACTATTTCTTATTATAATTAACTTTTTTTACCATTTTCCACTCGGCTACCATACCGGGAAAGCCTTCAGGAGTGATCTGTTCACACAGTGTCGCTGTCAAACGGCCGTTTTTGTAGGATCCTAAAATTATTACTTGGTCTCTAACAGATATTTCAACTCGACTGCTCTAGTTGTTGTTGTTTCACCCATTCTGATTCATCGTTATGCATTCGCATACGCCCGATACTCCAATGCAAGCCCTTTCTTGGTGAATAAATATTTTTATAAATTTTGGTTGCAAACGAAAAATTGGGGTTTCGGTCGAGCGGGGATCGAACCCGCATCTTCAGCTATCCGGGCCAATGCATTTACCATTATGCTACCGGCACCCACCACCAACGATTGTTCGCAAAGCGAGTTAAGGTCCGCAATGGCGTCACACAGTGAATATACAACTTGCCCGGGCGGTATTACACCATTAACCCAGTAAAGATCAGCCAAACCTGAGAAATAAGCCGACGTCCACTTCACGCGATCTCTGAAAAACTGTCAGAATTGGGTGCAAACAATTTGTTTTATGTCCATTTTTTTGCATGGCGTTAGGTTTACGGTACCACTCCCGCAAAACAAAAGTTTATTTTGTCATATATATATATATCCCCAAGCTTTGCATTAGTAATTCGTGGAGCAGAAATCAAAAATTTTGTAAGCAAAATTGTTTACTGTAGGTAAATTGGGTTATGCAATGTCCATGTTTTTCATGTTGCTTTTGAATCGACATTTAAATTATGAAACAACACGTTTCAATAGAGCAACGTTGTTTTTAAAGCAAAAGAAAAATAGGATAATCTTTGATATGCTGTATCTCATTGTTGTTTGATTGCTTAGCTTAGGCGTAGGCTTAGGCTTAGGCTTATCAATTCGTTTGCGTATATAAATGTGGCGAACTTCATGAAAGACATATCAACATTAGTTCTAGCTCTATTTCCAGTTTGCTGTAAATTTATCCATGCATTCACAAACTCACACTTCTTTAGGAAGCCACCAAAAATTTAAAATTTAACGAGATTAAAAACAATTATTTACTGCCATGAGTAAAGTAATCGTCCGCACAACTTGACAGAGCAGAGAAATCTAATTTTTAGAACTAAAAGAAATGCAAAAATAACTGCTACAATTGTTCCCATGAAACCGGAATATGACGTTTTTGTTGTTGTTCAAACAAAATAAATAGAAAATAGAAAAATCACTAAGAGACTGAAGGCAGGCAAATGTCAATATTGACGCACAAGCTATAGCAGTAGAGAAATAGAATAGTTCAATTGTTCAACTAATTCACGGCAGTTTTAAACATCTTTGAGCTACTCTTGTTACTTACTCCATGTTCCTTTAGCCTATAACAACTTGTAAATCAAGACATAGATAGAAATTTAACTGACTTACAGTAGTCTCAAGGTTGATTTGTCAATTCAGCTTCTGCGCTATCATAGGCTTTTTGGCTGTTCCTGGTTTTTTCGTGGGCCTGCCCATTCGGTGATTACTTTGTGACCACGTGGTGACCAAGTGTCATCGAAAACAGTCATAATTTGGGCAACAAATGGTCGCCAACCAGTCACCAACCAGTCACAAGACGGTTTTTCTGTAGTTTCGGCAAATGCTTTGTTTTCCTGTGAAGTCACCTATTTTAGAATCATGTTCCCTATCAAGAAGTTTCTAATTTTCTCCTGTGTATTCTATATTGGATGGTCATGCTCCTGCCTTCTCAGACCCTATGAAGAGACATACTGCCAAAACGAATGGGGTGGGTATACGGTATAGTGTTTTATAGTATACTCGCTGCAGCTGGAGCAACGTGAAAATTGGCGTGCGGTAACGTTACGGCGTAGACCAACCATAGACGCTTAAAAACCTTCCCATTTAGTCACATTTTCCGGTGTTTGTTTTTGTAAGAACAAACACACCGTGACTAATAAAAGACCAGTGTCCGCATTTACATGAGGAAAAAAAGTTGCGTACCGTTTTTGATCAGTTGTGGGAGTCCAAATAGAGGCATATAAGTGTTTGTGTGACTTGGACATATATTCTTATCTCGATCTTTGTCTTCTTACACCGTGGTTACTTCAAATAATTTTTGCTTCTTCTGGTTTCATTCCCTTATATTTCCTGTCGTTTAATATGTTCTTACCCGTACACCGGTACACCTAACTAACAGCTCCTTAATTTAGATGACTAAACTTCCAATAATTTTTGTATTCTTATCTTTTTGTATTAGCGTTTTGGCTATATGATATGTGGATGTATTAATGAAATTAATAAGACACAGATGCGAAACAAACGTCGAAAAAACATGTATTTTTTTACTCTAAAAAGTCAGGCTCGATCCAACTTCCTTGTATGCCCACAATGCTTATATATTATTCGCAACAAAAACAATCACATGCAGCATGCAAAGAGGAAATAGTTTCTGTGTTTTTTGTATTTATATATAACGCTCATTACTATTCCCATTTTCAGGGAAAAAGGCAGCAAAACACATGAATTAGTTTGATTTTGTATAGGTGGAAGTTGGAAGTATATTTGTATACTTTTTGAAGCGGTACAACAGCCGGTTTTTGAAAAGTTGCGTTTCCATGCATGATATGCAAATGTGATCAGAATAAGAAATCGACCCCAATTCAAGCCCACCTAGCATAAATACATGCAGTTGTGCAAGATACTTTTCGAAAACCGGCCGTTATTTCTTTTTAAACAGTTGTGTGGCAAAATCAAATTGAACAAATACATTTTATTAAACTCTTTCCGGGACAAGTTTATTATTTATTATTTATCATATGTGTTATTGATTTTATTGACGACGACGCCAAATCGCTTGGCTTCAGTTTTTGCCGTGAATCAGCACTGAATGGCCTGCAACGTGTTCGAGAATCCGGCAGGCAACTGAAATTGGAAGAGTTGGTGACGATCAAAAGTGACAAAATGTGCTGACTTTATCTCCATAGGTTGGTTTACCTCGCGCAACCGACAACGCTGAGCCAAGAATGCGCGAGATGTGTAGAATTCCAGCCAGTTCGTCTGTGGCGCACTTGTGGCAAACCTTCCGCGCACACACCAAAAAAAAAAGAGAGCCGCATGACTGGGATCACCCTTTTTGGCGTAATGCATTCGTAGCCGCTAACCTGATTCCACTGTGCAATGAGGCCTTGGAAACCCGGCGGGATAACCTGTCCACAATGGATTGCTTGAAGTCGGCCACTGGAGAACGATCCTAATATAAGTTGAGTTTATTCAACCGGCGCACCGCAAGAAATTGCATATTCCTGTTTTCTAAAAACCGTCGAACCAGGCTTGCGATATACCGCGCCAGGTTGTTGCTACAGTGCCCGAGTTCCAAAAGTGCGATATCCCGCAAATATAGTTTTTAGCGCTAAATGAAACCACAAACCACCCGCAACTAGGTACTCCTTCCCAACATCTAAAGCCAAGCCACAGAGTGATCCAGACGATGAAGTGTACACTTTATTTTGTAGTTTGACACATCCAGTGTTCTGGAATCATGTTTTTGTATTTTGCGTTCTGAGTTACATTTTTCAGGTTGTCAGCTATATAAAAAAATGCTAATGCTCATTCAGACATACGTGAAATTTTAGACCAGTACACAAATGTCTTTTTTGAGTCAAGAACCAAGACAGTGCTTCACGCCTCCTCAAGTCCTTCTTTAGTTTATTCCATCCAGGGAGTCGTATGACGTATGACTTGCTTCGCTGAACTTCTCGCTCAGAACAGAATAGAGATGCCGGACAAATTATACAAAGAACAGAAAACAAAAGTCAAGCCAACAAACTTCTCACCCTGAATACTTTGATGTGTCGCACCGTGTACACGACGTCATTAAACATATTCTGCGACGGAACCGTGGACTTGCTTTGCACTTTCAGATGCGAAACTAAATAAAGACGATTAGATTGAACACAACTTGGAAAAGAAACGTGTCGGCAGTGAGACTCTGGCGTTGTCTAGGAATAGGTGGCGCCAGGTGCGCGCGAACGACGTGCGGTGCGCGCAGGGCGCTCTTGAGGCGCGCCCCCTCATCTGATATGTTTGGTGTGCTGCTTATTCTGCTGATTTATGTGGAAGCGGAAAGTGCGGAAACACAATAACACGGTGATCTTCGAGTGTTACACAATGCAAAGTTCACGGTAAATGGGAAGTTGCATTATTGACGGTTTGATGTCGTTCACGCTAGGCCTTCATGTTGCTTCACCGCTTTGTACCCCTTCTTGCACAAGCTTCATCGTTTTAAAGCATTGCATTTTATCAGTTTATGCAAGGAGATATCGGCCTGCGCCGTAATAACTTCAAAGAAACTTGCCCCATTCGCGAGCGCAAAATGTTTCATTTAGTGGAGCAAGAAAGCACGAGCAAGCCGTTCCAATAGTCAGCAAATACGAGAGAAAAATGATTGAGCTCATAGACGGAGACATCTGCAAGAAGAGTAGCAAAGAGTAAACTCCTAAAGGCGAGAAGTTTTAGACGTGTGACTAATGCGGGCTGGCGCAATGTGGCGCAAATGTGGCGAACTTGTGGCACAAATGTGGCGAGCTTGTGGCACAAATGTGGCGAAATTGTGGCGAACTTGCGGCGAACTTGTGGCGCAAATGTGACCCACATGCAAAAAGGTCGCAGCTCATGCGCCAAATGGAATAACACAGATTTTGGCGTTCCCTCGCATACCTTAGGAGGTCCGCCGCCACGAAAACTGAAACTATATGTATTGCAAGCGCACGCCTACTTGTGGTGGCCTGCATCCAGTTCAAGTTACTAATGGTAGTTTTTATACGCCATTTGGAAAACATCTGATCAAATAACATGGCATATTTACATTTTGTCACACGGTACTGTGTATTATAAATATATTCTCAAAACATCACAGCTTACACAAACAGATCATAAACCGTGATGAAAATTGCAAATATCAAAAAATACGCATAAGTATATTAAAAACAACTTCCAAAAATAACAAACAAGGAAGTATTATGTTGTCGACGGAAATTTACATATACACTTTCTATAGAACTTCTGATACAGTACATATAGTTGTAATATATTTTCGAACCTAAAGAATCCCCATTCTACGTAGTAATGATATGTGGCATTGATATACTGAGACACTTGAGCTCGATACCTGGACAACCGCATCAGTCAAAGTTCTTGAACGTCTCCCCATAGGAAATAATACTGTTTACTAACAATGAGATGTTGTGTGATGAGTCCGTGTCTATACGTTCTGCTCCGCTGAAATTCCAACCGCTAACCCCTTGCCCTTAGGTATGCGTAATTATGCAAATCGAAATCATTAAACAATATTTATGAAATACTGTAAACATTTGCATATCACAATGATCATAAGCTGAAAGACGAAATCTTAACAAGCATTCGTAAAAAGGAGAACTGCATACACATAGAGAATTTTAGGAAAAACAACAAAGTTTCTAATTAATAAGAAAGTAGATAGTTCCACATTACACACAGAAACCGAAACAGAAAACGACTAGACTAAAAAAAGAAAAAATCTCACTTTTGTGAATTTGTGACGTCAAAAAGTACAAGTGAGAAGTACCCAGAATCACGGCTTATTTATAAATTTCATAAGCTTACATATCTTATAAGTAACTGAAAGTTTTCAAGCACCTACCAAACCTCGTTACAAAACTACAATTAAAGTAAACTATAAAATTGATAATTTTACCCATTTATACATACATTGAAAAAAGTTGCACAAAATAGGAACTAGGAACTCTCAAATATGATTACAAAATAACAAAAACTATAAACAATAACTGTGAGGTAATTTGTTTCCGTTATTGCAATGCTAATTCGAAAAGACAGCAAGTATACTACAAACTACAGCTCTCGAAAAATTAAATAGGACAGACATATATACTACATTTGCATTTAAAACTTGGGGATGTTTTGCAGTTTTGAAAGTTTACGACTATTTAATTAAAAATACACACAAGCCGACAAAAATGCATACGTACATTCTCAATATGAGGAATTCCTAAAGCTACAGTACATGCATCATACATGTGTCATCAAAAGACCATCAGGTATCTAAAACGATACCAAATGCTTCATAAAATATTTCAACTCGTGTGATTTCAATGCTTTCAGAAGTCGGTCAGAAAGCACCCAGGCGGATTCAGAAGATACAAACGGTGAAAAGACACATTGCAGCTCGAAGCGGTCCTCTAACTGAAATGAAAAATATTTCATTAGCATCGATTTCTTTGTCTGCTTTTTAGATAGCATGCACGCGCCGGTAGTATGTGTACTTGTGTAGGAACAGAAAAATAAGTATTTTACTAAACTATTCACATGAAACTGAATAGGAACTACTTGCAAACACATTTGAGAATATTTAGTCCACATACGTTTTCCAAGAATTCCAATACACAATTTCAAAGCGGCGGTGTGCACGTATTTTTACATAGGCTGCAGAATTGGCTACCATATATCATCTTTCGTACAAAATTACGTTTCTTTGAGTGTCCTTTCGGCCTCCGGCCATCCTCCACCAAGAATTTCAAAACCACGTGTCACACTGCTGTAAATATAAACTTACTCGAATCAACAAAACATCGTTCTTTCGTCTCACAAAAGCAGCACGCATATGATCCGTGGTGCGTATCAAATGATACGTACGGGAGACATTGCTGAAAGAAACTCTTTATAATGAGTAATCCCTACGCAGAAAGTATAGTAAGCAGAGAGCATACATACATACAGTATCCTTAATCTGCTAATTTAGTAAGGAATACTCATAGGTCATAGGTCTTAAAATATCCCCAATTCCCCAAAAAATCAACTTAATTAAAAAAAAAACATTTCATTATTTTATTCTACACGTCCGCACTACACCCCTGAATTGACAAAAAAATGCACCGTGTTTCATAGGTCCTACTAAGGCAACAAACCAGTCCTAACCGTGGTACGAGCTAGCCAAAGACAAAAATTCCACGGTAAATATAAAGATAAACACTAACAACAAAAGAAACAAAAACTCACTCCAATAGATACTTCCTTTCCTGTCGGCTAACAAATGGCACCTTGGCAGACGAGACACAAATCTGTTGCGATGATCGGTTTTTATAGGCAAAATGCCACAGTTGTTCCGCTCCATTGCCAATCTAAACGGAATAACTAAAGAAACAAATAGCAAAAGGTAGGCGGTACCTTACCTAGTGGCTAGCCACATCATATTACCATAGAGAAAAACAGCGCACGTTATGCAGAATACTTTGAAGTGGTAAGACGCGTGGTTTACGACGGGAAACGTGTGCTAGTCGTTACAAAACAACGTATATGTACCATAACATTCTATGCGTTTAAACTAGGCAGACTAGCCTAAACGAATAATCTCTAGATCACTGGGTAGGGCACACTAAAGTGATTAAAGTCCTTGGTGGTCGGGGAAAACAGCAACTCACATTACTAATCGAAAAGACCTGTGGAGACGCGAGCGATGCCTTCAGTGAAGAAACTGCTTTTGGGTTTAACTGAAAATAGTTTCCATTACTGAGTGAGAAAAAACACCAAACAGACTGGTAAACGGAAAGACAAAGCGACACGTTCCACTAGGAAATGAGGGTTACTATGAAACGCGCCGGAATATCTGATATCTACGTTATATAGCAAGCAAGCTGAGAACTGAGATCATAAGAACAGAACTCTCAACTCTGCAGAACCGCTGCGAAAGAAGTCACAAGCACGTACTACCGTACTACGGAAATCTCTACAGGAATTATATTAGCACGGAACCGAGAAGAGCACGCGCATGTCTTGCAGCCTAACAATAAAAGTTTAAAACAAAACGAAACAAGAAATACCTCCAGTGTATTTACAATATCCTGTCTGACAGAGTGCAGGTCGGAGAACGCGTCTCTTTTCACCGACAGCAACATCAAACATGCAGGAGAATCGTCCCACAAATAAGAAACGAACGCGTGTACAAAGCCGCTGAAATTAAGTAACAGTACGTACAGCTCAACTCAAGAAGAAACAGCACTGACACATTCAAACAACATCAATTAACGACTTCCACTAATTTGACATCAAGCCTCTAACGCACAGATAAAACAGCAACCTCAAGAGAAGATATTCCACTTGCTAGGTAAAACCATCTCTATCTCTAAAGTAACGTAAGGTAAGGTAAAACTATAGCTATACAAATATTTGAATAACAATAAATAACCCACGTATCATTAAAATGTGGCAAGCATATCGGCATCCACGTGTCATAATTGTGAAGTGTTGTATTGTTTGCGATCAGGTTCATTAGAATATGCAGATCCTTCTGGTGTACTGTGTACTTTTTCAATCTGACCAGTGTTACTAGCTGACGGTGTGCGATGACGATTCCAAACAAAACACCGGCGTCCTGGAAGCAAATACGTAATATATCAACAACGTATTGGCAGAGGCAGAATGGCTTTAAAACTAAAAACACTTCCCTCTCTCCGAGGGCATAAATAGGGTCCGATCTCAAAACTTTGGGGATGGGGCAAGTCTTCGTCGGGAGGTGATTTAGACTAATTTTCATATAATGTATAAGGATTGGACGTTGAAGTTTTTTGTTCGGGAGATGGTTCACCCTACCAGAAGGGCATCTAATAGTTCAGAGTCCTAAGTCTAGCTATACCTGCTATGCTCAGAATGACTAGAAAGGCACGAAGCCCCAGCCTTTGGTCAGCGTCAGCCTTGATGTATTAAAAACATAATGATACGAAGAATAATACCAAACACAATACCAAACGCAATAATACCAAAGTACTTACCGCAAGCCCCGCATTTGTAATACATGAGGCGATCGTGGTTGACATAAACTCGCGGTCGACAGACTAAAGTAATGACTTATTTATTCAAGAAAAACATTTACACATAAGAACCCACAACTGCTCAAAAATAAACTCGTCCAAAAAATAAACAAACAGGCCGTGGAAAGTTAAAATAAATAATAAACAAAGTGTAAACATACCTGTAATGGGAAAATTCGAATCGCCGACGACAGTTGCGAAATATCCGACCTCCAGCCAGCCACACAACTATTCATATACCTAAAGCGCAATTTGTTAAAAATAGATCATTTGTACAATGATAGAGAAATCTGATTCTCTCAAGCAGTAGAATATTGGTTTAGTCGGAGCCATTGCTTGATATGATAGACGCTTCAGTGCTGCTCGCCTGTACAATGGTTGCGTGCGCCATACCGCTTTAAAAAGAAATCAACACTCGAAATCATGATGTTTCTAATTGTCGATAAACAAAAGGGTGCTGTCTGCCAACAGTAAAAAGTTCGTATGCTGCTGCTCTAACGAGGAAGTATACTATAAATAATAACACCAATGATTAAAAAAAACTTACTTATCCGTTCCGCGCAAGAGTTTCCTCAAGTCATAATTGTCTCCCCTCTTTTCATAGATCGTTTCCAACTGATTGCGACTCAACGTCGATAAGATTTGATCAAAGAGCACGTCCAGCTGGGCCGAGAGTTGCTCCTCTTTCTTGGAAACTAAACAAAGTTCCAATGTTAGTGCAAATGCAGAGAGGACATTAAAGGCAGCCTCCTCAGCCTAAGTTTTATGAATTTTGGTTGCAAACGAAAAGTTGACCCCCGCGTCTGCCAAAGCTCGGTAAAGAAAAATAAACATATCCTATACTATTAGTAACACACAAACTATAATAATACAAAAAACAAAACGAATACATAAGAACATCTAAACCCTTACCTATACACAAAATCAAGGGCTTCCTATACTGAAAGTGTACATGAAGTCCACTTGTACTAATCGAGTGAAGCTGATCGTCCCAGTGTCTGACTCTATTCACAAAAATGCCAATCAGTGCAAATAACGAGCAAAGTTGCTCTTCGTATCCACAGCTGGAAAAAAATTGATGATAATTAAAAAGTATTGATTATCAAGAGAAGAAAGTATCAATTCGGGTTCGGGTGACATTATTACATGTGCCAACATATCGTATGTATAAACATATAGTTTCCTACCAATAAAGAACGTATTATATACTGTTAGCCAAACTCATAACTTTTCAACAAAATATCACCAATATTAAAGCGATATAACGGCCGGTTTTTGAAACGTATGATGGACAACTACATTCCGATGTCATGTGTAAATGATATAATTAGAATCAAAAACCGCGCAGTATCGCACAAGCGCATTCGCACACACTACATGGGAATACAGCGTCCGACATACGTTTCAAAACCCGACAATTATACCGATATAAGCATATCACCAATACTATAATCAAATAAATCAATTTATATGGGATCAACGTCACCATGCACTTAGTCAACCGTGACTGAATGTGAAAGGATAAAAAACAACTCACTAGAGCCTATAAAGTAAAAAAGTAAGAAAACACTCACGATACATATACCGGTCTACCATATTCGGAGAGCACAAACACTTGATAGGGATAGTGGGAGAGACTGTCTATATCAAAGTTATCTGCCGGAATAGGTTGTTCTGCTTCTTCAAGTTCGATCTAAACATTATAGTAACAGTTTGTTTGACATAAGCAGTAGGCAGGCATTACAAGTTTTTACTTCTTACAAAAAAAAATACACAAACATGTAAGCTATGTTCGCTTTTAATAGAGGTTAAATATTTAACTGAATTTATCAGAATACCACCGTGCATTGCGCAATATCATCAGTTCGAGCAGCTAGCAGTTTCTCCTCCCCTTTCCTTTTAACACTAGGAACGTACTAACACCACCATATGCAACATAGTATGAAGTGTCACGACTAATGTGACCGTGAATCGTATTATTATTACCGTAGATAATCACGTGAGTAAACAACCGTCTAAAGTGTAGACCCAGCCCGTATATTATATGAATTACCCTCCTCGAGGAGGCTTGATCATGTTCTTATATCTTCTTATTTGCAGTATTCCGTCTAGCCTGAAGTCAGGCAATTCTGGTGACCGGACGCGGAAGCTCGCTTCGGCCCTCTACTCTCCTACTGTCTGCGGAAGACCGCGGCGGCCGACAGGCGGAAGTCCACCCCGGCCATTCTCTAAGTCGATTCTCGCTATCAATAAAGCGTTGTATCCCATTTGTGCAGGTTATTCTGTTCATGAAGTGTACATGTCATAAGTCAGAAGCACGACTAGAGCGCGCGATTAATGGTTTACTGCTGTCGGAAAATCGGGAAAATTACACAAACTCTAAATACCACCAACCTGGGGAACGCTAATATCCGCGGATGAATGGTCCAGAAGTCGCAAATCGCTCACTGAAGCTTCCCCGGGCACTGGCGAACGCGAATACGGCGATTCTGCAAAGGGTTCGGAATTCCCATATCATAAAGGTTTCAAACCTCAGGAACCCATAATGAGCTACACTTTTTTGCACATATTTTCGAGTTATTCCCCAATGAACAAACTTTTCAGAATGCAAGAATACATAAAGAAAACATTTAACACTAAGACACAGGTTACACACACTAAGACACAGACACCGACTACACTAAGACTAAGACACATTAAGATAAGTTGCCTGAATTGAATACACATATCGAACAGCCGAACAAATTAGCATAAATGAAAAGGAAAAGTTGAAAGGTTTAGGGTCCCAACTAACCTCCAAACGAAGCAACAAAAAGTCCATCGGCTATTGCTGTACCAGAGATCATATTAGACGAAATGGGTATGACATGCACCTAAAGGTTCCTATATAAAACTAATTACAAAAAGGACCCTACACCGATACGGAGTAAAGCGTCAAACTAACACAGACATTAAATATAATAAAAAGGTGAACAACAAAATAATCAAAAGATACGAATGCTTAGAAAAAAAACTTGATAAATAATAATGGTTACGAACCAGGTAGACCTTCGAGGCCCCTTGAAAATTGAAAATATAAAAAAAAAACTTTACTTATACTCTGAAAGCAGTCGATCAATTGAATGATTATTATTATGCAAGATTACTATAATTACGCGATACGATCATTAATTATTATGCATTTCACAGGGAGAAAATTGTAAGTAAATTAATATGGAATGCAAAAAAAACATCAAATATGGTGTGAAAATGCAAACAAAGCGCATAAAAATGCAAATTAAAGAAAGCTCTAGAAAATGTTGCAAGATTTTTGAGTGATAATCAAACAGGCTACTTAAACAACCATTAACTATTTAAATTTAAATGTATAATTATAGAACAACTGAACAACAAGTAATAGACAAGCAATGAAGAATAAAACAACTATTTACAAACTAATCTAATTAACACGGCTATAATATCACATTAGAATTGACTGTGACTACGCTTATTATTTCGCTAAAAAGGCAAAAAAGGACAATCAGAAAAATCATAATGAATATATACACTAAGTACATGGAGCCGGGTCATGGGTTATTATTTTACCTATCTTGTATTGGTAGAAGATGGATTTACAGTTAGTGAACCTATTTACATCAAAATCAAAGAAACGAATCAAAGAAACCACGCGTAATGCAAGTGGCAAGTACACAAAAAGGTAGCTGCAGTGATAAACATATATACAATAATTTTAAAAGTAAGTATATAACAGTAATAATGTGCCAATAACAAAAAAAAAGGAATCAACCAACCAACCAGCAAACCGCCAAACAAATACACGATTCACATCTCTGTACGCTCGAGCAATGTTTGCAAATCCTGAAATGATAAGATCAAGCTATAAATTAATATAAAAAATGGTAACCAAAAAATAAACAGGAAACGGAACACAAATCAAAATTGTCATGTGGGCAAGCGAATACTGGTTTTTGTGGGGTATTCATCAAACAAGCCTAATTTCAACCGCGAATATTAATGATGAAAACAAACAAACAAACATTTCCAAACCCACTCACCCGCTGCAAGGTTATATTCTTGCTCAGCGTTTCCTCCAACATTCTCTGCAACTTTCTGTTCATCTCCCGAATATCTTGCGCCGATTCGTCAGCCATTGTAGACGAAATAAACTTGCGGAGATTCGCTGAACAAAGTTCAAAATTCGAATGCACATAGGTGATGACGGCGATATTGGCTTTTCGTTCTACAGTTCTACTTAAATTTACTTTTCTGAATCGAGGACGTATCAAAATATCAAAACTTACCTTTACAATATAAACAAGGTGAAACATTGGGTGCGAAAAAAAGAGTTGCGCTCTTTTAATGACTAATGATTATAATAAATATTCAAAATAAAAACAACGCGAAGTTTACCACTTCATATATTCATATAGCTTTAATGGTCATGAATACGGGCGGAACTTCTTACCTAGCGGCCGTACCTTGGTCCCTTACTTAGTTCTTCAACCAAGTGAATATACCACAAGTAAGAAGAAACCTCACCTCCGACCCCATCCACCCTCCTCGTCTCATGTTGTTGTCCACCACTTGCAACAGGTCGTCCTCGTATCCAGTGCTCAATCAATTCGCTCTTTTCTTCGACTTCCCGGCGGAGACGGCAATTCTCCGTTTCGAGTGCGTTCATCTGCAGAATAAAAAGTTTATGTAATCACTAATCACTAATATTCTCGTATGCACTAGTCTAGGTCTAGCAATAGTTCTAGTGATCGTAAAAAAACTTATGGGGTTTTCCAGTTTTCAAATAAGCTTACATATGCAGTATTTTGGAACTACACAAGAACAGGTTATGTGCAAAAAATACGGTAGTTTTGACAGAATCACGTTCACGGGAATTTCTGAAATACTTGAAAATGCCATAAAAAAGAGAATATTGCTACATCAGACATCACAAATGTAACAAGAATACAGAGACATACAGGGACAAAAGGTATGCATAAGTGCATAACGCATAACCATATCATACTAACCCGATCAATAGTCTCCGCATGTTCCCGCTGTATCCTCGTCAATCGGTTAATAAGCTCCACATTATCAGATTCTAGCACGGACAGTGATGAAACGCTCTCGTTTCCATCGGTCGTCTAAAAGCAGTTAATCATAAAATAAAGTGACGATAACAAATAAAGTGTGTATCTAACAAACTGTGTGTCTCACAAATTGTGTGTCTAACAAATTGTGTTTCATGTGCTTGAAACTCACACAGACACATACAAGTGGTTATTAGTAATTTTAAAATTAGTATACATATAACAAATGTATCAAAGAAACGAGATACGGATTTGCAACGTCGTAATAGACTGTCGAATACGCACAATTCGCGATTTTGCGTCACTATATTACTTCATACCGTAACTATGTTGACGATTTTGCGTCACTATATTACTTCATACCGTAACTGCGATTTTGCGTCACTATATTACTTCATACCGTAACTATGTTGACTACAACAATTTAAAAATAGAAACCAATGAAAATCCAAACTCACATGATTACTCCTGACTTCGGGATCCGTCACAACGGTCCATCCTCCCTGGGTAGTAGTCAACGTCGTCTGCGCTCTCTCCATTCCTTCCGATCTTTTGCGCTCTTCAGCCAACGATCGCTTCAACTCTTTTACCAGTGCCGACTGTTTCTTTAGCGCTAGGGCCTGAACATTTGAGCGGATGACCCTAGATACTTTAGGCCTCTAAGGTCATCCTTAGAGACCTAAGGTACCTAAGAATTGCCATAATTGACTATAACACATGCCATAATTGCTTATTTCCTAAGTACACGAACAAAAAGTAACTTCATCACGCACCTAGGTACATCACATGCGGTATCATATATATACGTAAAAAATGCGGGGTTATAACGTATTACAATCAACCGCAACACGCAATACAACAAAACAACCAACCGCAACACGCCTGACTGGCACAAAGGCTATAATGTATTATTTCGAATAAGCTTTGGCTTTCCCACCTTTTCCGCATCCTTTCCCAACAACGCGTCCTTTAGCGATTCCACTTCTCTTTCTAGTTCCAGTTTCTGGGATGTGAACTGTTTTTCAAAATCGCTCAGTTCCTAAGATAGGCAAATCACTGACTTAAATGTACATCTGTTTCTAAATGTATATCCAAGCTCAAAATGCAAGGGAGTGTTTTTTTTCAGTCGCGCTCTGTGGAACGTTAGGGCATTGCTGTAAAACTGTGCACGAGTACGTCTTACAAAATTTCAGTTCACGCTCGAAAGACAAGTAGTCAAGGCAAGTAGTCAAGAAAATAAGGCATAATACCAACCAGTTTCAGCTTTTCTTGATATAAATCCTCCTTGGCCGCCAAATCGAAATCATGGCATTCCATCAAACGCTGCATTTCTGCTTTCATCTAAACAATAAAATATTATCAAAATAATAAACTCAAGACTGGGTCAACCTTCAATGTATGCTAAGAAAGTGGAATAGTGGCATTGTCACGAAAAACACTCGAGCAATTGGTCAGCAATTGGTCAACGAACTCGACAAAGCACAGAACGGCGGCAGCGAAGAAAGAAATCTTGAACAAGTAACGAGCTCAACAAACCCGGCACACTTAATAAGCTCGTTGAAACATTACAAACTCCATTCGGCTAAAATATATACATTCATGCTCAAAAATATAAATACATAGAAAATATAAAGATAAACCTTCATAAGTTCCTCCTCATGCTTGACTCGATCCCGAGCCCTCGACTCTTCAACGCTGTCTCCGTCAATTTTACGTTGCTTGATGATCTAAACAAACGTGCACTAATTGGATAGATCCACAATAAACAACAAATGATAGTATGACAAAAAAAACTATCAATACAGTTTTTCGTTTTTCGCCGCACTAACAGTTACACGAGGAACTTCAGCATGAAGTTCCCAGTCGTTAGGAAAATATCAGGTAAGGTATGCAACGTCCATCAGGTGTCCTACTCCTACCATTAGTGGCACTAGTGCAAGTCCTATTTCTACGTCGACCGTCGGATCGACCGACAGACATTCAGGATAACTTCACTCCACATCCACAGTTGCTGGGTTGCTGCAACAAAAACATACACATTTACCTCCGCTTTCTCTTCTTCTAATCGTTTGATAAAGTCCTCCAGTTCTTTGGTTTTCCTCACCAAAAAGTCAATTTGCCTCACATGAGCAGCACACGTGGTTTCCAGCTCGGCCTAGAATTATTAAACTTAAATTTAGTATTGGAACATTTACAACGCATAACAAGGCATGTAACAACGATCAAATTAAACTAAACAGACAGACATCAACAAAATGCCCAGAACCCAGAATACAACAAGATAATCAAAAACTTACATATTTCTTTTCACCGGCTTCAATTTGCTTAGTTAGCTCTTCAATACGATCCTTTAATAAAGGTTCCTCCGACATAATGGAGTCCTGCTTCTGCTTGAGGATAGCTAAAAGATAAAAAGAGTAAAACAAAACACGAGGCACCAGCGTACGTGATGTTCATTACGCTCACTTATCGGAACCAGCCAACTAGCCACATCACCTACATATCACGGCACCAAATACATTGTAGAGCTGGAAACAGCACATCGTACATTATTGTCTATTAAATTACTAGTAATGTAGTAATTGTTATTTTAAATTTTAGAATCATTCGCCAAAGCTTCAATGACAACCTAATCCTCCTCACAGATAAAGAAGCAACAAGAATAAAGACCTACCAATATGCTCCATCTTAGATTTCAATTCCGTTTGTAGACGCTCAACTTCCACTTGCGAGGACGACAGCTTTTGAGTCGCCTAAACAAATAACCAACGTTAGGCCTTATCGAGCGAGCGAACTAAAAACTACTGCTACGGCCGAGCTAAAAGCCAAGAATATCGGATACTAAAGAACGCTCAAAGTAAAATAAACATACAAAAGATTCCTGCAGAGCAGAGGAATTCGAGGTAAGAAGACAAAACTGGAAACAAAAATATTCACATATACCTCATCAAGCTGTCCCTTCAGCGTGTCAAAATCTCCAAGGACTGTCTGTATTTTCAAATCCTTTTCTTCGACTTTAGTGCGGAGGGAACACAATTCTGCCTCGGCAGAATCTCTACTAGCAGACAAGTCAGTCAACCTGAAATGTAGTTTAGTCAACCAAAAAAAAAAGAGTATAATCAAAATTGAAAAAAAAAACACAACAATAACGTCAACGATGAGCAGCAATAAAACGAAATACCGGCCGGTTTTTGAAAGGCACCGTTGACGACTAAATTCTTACGCATTTATGCTAATTTGCTCGAATTTAGCTCGATTTTTATTCTAACTTATGCTGATTTGCATAAGCTGCATAAGAATGCAGGTGCACTGGTGCACTCGATTTGTTTCAAAATCCGGCCGGTATTTCGTATTTCGCTTTAAGCATCAAAATAACTAAACAAAAAAAGAAACAAATGAAGCACAGAATAAATAAACAAAGAACTTACTGATTCTTGTACTCGATGACTTGCTTCTCCAAAGCTGACAACAGAGCATCTTTATCGATTAGTCGTTCTGACTCGGCTAATAGGTCCGCTTGGAGATCATCTCGCTTTTCTGAAATTGAAATGTTATATTATGACTATTAAATACTTCTTCAATTCAATTCAACCACTTCAATCCTTCAATGTTAACAAAGGTAAGGTTAGACTCACACTGAGCATATAAATGATCTGCGTGAATTGAAAACTCGCACGCATTTAAATTTAACCCAAATCTGCCAGCAGGCAGTAGGGATCACACAGGGACAGGATCAGAAAATAAACAAGAACTTACTGTTCGCGTTTTCCAAATCCTCCAGTAATTTCTTATTTTCACCGGTTAGCTTCAGATTAGCATTCTCGAGGACTAAAATTAAAAAGCAAACATTAAAATTAAACACAGAACACAGATATAAGACCTATATAATCATAAAAGCAATCAAAAACGTACAAGAAATAGTGAGAGCATACCTGCGACTTTCTCCTTCAACTCGGATAAATTTGCATTTTCACTTCTCATTTGTTCCAAGGCAAATTCCAGTTCGGGTACGCGGGATGCCAGTTCTAGAATCGACATATCAATATTTTAACAATTACATTGATCAACTAAAACATAAGTAGGAGGAGGAGGAGGAACTTTACGGATGTTTGTAAAAAAAAGTGTCGCAGACATAATGCACCTCACACATGCAGACATGTAAAACAACCAAAATATTTATTAATCTAATAATATAGCTTATTATACAAAAGCAAATAAACCCTGTCGCACCTGTTTGTTTCTTCAGTTCTTCCTTCAAAGATTCCATTTGTCCTTCTAATTTCGCGATGCTCTCAATATCCGTTTGACATGAGGATTCGGATGACGGAGTGGATGCTAAAGTTGAATATGCAAATAGAGAAATGCGCACTGAAGATGCAATACAGCAATACTCTAACACCAGACTATAAATTTCCATTCTATTTGGCGAATGATTAATAGGAACAAATGCTACAAAATCATACAATGCACACCTCGGTGTTATTTAAGTAATTAATTAATTAACACAATGCCAATGCCTACAAACTACGTTTCAATTTCAGAACAATCAGAACCTTTAGTACTTAGTACTTCAGTTGCGCCTAAAAATCCCTCTATCTATAGGCACTTAATCCACTGAATGTTGCGGGCCAATCCAAAAGTCACTGCCACACTAATATCACAATTACAAGGAACGAACGAAACGTAGAAAATAAGAGTAGATGGTATATCACCTGTTCTCAACTGCTCCTTCAACACTTCGACTTCTCGCTCCAATTCCTCGATTCGCCTCATAGACATTGCTTCTGAAGCCGTGGCCAACGGATGAGGCAGATCAGACGGCGTTTGTACTGCAAAGGAGGAAATATATCATTCTGAATTAAAGTGATTCGTTTTTTTTTTCTATTATTCTGAAGGATGAATGAATCAAATAAATAAAACTCAAGAAATGCTATTGGCTATCGCGCTAACAAAGGATAACTTTTTAGCTTTCGAGTTTCTAGTGTGCTTAGTTTCAGTGCTTCTAGCTCCTACCTCGTACATTCGCGTAGTGTGATTGTGATAAGGATAAGGGTTTTTGAGTGTGTAGTGTGTGTTTCACACAGCACGATAAACGAAGAACTGTTGACAAATACTCAAACGAACCTGCAGACTGATAGCTTCTGAGGGTTTCAAGTTCACGCTCTTGTTCTTCACATTGTGCGACAACCTTTTAAATTAGTGTATATAGGCAATAGATATTGTGAAAACAACCAACTATTCTTACTTATTAGAGGTACTTAGTTCTCAGCGGATGGCTGCTTGAATCCGATCTGTAATGCCTAATATAGGCACAGGCGCCTGAAAGAAAGCGAACCTTGTTTAACTCGGAAATGAGGGTGTTTTGTTGTAGGCGAAATTCATCTTCTTGAACAATCAGTTTGCGTCGCATTCCTAAAAAAGAAACAAACCATGGAAGAGAAATTCATGTTTATGTAGAAGGTGCGTGGCTAGTGTTTGTATTTCACCATTAATGGTAATAATAAATGGTAATAATAATAACATATTTACCTTCCAGGTCCCCCTCAAGCCTCTCCTTGTCCTTTCCTCTGTGGATTAGCTAAATAATTGATTATTACTGCATGTAAGTTGCAGAAGTACAAACATAATGGGCTAGGGCTAAAGAAGCAAAGGCGCATTGGAGCACCTTCCCTTTTTGGCAGTTGATGGTCATAACTACAATAAAGAGAAAAATAGCAAACCTTCGAGGCAAACTGAAGAGCTTCATTCTTAGGAGATGTGGCCTGTAGTCCGGAGAGTTCAGAGCTTTTTCTCCTGAGCTCTTCTTGCAGTTCGTAGTTACTAAAGGAAACACATTCACGTTCCATGCCTCAATTCCAAACAAACGGTAAACAAGGACTAAACACATTCGAGGCAGACCTGCCACTACTTGCTTTTGTGCTCTACTCGACTGCCAAAAACAAAGTAAAGGTAACATATAATTAGGTAAGTGGTTAATTAAAGAACCGACCGGTTTTTTAATTGAATTAACTGTTCTTGAACTTGTAAAAACTCCTCCGCCGAAAGGCCGCCACCACTAGCTGACGCCATGCTAAATTTACACATTACTAATAATACGGGCTACAACGAAAAACAGGAATTATATAAAATAAAGCAAGAAAAGTAATGGTAAAAAATGTATCGCGCCACAGTTCGTCGATCCAAACAAAACTGCGGTAATAGGGATAGCGTACGACAGCATCCAATGCACGAAAATTAACCGAAAATTTTTTATCGAATTTTTTTAATAAAAATGTTTTAGAAAAATATATTTTTTGAAGTTGATTCTTAATGGATCAATGTGAAACTGCGAAGCGCGCTAGAATAGAGTATTTTGAGCATATCTGTGAAAGCGCATTTCCCAAAACGCCGTAGTTTTCGAGAAAATTGATACAGCGCAAAACAACCTAGCTTTTTATGGGCCACTGGCAAGAAAATAGGGTTCAGAAAAAAATATCTTTTTCTACTTTAAACTTCACGGATCAATCTGAAACTGCGAAGCGCGCTCAAATACAATATTTTGAGAATCCCAGACAAAGGGCATTACCCAATACGTCTTGGTTTTCGAAAAAATTGATACAGCGCAAAAAACTAGCATTTTAAGAGCTACATGCCTGTACTTAGCTTTCAGAAAAAAATAGTTTTTAATACTTTAAACTTCACGGATCAATCTGAAACTGCGAAGCGCGCTCAAATACATTATTTTGAGAATCCCAGACAAAGTGCATTACCCAATACGACTTGGTTTTCGAAAAAAATAATACAGCCCAAAAAAACGGCATTTTTGGCACCAATGGCGTAAAAATAAAGTTCAGAAAAATAGTTTTTTTGATACTTTAAACATTGTGGATCTAACTGAAACTGCTAAGCGCGTTCAAATACAATATTTTGAGAATCCCAGACAAAGGCAGGACTTGATTTTCGAGAAAATTGGTACATCGCATCACAACCTAGTAATTTAAGCTGCATGGTCGGCCCTGGGCGTGCAACAAGGGTTCCGAAAAAATTTCCTTTTTATACATTAAAGTGTACGTATTTTTGCGAAACTGTGACGTATGCTAGATCACAGTTTTCAGCACCATATTCAAACGGTATTATTCAATAATTTCCTATTTCCGAGAAAATTTACATAGAGCAAAACAACCCAGTCATGGTTGGCCCAGTTCGTGCAACTAAGATTGAGAAGAACTTTTTAGTGCTTCAAACTTGCGGATCTATGTGAAACTGTGCTGCGCGCTCGAGGATACTCTGGCCCACAACTCTAAAAAACATTACTGTGGAAAAATTTCGTAGTCTATCAGAAAAATGGTGCATCATAAAGCGATTATTTTCGCGAAAACAGTACTTCTTCTTCTGATGGGTGTGTCAGCTGAGTTCTCAACGGTCGTACAACGAAATTCTATGCGGGCGAGGCATCGAACGATAGGTGAACAGGAACTTCTGCAACATCTCAGAAGCAGTGTCCTCTTCTCTGTATTGTTTCTTCTACGCACAACGTACCAGGGTGTCCTTCGTATAGCATCCACAGCATTCTTCCAGGCAGCGAGCTGGGCACAATAATCCGATTGAAAAGGAACCCCTTGAAACTCTACAGTTTTATCCTTAGGTTGTGGCAATTGTACATAATGATATTCTTTGAGGTCTCCTTACTGTCCTCAATTCCTACGATATTCGGCAAGTTCCAATGACGACGTCTTCGGGCACTAACATTAACACTAGATATGATTCACTCAGTCTTGATCCTTGATAACTTGATAGTGCGTCGGCTTGCTGATGATCGGTACTGGCACCCTCAAGCACTGCAATTAGAGGCTTGTGATCGGTCAACATCGTGAAGGTTCGTCGATTACTCATGGCATACACTTGGTCGAGGGCTTCCTTCTCGGGAAACGTGGTTGAGTCTCCTTGCACACACGAAGGCAGCCATCCACGGTTCCATTTCTTCAACAAAAAAATTCTTTGATGGCGGATTTTCTATAGTGCGGATGTGTCAAAGTACGCAAAATTACGGTAAATTGCACACGGTTTTGCGAACTGATGCAAAACTCGCGGTTTTTGGCATACTTGCAAACCCCATTAGCAAAAGAAGATCCACGACTAGTTACCGTAGTCAGCATCCAAAAAAAACGGCCAAAGAACGACTTTGCGGACGTGCACCTGCACCATGTTGAAAGCCCAGAAGAAGTTGTTAACATTAATTTAATCAGTACCAGTAATCATATTCCTGTGCTGCACGTGCTATTTTGAGCCCATAAACGCACTTTCAAGACCAGTATGTTGTTCATTCTCGGTAAAATTGAAAAATACTTTATCTTACCCCATTGAAGTATGCTATCCAAATTTTAAATATACTACCCCAATTGTCCCCAATTATAGGGGGCACTATTTTGCAACATGAAAAATACTACCCCTCCATTGAAGAATACAACCATTGAAGAATATTTTACTACTCCATGCAATGGGATAGTAAATTGTAAACATGGGGTTGTGTTCTTATATAAAGGGGTAGTATTCTTTTATACAGGGTTGGTATATTCAAATGGTGGAGTAGTGATCTTCAAACCCTAGGTAATTTTGAGTTACACTACCCCCTACATTAAAAATACCATCCCTTTTGGTAGAATTGAAGAACACTACCCCCTGGATTGAAGAACACTACCCCTTTTTGAAAAATATTACCCCATGCAAAATAATACCCCCATTTTACAAAATACTACCCCCCCTGTCTTTACAAAATACTACCCCTTTCTAGCGTGGTAGTCTTATTCAATTGGTGGGGTAGTCATATTCAATGGTGGGGTAGTCATATTCAATGGTGGGGTAGTCATATTCAATTGATGGGGGTAGTATTTTGTAATTTTTCTCACGGGGTACTAAAAGCCAATGGGTTGGGGTAATATTTTGTAAGAAGGGGTAGTATTTTCACATGTAGGGGGTAGCGTAATTCAAGATTACCTAGGGTTTGAAGATCACTACCCCGCCATTGAAGAACACTACCCCACCATTGAAGAACACTACCCCTTTCTTACAATTTACTACCCCCTTGACTTGGGTAATAAAATGTCATAAGGGGTAGTCTTCTTCAATGGTGGGGTAGTACTTTGCATGCTACAAAGTACTACCCCAATACATTTGGGGTAGTATATTTCAAATTTGGGTAGTATTCTTCAGTGGGGTAGTATTCTTCGATCTTCAAACCCTGGGTAATTTTGAGGTACACTACCCCTACATTAAAAATACCATCCCTTTTTACGAAATATTACCCCCACCCATTGATTTTTATTACCCCATGGGAAAAATTACAAAATAGTACCCACCCCAATTGAACATGACTTACATGACTACCCCATCATTGAATATGACTAGCCCACCAAATGAATACGGTTACGCCACCCCACCAATCGAACGTCTTAATTTAAAAGTAGATAATGGAAACGTAGCGCAACTTTATTTTACATTTTGCATAGGCATGGGAGTAGTATTTCTCAAAAAGGAGTAGTGTTCTTCAATCTAGCTAGGGGGTAGTATTCTTCAGTTATACCTCTCCTCTAGATCCTGTACAAAATTCTCTAGATACCCTAGGAAAGAAGGTCCTCTAGAGGATCTTCTTTCCTGAATAGCTTATACAAATTTGCATATTATGTAAGCGGTTTTCGCAGCCCCGAGGAATGTGGGATATTTGTCACAGAGAAAATGGGGGAAAACTTTTAGTAGGTGGGCCTGAGCCTTTATAGACCGCCTTACATACCAAACCGCTTTACATCGAGTTGGACAGTCACTTTAGACTCTCGTGAGTAGTATTTTGTACAGAAAACAACATTATTTCGAATGAAGAATTGTCGTAAATTGGTCTACGGCTATCTTCCAACACGTTTTTAATTTCAATCTTTCTGCTTCCCAGTTTCCCTGATTTTATTTTAAAAAACAATGACTTCTGTCTCATTTTTAACTTTGAGATTCATACACCCAAAAAATAAAAAACTGTTAAAATTGGGCGGGACTAAACATTGCAATTGACGCGCAATTTAGCCCCATTTTAGGCTCCGCCCATCCTATTACCGGGCAAAACGAACTGTGGCGCGCGCGGCGCATCATCCAAACTAATGAAAATTTGAAATAAATGTGTGGTATTACGGTATTTTTCTGCTGTGTGCACACAATCGCACAAAAGATGAGCATTTTTTCTTTCTTACTGTAATTCGCTGCATAATGGGGTCTCGATGTATGGCAAAAACAGCGCATTTTGCTTCCAAGTATCAATTGTGCATCTCGTGTACGATTTTGCATACACCTTTGAAAGTTAGAAAATGCACCATTGATAATACTAGAGGAGGCGAAAATGCACAGTTTATGCACGCTCGAAAAAAATAGTCCTGGGGCTACCGCCGCGGGACCATTTTTTGGCGGCCTGTAGATGTTCTCGTGTAGTGCCAATCTACGGTAATTAAAGCCATACTTGGAAGCAAAAATCGGCAATTTTTGCCATACATCGAGACCCCATCAATTACCCGAACGAAACTGCTAACGTGCTAATTCATATAAGCGCTAACTTGTACGCTAATTTCTCATAACAAATTTCTGAATACCTAATCGACAGGAAAATGCGTGGGGTTGGGGGTAATAAACCCCGGCCCGCGCTGGCCTTAAAAATAATCTAAATTAAAAACATTAATCTCTCTTTTGTGAGTTACTTGGAAAATTACTTGGAAAAATTTTCATAGCAATCCAGTCCATGCTTCTCGTTGAATTTTGCTCCTCTTTTGGAAATTGTCCACCATTTTACGTCAAAATTAAATTATGGGGTTTGAGATTTTGTCACCTACTATAGAGTGTTCGAATTTTTGGGCAAGCACCGTAAGCTAATTGTAGTCATCCTACTGTAATGTTAATACAAGGGTCTATCGCTTCACACAACTTTGATTTCTTCTCTCACTCTTCTAATTTTATATCTATAGCTAATATTCAAATCACTCCGCTCCAGGTGGTCCCGATGACCTGGGTATTCTGGGAATATAGCCCCAGGGGGAATCACACCTTGAAACTATTGCCTAGGGGGGAATCACACCTGCCCCATATGCCTCTTCTCCGGCTCCGGGGCTCCGGGAAAGAAAAACACCATTTGGTGTCAGTCCCGCCCCTTCCCATGCTCATAACATAACCATAACTCATAACCATACCGATGCCTACTGCCTACCCTACCGCATCGCTATCTCCACACCATACCGTCCCCCACTTCTTAGTTGCTTATTGATTTTATATTTCTGCCACTAGAGCTCGGCGCGCGCTACGCGCGCGCCTCGCTCTAGCGTTTTACGTTTTACTTGAGCGTTCGCGCAAGCCTTATATTTTATGTACTATTTTCCTTTTTTTCTGCGTTAAATGCGCGCCTGACATCATCGTTGAAGTTGATTTACATCATTAATATATCACTACGGTGAAGTTTGCACGTCGACTTATTTTTGACGTCATAGATTCTGAAGCAGAAGACATGTTGCCCGTCGAAGTCAAATGCGCGTCTGACATCATCATTGAAGTTGATTTGCAGCATTACTATATCACTACGGTGAAGATTGCACGTCGACTTATTTTTGACGTCATAGCTTCTGAAGCAGAAGACATGTTGCCCGTCTGAGTCAAATGCCCGTCTGACATCATCATTGAAGTTGATTTGCAGCATTACTATATCAATACGGTGAAGTTTGCACGTTGATTTATTTTTGACGTCATAGATTCTGAAGCAGAAGACATGTTGCCCGTCTAAGTCAAATGCCCGTCTGACATCATCATTGAAGTTGATTTGAGCATTACTATATCACTACGGCGAAGTTTGCACGTCGACCTATTTTTGACGTCATAGATACTGAAGCAGAAACGGTTGCCCGTCTGAGTCGAATGCGCGTCTGACATCATCATTGAAGTTGATTTGCAGCATTACTATGTCGCTACGGTGAAGTTTGCACGTCGACTATTTTTACGTCATAGATTCTGAAGCAGAAGACATGTTGCCCGTCTAAGTCAAAACGCGCGTCTGACATCATCATTGATTTTTGCAGCATTACTATATCAATACGGTGGAGTTTGCACGTCGACTTATTTTTGACGTCATAGCTTCTGAAGCAGAAGCATGTTGCCCGTTCTAAGTCAAATGCGCGTCGACATCATCATTGAAGTGGTTTGCAGCATTACTATATCACTACGGTGAAGTTTGCACGTCGACTTATTTTTGACGTCACAGATTCTGAAGCAGAAGACATGTTTCTCGTCGAAGTCAAATGCGCGTCTGACATCATCATTGAAGTTGATTTGCAGCATTACTATATCACTACGGTGAAGATTGCACGTCGACTTATTTTTGACGTCATAGATTCTGAAGCAGAAGACATGTTGCCCGTCTAAGTCAAATGCGCGTCTGACATCATCATTGAAGTTGATTTGCAGCATTAATATATCACTACGGTGAAGTTTGCACGTCGACTTATTTTTGACGTCATGGCTTCTGAAGCAGAATACATGTTGCCCGTCTAAGTCAAATGCCGTCTGACATCATCATTGAAGTTGATTTGCAGCATTACTATATCAATACGGTGGAGTTTGCACGTCGACTTATTTTTGACGTCATAGCTTCTGAAGCAGAAGACATGTTGCCCGTCTGAGTCAAATGCCCGTCTGACATCATCATTGAAGTTGATTTGCAGCATTACTATATCAATACGGTGAAGTTTGCACGTCGACTTATTTTTGACGTCATAGCTTCTGAAGCAGAAGACATGTTGCCCGTCTAAGTCAAATGCCCGTCTGACATCATCATTGAAGTTGATTTGAAGCATTACTATATCACTACGGCGAAGTTTGCACGTCGACCTATTTTTGACGTCATAGATTCTGAAGCAGAAACGGTATTGCCCGTCTGAGTCGAATGCGCGTCTGACATCATCATTGAAGTTGATTTGCAGCATTACTATGTCGCTACGGTGATGTTTGCACGTCGACTTATTTTTGACGTCATAGATTCTGAAGCAGAAGACATGTTGCCCGTCTAAGTCAAACGCGCGTCTGACATCATCATTGAAGTTGATTTGCAGCATTACTATATCAATACGGTGGAGTTTGCACGTCGACTTATTTTTGACGTCATAGCTTCTGAAGCAGAAGACATGTTGCCCGTCTAAGTCAAATGCGCGCCTGACATCATCGTTGAAGTTGATTTACATCATTAATATATCACTACGGTGAAGTTTGCACGTCGACTTATTTTTGACGTCACAGATTCTGAAGCAGAAGACATGTTTCTCGTCGAAGTCAAATGCGCGTCTGACATCATCATTGAAGTTGATTTGCAGCATTACTATATCACTACGGTGAAGATTGCACGTCGACTTATTTTTGACGTCATAGATTCTGAAGCAGAAGACATGTTGCCCGTCTAAGTCAAATGCGCGTCTGACATCATCATTGAAGTTGATTTGCAGCATTAATATATCACTACGGTGAAGTTTGCACGTCGACTTATTTTTGACGTCATGGCTTCTGAAGCAGAATACATGTTGCCCGTCTAAGTCAAATGCCCGTCTGACATCATCATTGAAGTTAATTTACATCATTAGACTTGATCTACGATGAATTTTAAATTTCGACTTAATTTTGACGATCATAGTACCTTCAATGTCAAAGAACGATCACTTTGCGTATCAAATTGATCCGCCGCATCATTTCTATTTAGGCGGACAATTTCTCCCTGTTCTTTGCCAGCTGCGGTTTAATTACCCAAGTTTGAGGTTAGGCTGGCCTATTTTTATTGCGCAATAGTGCGATCGATACTGGCCGTCTACTCTGCGTCTTCGTAGTCGCAGTGTTCTTTAGTCGTTCTCTAACACGCGACTTTAGCTTATATCTCGCTTCGGGATCGCCGGGGACACTCGGGGCAATGTTCGCGTTTGCTTATCTCATTGAGCTCTAATTTTTCATAGGATTACTTTTTCGTTTGGAGATGCACTTTTGGAGCGTTACCGTCACGCGAACGGCAATCTTTTTTTATAGGGGGTTGCTTAGACTAGAGCTCGGCGCGCTGCGCGCGCCTCGCTCTAGCTCGGGTGCTCCGCGCGCTTCGCGCGCTACGCACCCTCGATTTCTCGGCCCGCTTCGCGGGCCTCGATAACCGTTAGCTCGTTCGGCGGGCCTCCGGCCCGCCTCGCTCGCCCGTGGTAACCGTTTTTGTTGACGTCATAGATTCTGAAGCAGATGACTTATTGTCCTTCTAAATCGAATGCACATCAGATATCAGCACTGAAGTTCATTTGCATCATTAGTTTGACGTACGATGAATTTTGTACTTAAACTTCTTTTTGACGTCATAGATTCTGAAGCAGATGACAGAATTTTCGTCTAAGTCGAATGCACATCAGATATCAGCACTGAAATTCATTTGCATCATTACTTTGACGTTACGATGAATTTTGTACGTAACTTCTTTTTGACGTCATAGATTCTGAAGCAGATGACTTATTGTCCTTCTAAGTCGAATGCACATCAGATATCAGCACTGAAGTTCATTTGCACCATTACTTTGGCGCTACGATGAATTTTGCACGTCAACTTCTTTTTGACGTCATAGATTCTGAAGCAGATGACTCATTGTCCTTCTAAGTCGAATGCACATCAGATATCAGCATGAAGTTCATTTGCATCATTACTTTGACGTTACGATGAATTTTGCACGTCAACTTCTTTTGACGTCATAGATTCTGAAGCAGATGACAGAATTTCCGTCTAAGTCGAATGCACGTTAGTCATCAGCATTGAAGTTCATTTGCATCATTACGTTGGCGCTACGATGAAGTTGGCACGTCGACTTATTTTTGACGTCATAGATTCTGAAGCAGAAGCGTAAATGAAAATCTCTCTCGAATGCACGCCTGACTTCATCATTGAAGTCCATTTGCATGACTATTTTTGATCTGCATTGACGTTTGCACGTCGACTTATTTTTGACGTCATAGATTCTGAAGCAGAAGCGTAAATGAAAATCTCTCTCGAATGCACGCCTGACTTCATCATTGAAGTCCATTTGCATGACTACTTTTGATCTGCATTGAAGTTTGCACGTCGACTTATTTTTTGACGTCATAGATTCTGAATCGGAAGCGTAAATGAAAATCTCTCTCGAATGCACGCCTGACTTCATCATGAAGTCCATTTGTATGAGTACTTTTGATCTGCATTGAAGTTTGCGTCGACTTTTTTTGACGTCATAGATTCTGAAGCAGAAGCGTAAATGAAAATCTCTTTCGAATGCACGCTTGACTTCATCATTGCAGTCCATTCACGTGACTACTTTTGATCTGCATTGAAGTTTGCACGTCGACTTATTTTTGACGTCATAGATCTGAAGCATTGCAGACACACAAGAATGAACCTCACTTCTGAACTTGTCTCATCATACTGAATACGTTAGCACTTTGAACGGAGCGATTCTGACGATTTTCATTTTTGATGACGTCATCGCCAGAAACATTTCCATATATGGTCCGCGCGGATGAAGTTTTCGCTCAGCTTGATATCAATTTGTTCATGGGTCCCTATAAGGAAGTGCACACCACGGTATCAGCCATTTTGCGGATCATCACTTTTTTTTCATTTTCCCAAATATAGAACTCTAAATTGAACTTAGACTTCCTTTTCCCGGCAATCGGATCGATACTGGCCGTCTACTCTGCGTCTTCGCTCTCGTAGCGCTATTTAGTCGTTCTCTAACAGGCGACTTTCGCTTATATCTCGCTTCGGGTTCGCCGGGGACAAGCGAGTCAGTGTTCGCGTTTGCTTATCTCATTGAGCTTTAATTTTTCATAGGATTCATTTTTCGATTGACGATGAATTTTGGAATATTTTCCGTTACGCGATTTCGTGACGCGATTTGCACTATTGGATTATATAGGGAAAGGCGGGTGATACCTACGCCCACCCATCCAATCTCCATTCCCATACGTACCTACTCCTTAGTTGTTGCTTATGGCTTTTGCATCGGAATGAAAACTTAACTTAAATAAAATAATTTAATTTAATAGAATGCAATATTTACATGCTAATATACTGTAAAGTAAATACACTATTCATTTATTTCTCTCTCACGATTAGTTTTTGCTCTTGTTATTTGTATACATACTTTATATTGAATACTTTATTCTGAAAAGAACAAAAGCGAAATAATACAGCGTACATACAAAAAAAACGTAAAGCGAAATACCGGACAACACAAAAATACGGAAAAGGTTCGTAGGTAAATGGCTATAGGCTATACGTGGGGATAAGTAAGAGAATTTCGATTGAGCCGAGTTTTGAAAATTTCTACACTAGAAGGGAAGGGATGGAAAACTTCAAGAGGTAAGGAATTCCACGATCTGACTACGCGCCTTTGGTAGAAGTGACATGAGACATCAGAGCTAGAAGAACAATGTTTCAGTTGATATGTGTGACAATTACGAGGAGGACGGTCAGAAAATTCGAAAGAAGGAGAAGGGTAAAAATCACGAGAGAAAACAGACTTGGATGAAATATTTTTTCTTTCGAATTTTTTGGCTTTTGTTAAATACTTTCATTTTTATTTCATCCAAGTCGCTAATTCTGGTTTTTTTTGGCTTTTGTTAAAAAAACATGGAGTTATATGTTTCAGCAAAAAAAATTTCGTTGGTTTCTTGGCTTGAACACGGATTGATGTATGGAGATGTATGAAAACGGATTTTCGGATTAAGAAGCAACAACTCTGGGAATACTCACCCAGGCACATCTACCCTATCACCTCTTCTCTGCCTATGGAAAAAAACACCATTTATCGATCATGGTAAGTTTTATATTTCCTATTAATACCTTGAGCTCCCCGCTAATTTTCATTCCAGTACTTTACCGCACTCGTCCTTTTTCTACATAATTTCCGTTACTCATATATACACATCCGCATTACTGTGAATAATTTAAACTTTACATCGAATTAGTAGTTAGTTCAGGGAACTCTTGTAATTTATATGCTTTGTATAATATAACTGTTTTTAGAAAAGAACGCCAACCTGTCAATATGCGAGTTGCCACACAAATAGAAGATAGAATAAAGGTGTGCGGTTCGGGCCCACAAGAACGCAGAGCTGAAACGTAAGTAATTTACCGTATATTTGCTGTATTTCCTTTATTTCAATTCTCATATGTACTTTCTGTTTCTGTTTTCCTACTGTACCCTCTTCCTATATTTAATTGGACATATCAATTAATCCATGTTAGTGTAAGTTAGGGTGCATTCTCTCGGGTGATATTCCTGCGGCACCATTGCGAAGCCGCAGGAATTCTGTAGGATAATTAGCGTGAAGCTTAAAGCGAAATGCTAGCCCCTTTGGAAAATTTGCATATGATAAGCAAATCCTATGTATCCTATGCTAATTTTGTACGATTGCCGTGGAAGATCGTACAAAATTAGCATAGGATACATAGGTTTTGCTTATCATATGCAAATTTTCCAAAGGGGCTAGCATTTCGTCATAGGGTCAGTCGCCTAGGGTCAGTCCCGCCCCCAATCCGCGATACCATACCCATACCCGTACCATTCCTACTCACACCACATTGACCACACCCCTTCACAATACGATCTTCCCTCACTCCTTAAGCTTATTGATTTCATATTCGGAATTTATATTCTCTTTTATATTCTCTCTCTCTCTTTATCCCTTTCCTTCTCTTAATTTAATAAAATATAATATTATCATTGTGCTATACAGCTATACTGCAACATCTACTATTCATTCATAGCATCTCATTATCTTATTATATAAAGTTGGGAGCTTTGTTTGTTTGTTTGTTTGTTTGATTGATTGATTGTGTGTTTGGATGATGTGCGTTACGCTCAGGAAGTAGGATTGGTTCAGTAGTTCATGTTCCCATGCACTGAGCCAACTCGCATCCCGAGCGCCCCTCTCACAAAAGTCCAAAAAAGGCTGCATATACGGAATGTGTGTGGTATATCGTTCGGGCGCGTCGGCGGCGCTCAAAGTACTTCGATTAAAATACAAAGAACACGCAAATGTAGAGAAACAAAAGAAGCAATAAAGCGAGGATTTTAGCATATGCTAATTTTTTGAATCACATTTGAATCCACGTTTCAAGTATGTATGAAATAAAAATGTACTAGAAGGTCGCCTAAGGCGGCGCAGCCGTCTGGTTATAATAATAATTCTAAAAGTAATATAATACAATACTATTCCACATTGTTTTATAGTAATTTATGCATTGTTATTTATGTAAAGATTTTCAATAGTAACCGAGCCCCAGTTTTCGTTTTGATTGCTTTCTTCAACCCGATTGGCCTTGTATTATGTCGAACCTGATGATAAATATTTCAGAAAATATGTCGGTGCCCTTGAACTTGGATTGTGGGTTGACAACGAAGGTCAATGATCCAGATTACGAACTGCACCGCTCTGGGCCCATATCGATGTCATACCACCCATATCGACCTCTTCTCTGCCTCTGCAAGAATAACACCATCTCTCCTGATTATTGTAAGTTTTATGTTTCCCAGTATACATGTTTTATATTATCTTTCTTACTTTCTCCACTCTTTTTCATTTCTAATCTTTATCCATTCGTTTCAGAGCGATAATGTGCGATCAAGACAAGGTTGAGCTCGAGGCTGTGCCCCTCAAGTCCGATACTGAGGGCCCCACCATAGAGACTGAAGTAATCTTGCCGAACTTTCCGCTGATCCCAAAGAAGACCTGGTTCTTCAAGACGCACAAGGCGACTCCTGTACTGTAAGTTTCTCTTCTACTGTTTTTCCTTTAGCTTACTGTAGTCCGTTATTTGTTTTTGTCTTTCATGCAGTAACCTCACGGCTGTTCTTTCTCTGCTTAAAACGAACTGATACCTTTACTTTTATCATAAAGCTTTTAAAGCTTTGTTTTCAGTGAAAGAATTTCCATCGATCCTATATTCGCGGGAAAGAGATAGTCAATATAAGGATGGAAGTTAGTAAACATTCGATCCCAACCGAAGTACGCAGAAGATCATATCCGCGAGTTGACTACTTGATATCATATCACAGCTACAATTAATGATGATTTTCATTTTATTTTTCTTCCTTGGTTTCGAAATGTACTGTTTGTGTAATTAAATATGAACACACATAATTATTTCATGTTAGGTCAGTTAGTTAGTGTGCATTCTCTCATGTGGTGCTTTTCTCTGCGGCAACAACGCGCTCGCCGTGTAGCTTGCCGCAGCAGTTTCGTAGCACATTAGAGAATGTGATTCAGTATTACTCGTCTTTATTTTTTGTCAAATTTTAATTATTTCGTTTCACTAGTGTATGTGTTAGTTATGTGCATTCCCTCATGTGGTGCTTTTCTCTGCGGCAACAACGCGCTCGCCGTGTAGCTTGCCGCAGCAGTTTCGTTAGCAGTATGTGTTAGTGTATGTGCTTGTTTCGTTAGCAGTATGTGTTAGTTATGTGCATTCCCTCATCTGGTGCTTTTCTCTGCGGCAACAACGCGCTCGCCGTGTAGCTTGCCGCAGCAGTTTCGTAGCACATTAGAGAATTCAATTCAGTATGTATTTATTTTTCGTCAACTTTTAATTATTTCGTTGTATTAGAGTATGTGTTAGTTATCTGCATTCTCTCATGTGGTGCTTTTCTCTGCGGCAACAACGCGCTCGCCGTGTAGCTTGCCGCAGCAGTTTCGCAGCACATTAGAGAATGTGATTCAGTATTACTCGTATTTATTTTTCGTCAAATTTTAATTATTTCGTTTCATTAGAGTATGTGTTAGTTATGTGCATTCCCTCATGTGGTGCTTTTCTCTGCGGCAACAACGCGCTCGCCGTGTAGCTTGCCGCAGCAGTTTCGTAGCACATTAGAGAATGTAATTCAGTATGTATTTATTTTTCGTCAAATTTTAATTATTTCGTTTCATTAGAGTATGTGTTAGTTATGTGCATTCCCTCATGTAGTGGTTTTCTCTGCGGCAACAACGCGCTCGCCGTGTAGCTTGCCGCAGTAGTTTCATAGCACATTAGAGAATGTGATTCAGTATTACTCGTATTTATTTTTCGTCAAATTTTAATTATTTCGTTTCATTAGAGTATGTGTTAGTTATGTGCATTCTCTCATGTGGTGCTTTTCTCTGCGGTAACAACGCGCTCGCCGTGTAGCTTGCCGCAGCAGTTTCGTAGCACATTAGAGAATGTGATTCAGTATTACTCGTATTTATTTTTCGTCAACATTTTAATTATTTCGTTTTATTAGAGTATGTGTTAGTTATGCGCATTCTCTCATGTGGTGCTTTTCTCTGCGGCAACAACGCGCTCGCCGCGTAGCCTGTTCACACGTGGATTCACATATATATGGAAACCAGCCGTTCGAAGAGCCCTACGGGCTCTTCTCCGTCTGGAGGAATCGGCCTTCGGCCGATTGTTTCCCTATTTAGAAAATAATTGCTACAATGTAAAAAGTTAACTCTCGGCTCTTTCTCCTCCCAAACATTCACACGTCTCTGATTCTGGAAACGTATAATTATCAGTTTGGATCTCCACTCGACTAATGCTACCATGCAAATTTGCCATTGAAGGTGTTATATATTGGGCAGAGGATTGTCCTTGTGATAAGCTAGCATAGTTCAACAGGTAGAGCGTTGGACTATGAATCGAGAGGTTGTGCGCTGCTGTGGGTTCGAATCTCGCCAGCAGCAAAGATTTTGTATGCTCTATGCCAATAGAAAATTTTCTTTATGTACAGGTTTCGTTATGTTCACACAAACAAAAAAGTAAACTCTTCTCCTTTATATAATAAGAAGATAACTGGCTTCCACCTCGTTGGTACGTTTAAAATAAAAAATAACATTGCATAACAACCTAATCATACATTTTGTAACGCATTACTGCCTGCGTGTTAGTATAAATTAAAATTACATCCAA
Organism: Pelodera strongyloides; assembly: GCA_036852015.1. Lineage (NCBI taxonomy): Eukaryota > Metazoa > Nematoda > Chromadorea > Rhabditida > Rhabditidae > Pelodera > Pelodera strongyloides. The sequence continues at coordinate 450,283 of JAANDG010000046.1, forward strand.
AAATAAATGAGTGATAAAGGTAAGGTAAGATCCTTTTAGAAGTTACTCTAGTGTTGACATCGCAGCACTGAGGAAACTTGGCCGGTACGCGGCCTACACCGGGGCCGAAAAAAGGTGGGTCGCCAACACCTCGCCCATAAATAGGAAAGTAGCTCGAGAGACACCGAAAAGGTGGGCGGCTGGTGCACGTTGGTAAGGACGTAAAGTTGCCGCTTACAAGTCATAAAGCTGCCGCTTGCACGCCGTACATACACACACGCCATTGCGCCTCGGGCTTTTCGCGTCCAAACGCGCTGAAGAAAGTTGGCGTAAAAGCGGCTACCTGACGGCGTGCAAGTACATTAGGCAACGCTACCTTACTTCTTCACGGCGTGCAAGCGGCAAAGTCACGGCGTGCGACTTGCACGCCATAACCCAAGGTGCCCCCTTTTTCCACGCATGCACATCGTGCAGTAACATTACCGCGTGTACGGGTGCTCGCCAATGTTCAGTTGCGGCGTGATATGGGAAGGCAAGCCACGTTGCCGAATCCAAATGCACTTCTCACGCGCTCTCACGCGGCTTGCACGCCACGGTTCGTCAGTGCGGGAAATCCAGATGCGCTATCTTCAAAAGTTGTGTGAAGCGATTGAACCCTGCTTTAACATAGAAGGATGATTACAATTAGCTTAGGATGCTTTCCCGAAAATTAGGACGCTCTTGATAAAATCACAACGTCGATAACTTAATTTTGACGTAAAATGGCGGAATGGTGCACAATTTGCAAAATTGGAGCACAATTCCACGGGAAGCTGACACATGAATTGGATTCCTATAAAAAATTTTCCAGGTAATTTTCCAAGTAATTCACAATATGTTTTTAATTTAGATTGTTTTTTAAGACCCGGCCTGGGGCCGGGCCTGGTTTAGTACATAAAGTGGTATTCACACATTTTCACCCTCCCCTGGGTAATACGTTCTCAGAATGTAATGTCATAAGGTAGTGTCTATCACATTTGAAAGAAATTTCTCCATTCACTAAGGAAACGGAGTGCAAGCCGCGTTAACGACCGCAGACCGCCGACCGCAGGACTGCAGACCGCAGGACCGCGCGCGCAGACCGCCTCGGTTTATACCCGCCTTTTCAATTTTCACGTAATGGTGCCGCTGCCGGGCGAGTGCCGATTCTTGGGAGCTGCGTGTGGAGTGGAGAGGAGGATGGCTGGAAAGAAGATACCCCGTCTGCTGCAGATGGACGTTGCTCACCCTGCTCACCCCATCGCAATTCCCCCGTTCGAAGCTCTGCGGGACATACCGGAGTACGAGGAGAAACAGGTGACATATTGTGCTGACCACTCAGTTGTGCTATATGGTCTGCCCGAGTTCCCTCCTGATCCATTGATCACTCCTTATGTTCGACGTTGCCATGACCGTTATCTCATATATGATCTGCTAACATATTTCGGTCTCGACGCCACCGTCTTGGACAGCTACCGTATGGGCGTTCCGAACCCATCACGCCCTCGCCTGATGAAAGTCCAATTCAAGAACAGCCATCAAGCTCGAAACCTGGTTTCTACGTTCAAGACCAGATCCATGCTAGACGCCCCGTACTACATGAGGTTTATCTTCATTCGACTTCCCCGCTCGAACCCTGCTACAGCCCCGGCCCAGTCCATTCCTCCGCTCCCCTCCCCCAGCACCCCCAGTACTTCCTCTTCCGTTGATGTGCCAGCTCCCGTTTGCGTTGATGTGCCACTGCCCGTGACAACTACAAGTGTCGCCTATCGTTCAGTCTTGCCCCCCGTGCCACCACCCGATGACGACGACACTGGTTCGGTATCTGCCATCTCCGTGTGCTCTGAACCGCTCGAGATTTATTCCCAGAAGCGTACGCGTCCTAAAAAACGCAAGAGTGCCACACCTCGTATAGGTTCTACTCCTTCTCGCCCCCGTCTCATCCTTAGACTTCCTTTACCTAAACGAGGCAGAGTGGACTTTAAAGGGGACCACAACTAACTCAGAACTGAAGTGTGTATCCTTTAATGTTCGTTCTGCTAAGTCTAATGAGGCTGAATTATCCGTTCTCTTAGAATCGTGTGTTTATTCCCTAATTAGTGTTCAAGAAACGTGGTTACATGAAAACTACCCCACTTCAATCTTTGATAAGTCTGGTTATTATAACATTTATCGTTGTGATAGAAATTCCCATGGTGGAGGTGTCCTGTTAGCTATACGTAAGAACGTAATTTCCATACTTGTTGCCTCGTTTAACTGTGCTGGATGTGATGTAGTTATCGTAGATTTGTGCAATTTAAGTCAGGTCAGTCAACTCGTGTTTTCTCCGTATACCGTCCCCCTCATATTTCGGCGTGTGATACAGAAGAGCTTTTTAGTGAATTATCTCCTTACGTTACTGAAAATTCCATTCTTACTGGTGACTTCAATATTCCCGTCAAACCTGGCCCTTCTTTTCCCGGTAATTTGTGTGATTTATTGCAAAATTTTATGCATTGTTTCGATTTACTTCTCCATGTTCACGTTCCAACTTATATTCGTTCTGATAACATTCTTGACTTAATATTGTCCGCGGATGGCGTGGTTTTTTCCTGCGCAGTACAACAACCCTTTGGCAGAAGTGACCATTGTTCTATTCTATTCTCCATTAAATGTGAAATTAATTGTCCTCCTAGTACGTTCACTCGCGATTTTTATTCCGCTGATTATGACCTTATTAATTATCATTTAACGTGTATCGATTGGTCCTTTGTTTCTGACAGCAATTCCTCCCTTCAATCTCGATATGACCATTTTTGTTCATTATTATCCAATTGTATAACTTTGTTTGTCCCTGAGAAACGGATAGGTACCGTCAAGGAAGTCCCTGGCCACATCTTCAGAACCGATCAACGACGCCAACAAGCCTGGAACCATTTCCTGAA